>JAJPUD010000072.1:921490-955260 GCA_023553655.1 Myrmecobius fasciatus
TGTGTGTGTGTGTGTGTGTGTGTGTGTGTGTGTGTGTGTGTGTGTGTTTAGATATAGATACCCACAAACACACAGATATAGATATCTATATCTTTATAGGTCTGTCAGGCTATCTGTCTATCTATCTATTAATCTACTTTCTTCACAACAGCTTTAGTAGGTAGATGGTAGTCCATGTATTGTCCCATTTTACATCGGAAGCTTCAAGGACAAATAAATTATTCAAGATCATGCTTAAGGTAACTTAAACACCTTCCTTGATTGAAAATACTTAGAAACTTACTAACTCTTCAGAGAACCTGACCTATTAAAACTTCTCTTCTTTTGTATCATTTGGATCTCCTTACATGGATTGATGTCATCTGAGGGTCATAGGAACCAGATTATATCAAAAAAGAGATACCCAATATTTGGACCAATGTGTCTTCAGCATTGACTGGGGTAGAAATAAGGTTACCAAAATCGAAATACATAAATAGCCATGATAAAATGATAATATATTATAATAATAAGTAGCCAAATTAAGAATAGCCATACTATGAGTAAAAACAATCAGTTTCTATGACCAAATATGATCTGAGTGACAATGCTAAGTGTGTGGAGCTCAAATCAGTTGCAGAAAATTCTTGTACTTTAATTGCTTATCAAAATATCTTCCAATCTTAATTTTTCTTAATAATGATATGGATGATATAGTTTTCAGATTTACAAAGCCAATTATGTGTTATCTTCTTTGATCCTCACAACTCTGGAAGGTAGGTGCTATTATTGTTCTCATTTCACAAATGAAGAAACTAAGGATATAATGAATTGTTTTTCCCAGGGTCACACAGCTAGTGTGAGGGAGGATTGGAATTCAGATTTTCCTGGCTCCACCACACTGCTTTGCTGCTTCCAATTACCCTGCTCAGTTCTATACTAAAAAGAAAGATTTCTCATTGTAAATAATTTATTAAATTGGCTTCCTTATTTAAGTATATATGATGTTATAAGCCAGGCTGTTATTGTTGTTTCTCAGAAAATGATTGTTCAAATGCACAGAATAGGGAGGTTAAACCCTGAATCTAGAAAGGTAATGTTTAGCAATTTCCTTATTAACCACTTGTACTAACTGCCTTGGAAAACATCTTGGAAAATGGATTCCTGTGGAGAGCATGTACACTGACCATTTGGAAATAGACAAAATAGGAATCATAAGATGATGAGGACTGGGGCCAGACTCATCATGTTTTCAGACAGCTAGCTTGCAAGCCTCCCAGTTTCCCTTTTTAGTTCTCCAAGCTTATTGTCTCTAGGCAATTCTATTGAACTCATTTCAGATTGGTTTCTTTCTCTATGCTAAAAATCTTTCCATTCCAGAAATTCTCTATTAATGGTTTCATTCCAAACACTGATACAATCATTATCACTGCAAATCCACTGTCCAAGTATATGCTTTCATTTTCTTCTGAATCTGTTCCTCTATCCCTGTCAAATTAACCAATTTCTTCAGAAGCGAACAATTTCATCTACCTTCAGTTAACCATTTCTCAAGCTTTTTATCCCATTAAGTAAAAACCTATTTATTCCTTATTTTTGATGTTTTAGTATTTAAAGGAGTTCAGAAATTGTTATGATTTATTATATTGTTTGTTTTCTTAATACTGAAACTTCTTTGCATCCTTGATATGAATCTTGTTGCTTTTTTCATATGTTGCTATAAGCTTATGGCCACCTTAAGAATATTTTGCATTAAAGATACTGCTCTGAAGTGGTATTTTTTTTAATATCTGTCTTATTCATGCTTGGAGAGCAGAAATATATTTGCCTTGTAGAAAGAATAAGTAGAATGCCATCTTCATTTTAGAAAATGGTTTGTATAACATAGAGATTATTTTTTCTCTGAATGTCTGATAGAATTAAATTGTGAATTTATCTGGTCCTGGCACCTTTTGCAATAGTGAATCATTAATAGACCACTTAATTTTCCCTTCTGACATTAGCCTGTTTGGCTTATCTCTTTTCTATTAACTTATTTGTCAATTTGGATGTTTTAATAAATATTCATCCATGTCCTTTAGATTCTCTGTTTTATTACCATAAAGCTGTATATAATAATCTTTGATAGGTTCCTTATTTCTGTTGCATTTGCTGTTGATAGGTTGTTTTTTTTTTTTCATTTTGAATTTTGGCAGTTTGATTTTCCTTATTCCTCTTTTGAGTCAAATTTACTACCTGCTCCTTTTACTTATTATTTCAATTATTATTGTATATGCTTTTATTGATTTCTAATCAGTTTTCTACTCTGTTTTTAATGTATTTATTCATTTTTCTGTTTTATTAATATAAGTATGCAGTGATAGAATTTCTCTTCTGAATACTAATTTGACTGTTTCCCATAAACTCTTGACATCTATATTCATATTGTCATCATCTTTAATATTAGTAATTGTTTCAATAATTTGCCTCTAACTTATTATTCAGCAAGTCATTTAGTCCGGATCTTCTCATCATATTTCTCTTGATTGCTTTTTTATTATGCTCTCCAAAAGGAATGCTTAAAATTTCTGTCAACAACTTCTTTCTGTGCAGAGCACAACTAAATTTTTTTGTGAATGTTTCGTATATATTTGAAAAGAATTTTTCATCTTTTTTTCTATTCAATTTCTACACATTTATCACATTTTCTTCAATACTATCCAAAAGTATGGTTTCTTTATCTTTTTATTAATTTTTATTTATCATAGCCCATTAGTGAGATATTAATAATTTCCATTAATATTGATTTTTCTATCTTATTTTTTTACAACTCAGTTAACTTTCCCCTATAATTCTATTTTACATGCCATTAAATGCATAGTAGTTTAAAATTGATATTCTCTCATTGTTAGAGGTACCATTAATTATGAAATACTTTCTTTCCTTATTTCTTCTAATGCTTTTGAATTTAGAATGAACTTTGGTCTCAATTCTATAATTTTTAGTTTTCTGGGGTGAGTTAAATATGGTCATTTTAGTCCATCCTATGATATTAAATCTAAGTACATCTTTTGGTACTAAGCAAATGTATTCCTTTATGCAACAACATATAGTAAAGTTGTATTTTTGATGCATTCAGTAATTGTTGAATTTGACTTATCCTCTATCATTCTTTGTTGTTACTTGTTTTGTCAGACTGAAATACTTTATTCTTAATTTTACTGTTAGTCCTTTCACAAATGTAACACACAAACACTAAAAGAAAGTTACTTTATTTTATATTATTATTCATACTTTTAAATTTTGTAGAAACTTAAAACCTCCTCATTTAAGAGAGGAATTTTGTTCTAGAATAGTCTCTCCATGACCACTTTTTGAATAAGATTTCCTGATCTTCCTTCCTCCGTTCCTCCTTCCCTCCTCTCCCTCCCTCCCTCTGTCTGTCTGTATACATGTCTGTCTGTCTGTCTGTCTGTCTCTCTCCTCTCTTTTAATTAACTGATTTTTAAAGGATCATAGACATGGAGCTGGAAAAGATCTTAGATGTCACTGAGTCCAACCCAATTTATTTTGCAGATATTGAAAATGAAGCCGGGAGGGTTGAAGTTGTTTGCCCAAAGTCCCACAGACAGTTAGTCCCACAGAGTTAGAATTTGGATCCCTATCCTCTGTCTCCAAATCCAGGTGCTTGCCACTGCCTCATACAGGATCCCTCTATTCTGTTCTCTCTTTTTTTCTGCCTCAAGTCTGATCATATAATTCATCAGTTAATCCAAAGAATTCTACTTTTTCATTGTTCTAGAGTGATTTGATTAAGTTAGCAACTAATTAATCATAATTGTAGAGTAATTATTGAGTAAAATATTTATCTTGGTATCCTAGAGCTGTATTCTTTGTGGTTTTGAGAATCCAAGGATAATTTAAAGTTGACCATTTCATCAATTTCTTGATTTTTAAATGTCTTTTCTCTGTCCTTGAAAGAATGATTAGCTCTTCTGGGAAGCGATTTGAGAGTAAATTCTTCTATCACCATTTGGAAAATCATATTACATCTGTAATTTCTAGGTTTTATAGAAATATTTCATATAATTTTAATTGGTCTTTTTTATTTAAGATGCCTGTCTTCTTAGCTACTTTTATGATGATTTCTTTGGCTTTTTTGTCTTAAAATCAAGTCAACAGGCATTTATCAATGATGTGCCAGACATGATGCTAAGAACTTGTAATACAGAATGGGAATTCAGACAAGTTGTTTAACTTCTTTGCCTATTTCCTCATTTGTAAAATGAGGATAATCATTTCTGATACTGAAGAAAGTGTTGCATTTTAAGTTAAAGTTAAAGGGCCTAGACTGAAATTCTGGATATGACAGTTACTCCTTATTATCTTAAGCTCTGTGACTCAGTTTCCTCATCTGTAAAATAATGTCATTGAATAAGATGACCTCTGAGTTTCCCATCAGCTCTAAATATATGATTCTATGACTTACCTCACAGGGCTGTTGTGAGGAACAAATGAAATAATGACTGCAGAGTATTTTTAAATCATTAAAAGCTACACACATCTACTACAATTATTGGGGTTAGAAAGGACCTTGTATATCATCTGGTTCAATGGTTTTCAAACTAACAATATTTTGAGGCCTCAAAGACAGACTTTTAGAGTGTGAAATAATACCAGGATAAATTAAAATTGGGAAAATATTAATAAATAATAAACCAAATATTGTTTTAGAACCAAAAATATGAATATATTATAATTCATATATTATGAGTGATAGCTAAACATATTTTTGATACCTAGTTCCACATTTGATATTTCAGAGGGAAAGTATTACTATCTTTTTTTTTTTTTTTGCAAAACTCTCTTTCATATTACACAGATGACCAGAGCTCTATAGAAGAAATTTTGTGAATAAAATAGCCTCTTCTCTCTTCCCTTTTCCCCCAAGGGGAGATGATTTATCCAGGGTCACCTAATTAATTACTGGCACAACTAGGCCACCCACCTTAGAGTTCTGCCTTCTATTCTAATGTTTTGTCCATTACACCACTCTGTCTCTTTCATCTTTTAAAGGCAAGATTTCTCAAAGGCAATGAATGACTCTAACTTGGCAGAATCAAAAACTGATCTCATTTATTTTGATATTTCATCTAATGTTCTCAAAACCAGTCCATACTGTTTAGGCTACAGTTTGCCTAAATGTCATCATTTTTAAAATAAGTATTTTATTTTTTCCAACATAAGCAAATTGATTAGGAGGTAGAATGTGAAGGTAATTAAGTTTTCCTGTCACATTAGCGGCTCAAGTCAGAGTGAAATACGTTTCTATAACCTTGCCTCCTTTTCATTTCCCTAGCTGTCAAACTATATGAATTAAGCTTCTTATGGGAACAATATCTGACCTAAATGTGTTAGAAAGGACTTAGCAAGATGGAAAAACTGTGATCCCCTTCTCCAGTCAACTTATCTTCTTGACACAACTTGACTGAAGAGTATCCTCTCAACTTATTTTGAAAAAGCTATCATTTGTAAAAGAAAACAAGATTAGCAGCTTTCTTACCAAATGGAAATGGTTTCTGTAACCAGTGTATAAAAACAAGCTCTACTAGGTTTTTCAAATTTGTTGACTTTTATGAGTCAGAATATGAAATCCTCAGAAATCTTTCAAGTGTCCCCTGATATAACTTCCTGGAAAGCTTTCTATATGTCTTTAGCTATTAGGGAATTGAAATAGATCCTTTGCTCTCAATGATAGGCCACATGAGTAGAGCCTACGAGACCATGAATGTCTGGTGTGAGTAAAAGGCACGACAAGAAAGACATTTGGGGCATAAATAATTCATTTTCTTTTCATATTTTCAATGCTTTCAAACATCCTTAAAATTATCTAGCTTTTATACACCCAGAGAGAGGGATGTGAAATGTGGACCACAACATAACATTTTCATGTTCTCTATTGAGGTTTGCTTGCATTGTATTTCCTTTATTGGATTATTCTTTCTTGTAGATATGATTTCTCCTGCACAAAAAAAAGGATGCAATAACTATACATATATTCGATTTCTTAAGTATTCTAACATAATTATCATGTAGTGGATATCCAGCCATCTAGGGAAGGGGTGGGGAGTAGGGGGGAAAAATTTGTAACAGAAAGCTTTGTAAGGGTTAATGTTTAGCAATTACCCATACATATGTTTTGCAAATAAAAAGTATTAATAAAAATAAAATAAATAAAGAAATAAAAATAAAGAATGGCAATGTGAGCAAAAAAAAATTATCTAGCTTTTCCTAGGGTTCTATATGACAGTGTTATAAGCAGCAGGATTCTACTTTGCTTTTTCCTTCAATATTTCTTACCCTAACTTCTCTCAATTTCCCCTTTTCACACTCATATAATTATAAAATCTAAGTGGAAGGGACCTTATGGATCCTCCACACCAGCCCAAATTGGAGCCTAATAATAATAATTGCTAATATTTATATAAGCACCTTCAGGTTTGCAAAAAATAATGCTTATATATGTTATCTCATCACAACAACCCTGTAAGTACAATTAATATCCCCATTTTTATAGTTGAGAAAACTGAAGTAGACTTACCTAGGGTCACACAGCTAGTGTACAAATCATAGTTTTGAATTCAGGTCTTCCAGACTTCAAGTTTGACACTTTATCCATTAAGCTACCTGAACAGAATTCCTTCCTAACAGGTGATGATTTGGGCTTTACTTGAAGATTCTGATTATGTGTGAACTCAGGCAAGTTGCTTAACTTAATATCTGTTGTATCTCATGTGTATAAGGGGAACAATATATCTGGTGTGATAAAAAGGAGCAAATTTAAATTAAAGAACCTGAACATAAATCCTGATTTTGGCATTCCTTGTTACCTAGACTCTGTGTCTCAGTTTCCTCATCTGTAATATGAAGGGATTAATCTAAATAATTTCTAAAGTCCTTCTAGATTCTAACTCTATGATATAGGGAGATGCAATGTCATCAGACTAGGAAAGAATACAGAAAGGGACAGTTTTTGGTTTTGTTTTTTATAAAAACTTGTCTGCTTAATACCTAGTCATGTCTGCATCAAGTGGTTTGTGACCTTTCCAAGGATGGAGATCATTTTGCCTAAATTTCTATGACTCTTACGCTTGATGTGTAACCTATTCAGCTTCCTTTGATAGACCTTATCGTGTCTTAGAGGGAACTTCCAAAACTTACTCCTTTTACCTAAAAAAGCACTGGCCTAGAGGGGAGGATTCCTAGATCCTCTTCTTAGCTTTACTATGATGATACCTTTGGGTACATTGCTTCCCCTTCCTGGGAGAGCTTCCTTTCTTCAGTCTCTGAGGTCTCTTATCAAAATACAGCAGACAGAAGTGTACCTTGTCTTACCAATCCCTGGTTTTTCTTTCTAAAACATTAATGATTAGTCTCAATCTCCTTTGCTTTTTTTGATTATTTGATTCCATGCCTGGTACAGCTCCATTCTCTCAGCTGTAGAGCACCTGTCTTTCTAGTATTTCTCTGGAAAACACATCGTCAGTTAGTAAATGTCAGTGATAATTTACCACCAAATGATTGGTTAAAAAAAAAAGGAGCTCTCAACCTTAAAACCTGATTGCATTTCCATCTTGGTCCTTAAATGTATCTAAGCATATTTAATTTGTTTTTTTCCACTTAATAGTATTTTTTCCAATTACATGGAAAGATAGTTTTGAGTGATTTGAACTAACTACTTAAGGAGCTTTCATCAGCTATATCTTTGATAGGGCAAAGTACATGGATCAACTCATCACAAAAATGTATATGCCTCTTAATTTCTTTTCTCCCCTCCCTCCTACCTTCCCACAAGGAGGGTCAGGCCTTTCTTTGAAGCCAAATGTGTCTGATATACTCTCTTAGAGTCTAATGAGAGTAAGGTTTACACAATACTCATCGCCCTCCCTTCTTTCCCTCAATTATATTAGATCTTCTATGTCTCTTTATGAGATTTTGCCTTATTTTACCTCCTATATTTTTACTTTATTTTGCCTCCTTTCCCCCCCTCTCCCCATTTTCTTTTTCAGTATGGTGTCCCTTCCACCTCTAATTTCTTTTCCATTATTATCAAAGAAAAATCAAATTATACTGCCATTCTTTAAAGGATACCTATAGTAGAAATATAGTTCTCAAGAGTCTTCCTTTTTACCTTTTTATGCTTCTCTTGAGTTCTCTACTTGGAGGTCAAATTTTTTGTTCAGATCAGGTCTTTTCATTAGAAATAGGTGAAATTCTCCTGTATCATTGAATGACCATCTTCTTCCCTGGAAGATGATGCTCATTCTAGCTGGATAACTTATTCTTGGCTGTAATCCAAGTTCTTTTGCCTTTCGGAATATCTGGTTCCAGGCCCTTCGATCCTTTAAAGTGGAAGCTGACAGATCCTGTGTAATTCTAATGACAGTTCCTCGGTATTTGAACTGTTTCTTTCTAGCTACTTGCAATATCTTTTCCTTGGTGCGATAGTCCTGAAATTTGGCCACAATATTCCGTGGGGTTTTAATTTTGGGGTCTCTTTCTGGAGGTGATCGGTGAATTCTTTCAATGCCAATTTTGCCTTCTGATTCTAAAACATCAGGGCAATTCTCTTTCATGATTTCCTGGAAGATAGCATCCAGGTTCTTTTTTTCGTCGTGGCTTTCAGGGAGTCCGATAATCCTTAAATTGTCTCTCCTGGATCTGTTTTCCAAGTCAGTTGTTTTTCCTAGGAGATATTTCATATTTTCTTTTGTTTTTTGTTTTTGTTTAACTGATTCTTGAAGTCTTATTGAGTCATTTACTTCTATTTGTTCAATTTTAATTTTTAAAGTATTATTTCCTTCAGTTATCTTTTTTAGCTCCTTTTGTAGCTGGCCAATTGAGTTTCTTGATTCAATGCATTCTTTTTCCATTTTGCCAGATTTATTTTTCAGTGAATTGTTGTCTTTTTCCAATTCACCAATTTTGTTTTTCAGTTCACCATTTTTATTTTCCAGTGAGTTGGTGATTTTTTCCAATTCACCAATTTTGTTTTTCAATTAACTGTTTTCTTTTTCCAATTCCTAGTCCTATTTTCCAGTTTTTGATATTTCTGTTGCCCTGATCTCAATTTATTTCCCCATTCTTCTTCTAGCTCTCTTTTGAGATTCTTAATGCAATCATCCAGGTAAGCCTTCTGAAAGGGAGACCAACTTAAGTCTACCTTTGTGTATGCCTCTTAATTTCTAAACTGGAGAGTTTACACTGAATTTGTCTCTATTTGCTTGTCATTTCTGATAATATCAGTAACAGTAACTCTTTTCAAACCCCATGCCTCATCAACAACTTTCTATGGGACAATGACTTCTCAAACTTATCATGTTCAAGATGATTAAAAAAAAGTATTAAGCCCTTATTATGTGTCAGATACTATGATAAATACTGGCAATATAAATAAAAAAGCAACCAAGTCCCTCCCTCAAGGAGCTTACATTCTAATAGAGGAACCCGTTTTCTTCCCTTCCACCCCCACTTTTCTAACCCTCCCCTAAATTTCCCTATTTCTAAAACCACTGACATAATTCCAATCACTTAGGTTTGCAGTATTGGCCCCAATTACCAAGATTTATTAATTCTACATCTATATATCTCCCATCCCACTTTAATATCTACTCCCTTAGTTCAGGGCCTAATCACCTGAACAAGTCCCTTACTTTTCTAGTCTCTCTCCTATCTATCCTCCTCATAAGCTCTTGAAAAGAATCTTCCTAAAAAATAAATCTGATCATATAATTCCTCTACTCAGATATTTTCTGGGTTCCCTATTACCTTTACAATAAAATACAAATTCTTCAGCCTGGCAATTCAAGTCCTCCTCAGTATGGCTATAATTTACTTTTCCAAACCTATTTCTTCTCCTTATCTTTCTCTTCCTCTTTCTCTTTGTTTTCCTTCTTTCTCTTCTTCTTCCACCCTTGTATAACCAAACTGACTTACTCATTGATCCTTGAATTCAGATTCTCTTTTCTATCTCTTTGTTTTGTACAGATTGTCTCCCATGACTGGAATCAGCTCCCAACTAACTCTCTCCCTTGTTTCATTTTTTTGCTTTGTTAATTCAGAGTCCAGAACAAATTCTGGACATATAATAAGAGATGTTATTGTGGCTGAATTGGATTGAATGGAGTAGGGGAGCAAGTTGGGAAACAGGGTTTATGCACTGGCAGGTGAAGATTCAGAGTCACAGGGATGGGGAAAATAAGGGGAAAAGGGGGTGTTAACCATTAAAGTAGGTAGAATATCAAGGGTTTGGAGGAAAATCCTCCACCATAGAGACCAGAAGTTCACAGTTTCTTAGACTCATCTTTGTCTTCTTTGTATTTTGAAAAATTTGTGTATCATTTGATCTTAAGCATTCTTCATTCAACTCAAACTCAGCCTTCTTGATAAGCTTAGTAATGTCTCATTTCTTGGCTTTTGGGTAGAGGTCAAACAAGACTGGAAGGTATTCCCCCCAGCTCAGTTCATATACCCACTTCTGTAAGAAACTTTCTCTGATCCTCTGAGTTATCAATATATTCCCCCTCCAAATAATTTTGTATCATTCTACAGAATGATATATCATTCTGTAGAACGGAAACCTTTGCACTGTTAACACTATGCTAGGCCCAACTTCCTTTCCTGATTTCAGAGCCTAATATAATGGCCAACACAGAGAAAATTGTTGTTTTTGTTCAATTATGTCAGTCAAGTCTGACTCTTTGTAATCCCACATGGGGTTTTCTTGGCAAAGATACTGGAGTGATTGGCCATTTCTTTCTCCAGCTCATTTTACAAGGTCACACTGCTAGTAAGTATTCGAGGATGCATTTGAACTCAGGGTTTCCTGACTCCAAGAACAACACTATATCCATTGTGTCACCTGGTTGTACAGAGAGAAGATACTTAATCAAATTGAAGCCGATATGAAATAAAAATGTAGAATTTAATTGAGCAGAATGCTCCAGCAAATGCAATAATCCAATTAGACTTCATCTGAGAGGGCTTCCTGGAGGAGGCAAGTCTCTGAAGCTTTCTAGGTTCGTATCCTTCCCTTTCCTTAATATTGAATGAGAGTCTGGCACCCAAAAGCAAACCCAAAGTGAAGAGGCCACAGATGAATGAAGAAGTAGCCATGGATGGAAAGAAGTCTTCCAGAACTGGGAGACTAATTGAGGGAAAAGCTAACTCCTGCTCTGAAGTTTTCTGACATCCAATGTAATATTCCTTTTGTGGGTTCATTTTAGCATTTGATTATCCCTGGGTCTTTGAAGTTAATAATTATTTCTGAAGACCATTGACACATCCAAGGCTACCAGGAGTTCTCAGCAAATGCCCTTAATATGGGGACTATTTTTTTTCCAAAATGACAAAAACTTGGAGCCAGTCAGAAGAACGTTTGGACATCAAGGACCAGAACTGGCCCTTTTTTAAACCTCCCTTCTCTCAGAAGAATCCAGTGATTTTTTTCTCCCCTGCCATCTAAAAAAAAGTATTTGAAGAGCATCTGTGAGGCCTCTTTGATCTCCCGTGGGTAGTTCTCATTGTTCACTCCCCTCCTCTGCCTTACACCCCCTTTTGTTGTATCATTTATTCTGAGCACTTACATATTTCTTCCTTTCAAAGATTGCCCAGGTTAATAAAATACTTGCTTCCTCCTAATAATCTAGACCACAGGAGAGAGGAACAGGGCTTTTAGAATGCTGGTAGGGGAGTGCACAGGGGAACACCTGCCTTGGATGCTAAATACCTAAGTTTTATTCTTCAGTGCGATAAGATTATTTGGGAGTACATAATTTGACAATGAGAATCCAAGTACTAATGAACTGTGTTTTAACAGAGGAATTACTAGAATTCAACAGATATTTATCAGTGAATGGGAATCTGGCACCTAAAAGCAATCCAAAGCGAAAGGACCATAGAGTCTCTTCTAGTTGATCAGATGAAGGAAGAAATAGCCATGGGTATAAAGCAATCTTCCCTGATTAGGGGACTAATTGAGGGAAATGTACAGTGTGTGGAAGGCAATATGTGAAAACCAGTTTGGAAGCATGAATACTGAACTTGGAGTGAGGAAGACCAATGGTTAAATCTGGGCTCTAACACTTAGTAGCTATGTCCTTAATAGCCATACTTACTATATGTCCTTAATAGCTATACTCACTATATGTCCTTAATAGCTATACTTACTATATGTCCTTAGTAGCCATACTTACTATATGTCCTTAGTAGCCATACTTACTATATGTCCTTAATAGCTATACTCACTATGTGTCCTTAATAGCTATACTCACTATATGTCCTTAGTAGCCATACTCACTATATGTCCTTAGTAGCCATACTCTCTATGTGTCCTTAGTAGCTATGCTTACTATATGTCCTTAATAGCCATACTCACTATATGTCCTTAATAGCTATATTCACTATATGTCCTTAATAGCTATACTCACTCTATGTCCTTAGTAGCTTTGCTTACTATATGTCCTTAATAGCTCTACTTACTATATGCCCTTAGTAGCTATGCTTAAAAGCTGTGTCTTTAGTAGCAATGCTTAATAACCACTTAGAACCTGGTAGGATATGTATCCATAGACTTTCATTTATGTGAAACTTTTCCGAGAGTCAGGTAGCTCTTTTTCAGAGTTAAAATCTGTACGTGGCCAGGGGGATAAGGGGTAGGGAGGGAATCCCAAAGCTGTTGAAATCGACTATATTTTGATGATAGGATCATAGACTTAGAATTGAGAGAAATCTCAAAGGCCATCATATTCATCCTTCTTATTTTACAGATAAAAAAATCTTAGACCTAGAAATGTTAAATAACCTGCCAGTATCACAGATATCTAAGTATCAGGTATTTTGTACTGGGTACTAGGAACACATAGACAAAAATGAAATATTCCCTGCCCACAAAAAGCTTCCATTCTCCAGGATTTGGGCCCAAATGGCTCCTGGTTTTAAATGAGCATCTTCTATTCTCCAGTTGAACATTTCTTTAGAAAAATGTCCAACTTGTTTCTATTATTTCCTATCCCGGCTTCTTTAATTATGCTATTAAAATCTGGCATATAGGGCCATAAACATTGGCACTGTTCACACTGGTTTCAGTCATTTTCCCTGGGAGTTTTCTATAAGCAGCAACATTTTTTTGTCCTTTTTGGAAACTCTGCACTTAACTTTGTTTTGCCTCAGACTAATCAGTATGCCGAGCTAAACTCTTTAAAGATTGATGCCTCAGTCACAACAAACCTAACTCCTGCTGTGAATTGAGAATACTGATTGGGGTGCCAGCCCTTCATTAGCAAGACAGATTTGGCTTGCTTCATTTGCATGCAGCCGCCCGGACTCCTCAGACCAACACACAAGTTCCCCTTCTGAATTGTGACAGAGGGGATCTGGGGCCTGACATCCAGCCTGAAGTGGAAACTGGAAAGTATGAGCTCTAGGCGATGCTTAGGGCATCAGAGGAAGAGATGGGCTGTTTACTCCATTAGGAAAGCTAAGGATTATAGTGCCATGGAATGACTCCCTGCCAGCTGGGAAAGTCTGAAAAAAACCTAGTGAATTGCTTGAGCATGCTGGTCTGACATACATCCCCGCAAACATTAAGATCTTTTCTTGGATCCAAGAGTTCACTGAAACTTTGGGCCTGTTTTGGCAGTTGAAGCCACAGGCTCTGCCTTTGTTGCCTGGCCAAACTCTTGATTGACCTATGAGGGAGAGTGTTTGGAAAAGATACCTTTGGCTCCTTGGAGTGTACAGAGGCCTGGGGCTTCTGTTTATTTATTGTTAACATGAATATGTATGTAGTCTGGCAAATTTATTAGATGCTGAGGTGAATGTGTCTGTAGAGATATGAAGGAGAAGAAATGACTGCAGAGATGTTTTAATTCTTTCTTATCATTGTGGAACAAAGTTTCAAAAAAAAAAAGCAAAATAGTCAAAATACTTCTAATAATTTTAGCAAAAACCCTACTGGCCAGAAAGAGTTAATATATCTCTGTAAAGAAACATGGCTTATTTTTTCCCTTAAGAATTAGAAACTACATATTCTATTAATTTGAGAATGGAGTGTCTTGGTTAAATTCCCACCTTGACTAAAAGCAAAGCAGAATTATTTTTGTTATTTTTTTGGACAAACAAGGCCAACAAAATAAAGCCCCATTATTAAAACCTTATTATTATCTGAATTCAAATGTACTATGTACTGAATGCTATCCTCGTAATTCTCTACTAAGGAAAAACCTCATCTAACACAATTAAGCTATAAAATGGATGTTACATTTGTTCACCAGAGACAGAATCTGGCTTTAACCTTCAAAACAGAGCCTAGGGATTTAGTGTTCTTTTTAGTGCTCTTGTCCTTGAAAGAGTTCTACCGTGTGAACTGAGGTTGAAATCATAATGGTACTAGCTAGCTCCAGTCTTAATCAATTTTCTCTTGGTTTGGGTCCCATAAAACAAATATTTTGAAGGGAAATAAAGGGGGAATAGAAATAGCTCTGGAAATTGACTGTCAAATAATAGATGAAGGAGGAGCACATCAGATGGAATCCTCAGTTTATCTTTTCTCTTCTTTTCTACAGATTACTGTCCAAGTTTTCAAGTTGAAAAAAATTCTAAAATGACATTAAGTAAGATGTTAAGTAGCAATTGCATTCTTAAATTGAGTCTTTTTTGAGAAGTCCTTTCTCTAGAGAGGGGGAACACAAAAAGGAAAACCCCTACAATTCCATCCAGTAGTTTTAAGGATGAATTATGATTCACACTGATCCACAGAGCTAGATAGATATGTGACTCTATCCCTTCCCCTTTGGGGAGTCTTAATTTCCTCCCATGTACAATGAATCATTTGGATTAGATAATCTCCAGCTCTAGAGACCATAATTTATAATCGTGTTACTAGTTCTAGAGAAAAGGCTATCATGATTCCCAAACCTCTCTGTTCAATTCCATCTCAAGGCTACCAATGATCAGCAGGTAGAATGAGATTTTGACAAATGCTGTGGACTTGGACTCAGAGCATGAGTTGTAAATTATGGCTCATCCAGTTTATTAGATCTGTGATCTTGGGCCAATAGCTTTCTCTACCTGGCTTTCCTCAGTGTCTTCCTCTGCAAAATAAGAAATTTGGATTCTGGGTAATGTCAAAATTATTTGCCTTTTCTAAACCTAATCCTAAATAGAGTAAGTTGGCAAGTATATAATATGATGGAATATAGTATATTAGGGCATCAAGGTGATGCAGTGGATAGAATTATGGGTTTTGAGTCAAGAAAACTCTTCTTCCTGAGTTCAAATCTGGTTTTATATATTTCTTGCCTTGTTTGCCTGAGTTTCCTCATCTATAAAATGAACTGGAGAAGGAAATGGAAACCCATTTCAATATCTTTACCAAGAAAATCCCAAATGGGGTCAGAGTCAGACACAATTGAAAAATGATGAAACAAAAGGAGAATGTGTATGTGTGTATATACAAATATATGTATGTATGTATATGTGTGTGTGCGTATATACATACATGTATACAATGTATATGTGTACTTATAATGTACAGCATAGGAAATAATTATTTGTAAGCTTTGGGACAAATAGTTGTATCTAGCTTCCCTTATTCTGTCTTTGGAAGTAAATGCAAAAAATGTATGATTTCATTAACTGGGAGCAAGTACATGTCATTATTAGTCATGAGGAGGGAATAGCCACACAGAGAGTGTCAAAAAGCAGGATCTGAACCCAGTTGCTCTCTACAACTCCACACTTTTTCTTTACAACAGACTCTTATCTGAGAAAATGTGGGGAACTATTAATATACCAAGTTGTACTAGTGGTTTTCTGCTACAGTTTCAACAAAAGGAAAAAAAAGAAAAGAAAACAATTGTGTAATGGTAATTTCTTGAAATCTATTCTACATCTGTACCCTATGCTCAAGTAAAGGGGTAAGCTTGGTGCAATTTTCCATTGGAGGCTGGCTTTCTGTAGTCTAAATGCTTGCCAAGTCCCTGGGGTTGAGATTGATCGCCAGGAAAATTAGCAGAAAAACAGCAGACGTCAACTCTTTTTTTGGTCTAGTTTCCCTTGGGTTAAGGCACCTTGGATGATGTTTTAAATAGATAATGTTACACCTAAGCAGGAACTCCCTTTAATAATTTTCCAGAAGCATCGTGCTTTTGTTTTGGGGAGGCAGGATGGCTCAGTGGCCACAGAGCTGGCCTTGAAGTTAGGAGGACTGGGTTTCAGATTCAGCTCCTCTGATTTACACTAGCTGTAAGACACACTAGCTGAACAAGTCACTTCTTAGTTTTAAGGTGCCATGGGCAGTGGATGCCCTAGAGTTGTAAAGAGCTGAGAGAAGGACTTTTCTCATCTACAAATGCCTTACATTAATAAAATCTTAGGTCTGAACTCTGCCTCTATCATAATGGATAGTGATAATTCCTTATTTTTATATTGGAAAAGTATTTTCCTTGTCATGTAACATGACAACAAAGGATGGATAAATATGCATCAGGGATGACTGCAAAGGAAATTCAACATTGGAGAGAAATTTGGATACAGCTACATAGTACAGTGGATTAAGTGTTGGGCCGGAGTCAGGAAGTCCTGAGTTCAAATGTGACCCTAGTCAGTCACTTTACTAGCTGTGTGACCCTGGATAAGTCACTGAACCTCTCAACCTCAGTTTTCTCAATTGCAAAATGGGGATAATAATAGGGTTCTTGTTAAGATCAAATTAGATAATATTTATATAACACTTATCACAATGACTTGTATATAGTAGGCATATTATAAATGCTTATTCCCTTCCCTCCTTCTCTTGAATGTCCTTTCCAGCTATAAGGTTCTATGAGTCTGACAATTGGGGCAGCAGTGTCTTGCTAGATTTTCTGTTCAGCTTTCCTATCCTTTGTAGCTTAAAGTATTTTGATGATGGAATCAGTGTTTGATGCCCCTAGCTGATAATGCTTCTGAAATATATTTATTAAGCAATGGATTTGGCAGATGACAACTTGTTTAAGAAATCCATTCATGCATTCAGTTATCACAACAATGATGTTTAAGTCACTGAGAGGCAGCCAAGCCTTGTGTACTAGGGGAAATGCTTTAAATTCATTTTTTAAAAGTAAGAACCAGGGATGAGCTCAAATAATAATTAGGTGAAGAAAGAGTAAAAAACAAAACAAAACAAAACAAAACAAAAAAAAACCCCAAACCTCATGATTATTGCATCCAAGAAATGGATACTTTCCTTGAGTCAATGGGGAAGTGAATGAATAAAGCACCATTTTATTCAATATTTTGAAAAATATTAGAACCATTTCAGAAAACAAATGCTAGACAGTACATCTTAGACTACGTGATAAATTATGCTTGCAGGAAAGGATGGAAATGAAAGAAATAAAATATATGAAACCAAAAATCGCTAAAAGATAAAGTCATGTGCTGATGACATACAACAATAAGAAAAGACAATGAAACGCAAGCTAAACAGTGAAAGGTAGAAAAGATTAAAATGGAAATGGCAACGAAGAGGCAGGTATAAGATTTCTCCATTTTTATAATAACCTAATTTTTTCAAGTAATTCCACTAGAGCAGGAAAGCCTTGGACACACATTTAAAAGATATACAAAAGATACACAGTAGCTTGAAATTCAGAATCACATATACAGAATTTCTTGTGAATGTTAACCAATATTAAATCAGATTTTTATTCCTTGTATTATAATATATAATAGTACTATGTAGATGGCATAAATATAAAACTATTATATATAGTATAATTTTTATTCCTTATACTATTATATTCTTTGGAAGTATAAGGTAAAGACTTTTAAAAAATCTTTAAGATTGTGACCATGTCAAGTCTTCTCAATCCTATCCCCTAACATTTAACTTACTTTTACTCATAGCATCATAGGTTTAATAAAAAGGAATATTGGCAGTTATTTACATAACTCCTCACTTTATTAATGAAGAAACTAAGAAATAGCAGAGAGAAAACAAGTGTTTTACTTGTCCATGGTCATTCAGATAATAAATGGCAAATATGGGAATCAAACAAAGGTCTACTGATTTAAAATTAAGCATTTTTCCGGTGAACAATATTTCATTGGATATATTCTTTATCTTTAAACCTCAAAGACTGCCATTTTAGTCTGCATCTTTTCTTTAATTTGTATTCCCACAGAAAGTATCCTGCTTTTCACCAAACCAGAATTCTGAGTCAGATGTTCAGGACTTCTCTATTTCTGTCCAAGATACTGCTATCCATCCAGTCTTTCAGATTCATAATCTTGTCCTTATCTTGGACTCCTCATTCTCTCTGACTGTATCCAATCAGTTACCTAATCTTGCCTTTCCTCATGATTTGGAATAAAGCAATTGATATGATGGAGGAGAAAGGAAGCAATAAGCCCTTCCATTTGAAATGAATGGAACTGTCCAACCCTTCAGAATGCTGATATTATTCTAAGGATCTCAGCAAGATAAAGTTAGTGATTTAAAATCTCGTTGTGAAGAGAAGGGTATGCTCAGTGTTAGAGATGATACTATACTAAATAAAATACTCCCAAATCCCCTCACACTCATTTATAGTCCAGACCCTGTAAATTAATTAGGGAAAAAAGATTATAGAATACATTGTTATTGAACTGAGGATAGGGCAAGATGGAAATTTTTTTCCTCTCCCATTGAGAACTAAATAGTGGGAAAACACTGGTACTCTGACCTGAAATCAAAATCATCCTCTCTATCTTTAAAAGGGGCTTTTTGCACCTGAGAATAGAAGTCAAAAGTCTTGGGTTTTAGATTTGGTTCTACCATTAAGCTGGTTTTATGATCTTACAAAGTCACTTAGATTTCCTGACCTCTCTTTCTTCATTTGAAAAATATGAATGACTATCATTCCCTAATTATTTCAGTGGGCTATATGTATGATAAATGTCAAATTCATATGAAAAGGATTTGAAGAATAAAAATCTCTATATAAATGTATTTTTCTTAAGAAAAATGCCCCTAATATAATTCTATAAAATATCTCATTTAAAAAAAATGAAGTTAGTAAGACATTTCATTAAAGAGAGGAAAAATTAAAAATAAACAAAATAAAAAACATGGTTCAAACTCATGGAACAAAATTGGGCCTGGTTAACAATGTGGGGTATGTCTACATAATATGGGGAAGGAGATAGAATCAGATGGACACTTAGCCTGACCCCATCAATAGTATGACTCCAAAGAGTAGGACCTCTCATTGGTCACACTAGTACCAACTGTAGAAGGGAAACACAAGCCATAACAACGAAAAGATCAAAGCTTTGGGAATCAGACTGATCCAGAAGACAATGGTCTCCTTGGCGTTCTTAACCATTTTCAATTTTTGGACCTTGTTTGGGCTCCTCTGACTCTGAATTTGTGCTCGACAACTGCTATTCCTGCTCATGCTAACCCTCAGATAGGAGAGGCAGACATCCTGCTGGCAAACTGGCCTCCCTTTTTGGTTTTTCCTTGAACCCTGGATCTTCAGCTTGAAATACAGATTGACTTTTCCCACTTTCAAGGAACTGCATAATCCCAGCCAGTGTTGACACTGGTCCTGGATCTCACAATATTGGGCCTAACTATCCAGGTCTGGAGAAACTAATTAATTTCCCATTGGTAAATGGGAATTGTGGTTAAAACCAGTGAAAAACCAGTGAAAAATGAATGCTAGATCAATAGGATCTGAGCAAGGCCAAGGGTAAATAAATATTTGAATTTGCTAATTGTCTTTTTTGAATAAAATTCTTAGCAGGAAGAGCATCAGAAAAAAGATAAAGTGAAAGTTTCAGGGAAGGTGCTCATTTATAATTTTTTTTTTCTGCTCAGCATAAGGATATCATTGTCCAAATTGGACTAAACATACCCCACCAATTTGACTACTTACAATTAGAAAGTAAAATTTATGTGTTATATTTGGCAAAAAATGAAACCTTAGGCTGTGAAACATGAATCCATAATTCTGCTGTCCTTGCTTTTGTAGAAAAAACACTGAATTTAGAGTCTGAAAACCTATATTTAAATTCTGTCTCTGCCACTTCTAATTTGTATGACTTTGGACATCTCACTTTTTACTTTGGCCTTAGTTTCTTCATCTGTTTTATTAAAAAGTGTTGAATTATAAAGCCCCTTTCAGCTTAAATCTGTGTTTTTATGAATCTATTAAAAAAGCAACATGTGACGATAGAAGTCGAGAGTCTTAGATTTTTAGACTTAATTCTACCATTAAACTGTCTTTATGATTTTACAAAGTCACTTAAATTTCCTGGCCTGTTTCCTCACTTGAAAAATATGAGTGATTGTCCTTCCCTAATTACTTCAGTGGGCTATAAAGTATGAAATGTCAAATTCATATGAAAAGAATTTAAAGAATGAAAATCTCTCTATATAAATGTAAAGTATTTTTATTAAGAAAAATGCCCCTGGGATACCTAGGTGACACAGTGGATAGAGCACCAGCCCTGAAATCAGGAGAAACTGAGTTCAAATCTGGTCTGACATTTACCACTTCCTAGCTGTGTGATCCTGGCACTTAACCCCTATTGCCTCAGCAAAAAAAAAAAAAAAGTCCCTAATATAATTCTATAAAATATCTCATTTATTTAGTAAAATATTTCAATATTCATTTGAAGAAAAATTGAAAATAAACAAAGGAAAAAATTGTTTATAATTATACATGTAATGTACCCATAAAACATTATGTGCAAATTTATTATATTTACCTATGTAGGTTTGTATATATATGTATATGTGTATATATATATATATGAATATGCCCACATACAAATACATATACATATATAAAATGTGTATGTTTATTATAACAAAATTATCTTGCTTATTTTCATAACCCCCTTTGGACTTCTTTTCTGTATGTTTATTGAGGCTTAGATGCTATTATTGTTATCTTAATTTGCATAATTATAGACAATTATATTGTTTTTATTGATTGTTTTATTGGCTCTTTGCCTGGCATCACTTCATTTGGGTTTTTCCATGCTTATTTTTACTCTTTGTAGTCACCATTTCTCATGGCACCAATGATATTCCATTACATTCACATGCTATAATTTAACTAATCCTTAACGTTTGGATACACAGTCTGTTTCCACTATTTTACTATATTACAAATGGCAGTGCTAGAAAAATATTTTTTGTATAGTTCAGTACTTCTTTTTCTTCAACAGTAAGTACCTTTGGGTGAAATCCTTG
Organism: Myrmecobius fasciatus; assembly: GCA_023553655.1. Taxonomy (NCBI): domain Eukaryota; kingdom Metazoa; phylum Chordata; class Mammalia; order Dasyuromorphia; family Myrmecobiidae; genus Myrmecobius; species Myrmecobius fasciatus. Next base: position 942,738 of record JAJPUD010000072.1, read on the forward strand.
TGGGATCATTAATCAAAGGGTTTGAACTTATAACTCTTGTTGAGTAATTTCACATTATTTTCCAAGATAATTGAACCAGTTCACACCAATGATTAATGCTATGCTTTGTTTCTATACCACCATTTTATTTTTAACAACTTTACTAGCTTTCACAATTTGGTGGTTGTAAATTCAAACTCATTGTTGTTTTAGTTCATATTTCTCCTAGTTTAGAAATTCTCAGAGTTTAGAAACTAAAAAAACCTTTTTCATATAACTAACGATTAATTCATGTTTCTTCCTTTGGTGATTACTTAGTATATTTGTTCGATTCATCCATTCACACACTTTGACCACTTATCCATTGGAGAATGGTTCTCATTTGCAAATTTGTACCGTCTTATCGACTGTAAATATATGATTCTTGGAGATATTACTTGCTCACATTTATTGCTTTAAAATCACTAAGGAAGGAAATATTGGCTATCAGGGTTGTATGGAATCTTTTCCAAAGTTTCTCAGTGAAGCAAAAAATAAAAATAAAATAAAATAAAATGCCATCACTCCAGCCTCCCAACTCTGTCCATGTTGGATTGCTTCTGGAAAGATAATTGTGAGTCAGTCTTGTGTCTGATAAATAGGGTGAGAACAAAACCTAGCATATCTCTTTCTTTCAGATGTGCTTAATCATTGCCTAACACAGGGAGACTTAAGGCCTTGACATAGAGCTTTTGTTTACAAGTTCTGAGTCAAATAGATCCAACTATGACATCAAGTCCCCTTCATTTCTCAAAAACAAAGTAGGCTCATCAAAGGGAGCAACTTAGCAGTGAAATGTGTGAGGTCTGTCCCAGCATTACACAGAGTTCTGTCCCAACGGCAGGTTCCCATAACTAGGTAGCAGGTCCCATTGGGATCACCACGGTATCAAATGGTGCTTTCCCACCCAGAATAGTGATTAATCTCAGCAGGTTGCAAAGATTTCAGAGGGACTTTTCCATGAGAAAGTAGAGATTTGATATAATCTCAAAAGGGCAAGCTGCTGTTTTCCATGTTCTCATCAAGAGAAAAAGAAAGATTTATGTCTTCTCTTCCTCAGGCCTTCAGTATCAGCCACAGAGCACGGTGATACAAAGCAGCCTAATTGTCTCTATTTCCTAATACTTTTTTAATGAGAGCTTGATGAGGATCTATTCTTTCCTTCAATAGGGCAGAAATGAGAGAGGTATTACATAACCATGAGCCTGGCTCCAGAAGAGAAAAAAATGAAGAAAATAAATAGCAAACTCTCCTAAATATAGTAAATTCTCCCCAACTGACTAGAGACTGGAGTATTGTAAGTCAGTCAACTATTGTGGGTATTACTATTTAGATCATATATCAATTTCTACTTTTTTTAGTGATTTGAAATATGATAATATATTTATCACCAAAACTGAAAAAAGTTAATCTGATGAAATAATTATAGTAATAACTAGTATTTATATAGTGCTTTGATTTGATAAGTGCTTTTAAAATATTATCTCATTCCCCCCTCATTTTTACCCTATGAGGTAAATGTTATTGTTGTCCCCATTTTACAGATGAGGAAACTGAGGCAAAAACAGGTTAACGGACTAGACCAGGGTCTCTCAGTTGGTAAGTGACTGAGGCCAGATTTGAACTTGTATCTACCCATCTTAACCACTGTACTACATAGCTGTCAACTCTAATGCTCCATCCTCACAGGGAGTCCTCAAAGCCTATGCCAGCAGAGTACAACCTCTATTTGGCAAGTCCTACCAAAATGGAAAGACTTTGAGCATGTACCCAATGTGAATTGCCCCAAGGACTACCAAGCAAGCTAAATTTGGGGGAACTCATCACCAAGAGTTTGGCCATCAGGTGGTAATGTTTTTAACCACAGCTAAGGCTCAAAGTCAAGTGCACTTTTGAGTTAAAAATTAAGTGTATGACCTTAGGTAAGACCCTTAATCTTGGGGCAGCTAGATGGATAGAGCCCCAGTCCTGAAGTCAGACATTTATCACTTCCTGGCTGTGTGACCCTGGGTAAGTCACTTAACCCCAATTGCTTCAGGAGGAAAAAAAGGCCTTTAACCTTGCTTAAGAGTGTCCTGTCTATAAAATAAAAGGCTGGAACTAGAAGGCCTCTGAGGTTTCTTCTGAGCACCCAGCACCAGATCCGTGACCTTATGTTCCTACATGTGAAATATTGTTCAAGATTAAATCTTAAATCTTAGCTATTAGTATGGAATATGTGGTGTCCCCCACTTAGGGATCAATGATTTCTAGTTCATAGGATATAGTCCTGGAAGGGACCTTAAAGATCATAGGATTATATAGAATAATATATAATAATTATATAGAGAACACAGAATTAGAGCAGGATGGAATTTGAGAGGTTACCAAGTCCAACTCCCTAATTTCACTGATGAGGAAACTGAACTCAAGATGGGCTCCTTAAGTCTCTGACAGTCCCTTCCTGGGTAAAGAGTGTGACTCCAAATGGGGATTCAAGTGAGCAAACCTAAAGCAAGAGTCAGGCTGTTTTAGACATGAGGGCCCTTCTAAAATCCCTAAACACTAAGGAACTAATGCAGAAGTGGGGAGCTCTAAGAGACTAATACAGAAGTGGGAAGCTAGGTGCAGCTGGGGAGACATTTGAGCCAGCATGAGGAGGACCAATAGTAGGGAGAATAAGCTGACCATCTGATATGATCCTCTCACTCAAAACATTATGCTTTTGTTGTGGCAACCTATAGTATGGAATCTTAGCAGAGATATCAGAGGCCATCCCGCTTCACCCCTCCCTTCCACAACAGTCCCAGCAACTGGCTTTCTATCCCTCTGATAAGGGGGAAGTAATGTCTCAGACACTCACTTGCTTGCCTCTGGGCAAATAATTTTACCTTTATCAGTCTTAATTTCTTCACTGGAAAATGTCACCTATCCCACAGGATTGTTTGGAACATCAGATCTCACATACATATATAGACACACACACATATACACATACATACACACTTATGTACACATATATGCTTGTGTATGTATACCTCTGTTCATATATACATGCCCTTATATGTGTGTATATATATATATATATATATTTACATATAATTTATAACATTGATACTATATTTATTTATTTTTATATTTTTTGCTTTTTGCTAAGGCAATTGGGGTTAAGTGACTTGCCCAGGGTCACACAGCTAGGAAGTGTCTGAGATCAGATTTGAACTCAAGTCCTCCTGACTTCAGGGCCGGTGCTCTATCCACTGCGCCACCTAGCTGCCCCTCATTGATACTATATTTATAACAAACATACATAATAGACATAAATGTGTTATAGTTACATACACATACATACATATCACTTTGCAAACCTTAAATAACTGCATAATATATTGATACTATATATTTATAATAAACATACATAATAGACATGATGTGTTTTATAGTTATATATACATATCACTTTGTAAACCTTAAATAACTGCATAAATGTTATCTGTATTATTTTTGTTATTGTTATTATTCACCAGCATACATGTTAGAACTGATGAGATTACCAAGAGTAAAGAGTGTAGAGAGAGAAGAAGCCTTTATGTTGGAAGAATAGAATATATTGTGCCATCCTGGTGTTGAACTTGAAGTCAAGAAGAATTGGGTTCAGATTCCAGTTTCAATCCTTCTTATCTAGAGGATTTAACATTTCTAAGACTCATTTTTTTATTTACAAAATAGGGATTAATACTATTATCATAAGCCCCTGCTTCATAATATGAGCCTCAGTTGATATAGCAAATGCAAAGTACTTGGCCAATAGTCAACAAACTCTTGACTTTCATACATAGCAATGGCACATTCTGGCTGTCTGTGAGTCTTCCTGACTTACCATTAAATGATACTCCTAATGCCGTCATTGGTGATATGCTGCAGCCTACCAGCATCCACCATAGACCTCTTCACTGCCCTTTGGGAAGCCTAATTTTGCTTCTTTATATACCGCAGTATCCCTCCACTTGCAAAAATAAAGCACTTTCTAAATGTCATAATTTTACTTCTTTATACATTTCAGTATCCCTCCACTTGCAAAATTAAGCACTTTCTAAATATCATAATTTTACTTCTTTATACATTTCAGTATCCCTCCACTTGCAAAAATAAAACACTTTCTAAATGTAATAATTTTACTTTTTATACACCGAAGTATTCCTCCACTTGCAACAATAAAGTACTTTCTAAATGTCAGTTCCTTTGGTCCCTCATCTTTACTGGAGCTGGTGAATCTGCTGATAAACACTTGGCTCTGAGGAAGATGTCTGGAGCCCTGGAAAGAAAACAACTCTTCCATGTTCCACATTGTCCAAAAGGAATATTTTCAAAGGGTCGGGTGTGGTTCAGCAAGTAATCTGCCCTTCTAGGCAGGATATAAGAGATGTGCCATGGGCAGTTCCCAGGGGATGCGGAAGCCCATAAATTGCATATAGTGTGCCAAGAAACCTTCAAGGTCCTTTGCCCACCTGTGGGAAAGCCTGGAGAGCTCTTCCTGGGTTGTCTAAGGCAGAGAAGGTAATTCCAACTGCTTTGGAGTTCCCTTTTTTTTTTCCCAAGACAGCAAATGTGCCTCAGTGTTTCCATGTCTTTAATTCTAAGACCTCTTTGGGGCATTAGTTTTCTTATCTGAGAAGCAAGTGTTGGACTCAATAGTCTCTAACGTACATTTAACTACTAAAATTACGATCCTATAAGTCCGTGCCAAACATTGACTTTATGGTTCCTGGAGCCTTCTACTGTGGGTGCTTAATTTGAAAGGCAAGCAACTCCACCATTATTGACCCAAAACACTGTTTGATGAGTATAAAAAAAATCACCTTCTATCTCTTATATTGAGACCAATCATAGTCTGATGATTAAGGCTATCATTAAGCCTGACAGCACAATTTCCCTTGGGGAAGAAGGGATATGGTCTGAATAATGGGTCAAGGAAGAAAAAAGCAACAATTGTGTCATAGAAGGAGCCAAGGCTTCTCCAATGTACCTTAGATCCAAAGTTCTCAGATAGATTTGAGACACTGGATAGAGAACAAAGATTTGAAGCCAAAAAGATCTAAATGAGATCAGGAGGTAAGTTATCAGGAAGGTCAAGGAGTTCTTTCTGGGTTAATCTCACTGTTCATCCTCATGGTATGAATTTTCCATTGTTTCCTCCAAGAAGTCCATGTCCAATCTAATAACAGGTTAAAGACCCTCCTGATCAACTTTGGATCAGATCACATTTCCACCAACAATGTATCAGTGTCACAGTTTTCCCACATCCCCTCCAACATTTATCATTATCTTTTTCTGTCATCTTAGCCAATCTGAGAGGCATGTAGTGGTACCTCAGAGTTGTCTTAATTTGCATTTGTCTAATCAATAGTGATTTAGAACATTTTTATATGACTAGCAATGGCTTTAATTTCATCTGAAAATTGTGTGTTCATAACCTTTAACTATTTATCAATTGGAGAATGGCTTGTATTATAAATTTGAGTTAGTTCTCTATGTATTTTAGAAATGAGACTTTTTCTGATCCAACTTTGGAGAAGAAACTCTAGGCTACATCCTTAACTTCAGTGGAGTAAGTTATTGGGGCTGTTTTCAGCCCTGAATTTTGAGAGTGCTAATATCATCTGCAGTCTTAGTATACTGGGTGCTCTCCTACTCTACTCAGTTCTGTTCTCTAAACCCTACCCACTTGCTAGTAGCATTATACACCTCTGTCCTAGGGTCTCTGTCTTTCCCTCACAGGTTGGCATTTCCCTTTACTTATTTATTCTACTTATTTGTTCTTATTTATACTTATTTACTTATTTATTCTACCCTAAACTCATCTGAGGACATTTATTGTGTTCCTTGCTTCAGGGGCAAAAAGTCTTAGTTATGGCTCTACTAGGAGAACAGAACTGTGGAGGCGCTTATAGTTGTTTGTATAGAAGAAATGGCCACATTAAAAAAATCACAGACATTTTCAAATATTGAATGAGAAGGCAGAGCTTCAGGCTCATAATTATGAATTCAATTTAATCAACATTTATAAGGTGTTTTGGTAGAGACACTGGGGATAAAAGACACCAAAAAAGGAAATATCAATAATGGTTGTATATAATTGTGGGGAAATTTCCATGATGTGAGTTTTCTTTCAATGGATTCTGGCTCAATAGTAATTTACTATATTTACCATGACTTTGAAGTGACCATGGTCCAGTCCCAATTCCTATTCTCCCAGGAGTTGAAATGATCTGTAACTATAATTACCTGTTTCTAGGCCTGGATCCCAACCTAAGTCAACCCATAATAAAGGACTTCCAATAATAATGTGAGATCTGGGATTGTTCAGCTGGGCTCCTACCTGATTTGGGGATGAATCTACTACTATGGCTGATTTGTAGGAACAAAAGTCCTGAGAATATGGCTATCTCATCTTTCAATGTTGAACCTTGATCCTGTGGAGAAGAAAGTAGCAGCTGGGATTCTGGCTCTCTCTGTGGAGGCACAGTGCCCTGTTTATCTCTTAAATTGTGTTTACTTAGGGGTAGGGCAGGCAAAGAGTCCCTCAGGCATAATTTTGTAGATAAGTCCTTGTTGCTGTGTGTGAAAATAACCCAAGTAGGAAAAGCCGGAGTTTAATATCATATGGTTTCTTCCTGGAAAGCAGAGAGTAGGAAGTAGCATTTATTTTCTATGTAGGGTTTGCCATGTGCTTTACAAATGTTAACTCATTTTTCCCTTATAACCCAAGGAACTATGTGTTATTAAACCCATTTTACAGATGAGAAAACTGAAAGTGGTTAAATAACTCTCAAGTAAAAGAACTTTTCCATGTCTAAGGCCAAATTTGATTGCAGATTTTCCTGATTCCAGGATGAGCACTCTGTCCACTGTACCACTATCTGCCTAAGAGATCCATGGATAGATTTCATGAATTGCATGAACTTGGATGGGAAACAAAAAATTGGATCATTGTTTTCACTTACTTCTAACTTAAATGTAGCATTTCTTTCAATTATTTAAAGCAATATTCTTAAAAGAGGGCCCATAGGTTTCACCATCTGCCAAAAGGGCTTTGGCACTTTTATGGACACTTCTATAGTTCTGTGATCTCCACAATGTGGGTAATGTCTCTAATAGTATAAACTGGAACCCATCCATTTTATTCTCATTTTATGCACCTGTTGTCCATGTTCTCTAAATCCTCTCTCTGATAACTACCTAACATGCTGGGGGCTTCCCTCTAGCACTGATGACATTGCATCTATAGCAATGGCACACTCTGGCTGTCTGTGAGTTTCCATCCTATCATTAAATGACATTCCTATGCTATTTGTCATTGGTGATATACACTAGCCTATTCAAACCCACCTATACCTCTTTATTGCACTTTGAGAAACCTAATTTTACATCTTTATATACTGCAGTATCCCTTCACTTGCAATGATAAATATATGCTTACATATCAGCCAGATAGACTGTGTATACAATTACATATGGTAGTCTAGAAAATAGGTATTCTTCATCCACTTGATTTTTCCTGTGTGGATAGATAGGTTGGACTTTTAAAAGTGATTTTAGGTGATGTTGAATAAATGAAACTTGCATATTAATCAATATAACACCATTCACAAATAGCATGTGGAAGACTTACTATTTATACAGAATCCTTTTCAGTTAGAACTGTTTGACTAGACAGCCTCTTTGCCAACATCTTTGGCAATGCTTCCTTACTTTTTGATGTCTTATTTGTTATCTATAATCATTGAACAAAGTAATTTCAGGTGTTAGCTCTTTTGATGAATTTTGAAAATTATTTAACATTGTATGAGTAATATATAGAGAACCTTGTTGGACAATAATCATTAAGATGATTTTTTATGAACACATTTGGGATTTTCTTGGCAAAGATACTGGAGAGGTTTGCCATTTCCTTCTCCAGCTCTTTTGACAGAGGAGGAAACTGAGGCAAATGGGGTTAAATGACTTGAGCAGAGTCAAAAACTAGTATCTGAAACTGGATATGAAGCCAGGAAGATGAGTCTTTCTGACTCCAGGACTGGCATTTATCTCCCCATATTTCATTCTGTCAAATGAAGAAGCATAGGAACTGGACTATCGATTTCACTGATGTATGGAACTCTTAATCAACCAATCAATATTTATTAATTATTCACTATTTGCCAGTCATGTGCTAGGTGCTAAAGATACATGTACAATGAAACAATTTTTACTTACACATAGAGAAACCCACATTCAAATGGAGTAGATGAGTATATATGTTGTTTGATATACACATATATACACATGTAATATATATGGTTATATATATATATATGTGTGTATATATATATATATATATACTAAGACAGAAAGAGGGAAAGAGAGGGGGAGAGAGGGAGGGAGAAAGAAGGAGAGAAGGAAAGTGAGGGAGAGGGAGAGGAAAAGGAATGGAAGGAGGGAGGGAGAAGAAGACAGGGAGAAAGGGAAAGAGGAAGGAAAAGAAAGAGGGAGGAAAGGAAGGAGGGATAGGAAAAAGGAGGAAAGGAAGGCGTGGGGGAGAGGGAGAGGGATAGAGAGAGAAGAGAATACGGATATATACAAAATAGTTAAACATAAGATATTTTAGTTGGAAACTCCCTCTACTAAGGTCAACACCTTCTCTGCAGCTTAAAATCTTAAGACTTGCCTGTGTGTGCCAAGGGAAGGGAAAGGCATTGGCTCAGCTTCTCTTGACCATTATGTATCTGATGCAGGATATAGATCCGAGTTTTCTGGTTTCAAGGCCAGCTCTCTTGAACCCATGCCATATTCCCTCTCCTACAAAATGAAATTCTTTCAAATGGCGGAATCTTATATTCTGTGTACCTTTCAGTCAGTTGTATAACCATAAAGATATGGTCTTCTATAAAAATCCTTCTCATGTATTCATTAAGGATGCCCTTGATGAAATATATAAAGTATACTCATAAAGATTTTGAAGAGATGAAAAAAATAGGCCGTAATTACTTTTTTTTAAAGACTATAATAACATTTGGGACTTTTTCAAAATATTTGGCATCCCGTTTTCATATAAATAAATCTTAAGAATCGGTGCCATGAAATATTTGCATGTTGCACCCAGTGCAGACCTTTGTTGTGTGTTTCATATTTCTATTTTAGTCATATTGAGAAAGAAAGATCAGAACAAATGGGGAAAACCACAATAAAGAAAAAATAAAACAAAAAGGTGGAAATAGAATACTTTGATCTCCATTACGTCTTCATAGTTGGTTCTCTGGATGCTAATGGCATTTTCCAAATCTATTGGAATTTTCGTGGATTACTGTATTTGCTGAGAAGAGTTGAGTCTATCATGGTTGCTCATCATATAATCTTGCTGTTACTATGTACAATGTTCTCTTGGTTCTGCTCACTCAATTTCTGGATTGAAATTTTCATGAGTGCAGATATTATCTCCTAAAAATGACCAACAGAGACCTCAAGGAAGAAAAATGCCTTTTTTTTTCAAAATCATTTCATTACTAAGAATCACAATCTTGAATTGAATATGTCTTTTTTAATGTAGACTTGAAACTCTCTTAATTACATCTTGCAACCAGAAAGAAAATTTGGGCATTAGATGGAATGTTTTTATTATAATAATAATTTTAAAAGTAAAACAATTTAAGGTGAATATTTTTTTCTAAATTTTAATAATTTATTATGCTTGTAATTTAAATATTTATTTCAAAACCAATGAACTAACTCATGGTCATATTTCCATGCTGACATAATATCAGCATCTCTTAAAAATCTAGAAAAACGTTTGCTGTTTAAACCCTTGTACTGTACATCATTTGGAACTTAGATCAAATCATTTATTTAATACCTTAGTACCTTTTTTAAGTATCCTGGTAAGTAGTGCTGAATTAGGAAAGAACCTTAAGGTAAATCATTGTTCTACTACTTTCATCTCAATTTGTGACTAAGTGCAAGTCATCATAAATAAAATGAAAATTCTGGAACTATCCAACCTTTGAGTTCCTATGAGCTGTGATAAAATAAGCTTCTTCACTTGTCACATAGGGTTGTTGAGAAAATAAAGTAATAAATGTGACAATGATTTCAAAACTTTAAACGATCTCAGCAAACACAAAGTGTTATTTTTAATTTTATAAGTAGCAGAAGTCATTCTAGAAGCATTCTATTATATATGCTCTGGGTCTTGAGTAATAATTGCAGCTGAAGATGTTGTATGATCAACAGTAAAGCTAATTAAAGCAAATGAAATTTCATGGGCTTGCACAAATGCTAGAGAGCAAGTCATTAGTGTGTGGAGTTTTTCTTCAACAAACAATGGATTACTAGTTAATGGATTTCTCTGGGCTTTCCTTAGGTGTCTAATGGAGAGAGAGTTACCCATGTTGCCTTCTCACTGGGGCCTCAAACATCTGTTTCCTCCTGTTTACCCTAATTTCATGCCCTGTGTACCACCAGCAAGCATGATTTCTGCTCAGGACAGCACATGCTAAAATCTGTATGCACCCGGCTGCCGTATGTTAGTAAAGGCTCTCCCTGAATAAGGACTGAATTGTTTAGAAGGCTGATGGGTCCATTTAGAAGCCTGTCAGGCCTGTCCCCAATGCTCTTCAGGGCAGATTAGGATCACTAAGAGACTTGGAATTGGTCTAACTGGTACTGTTATCATATGCTGGTAGCCATTTAGTTTAAGGATAATGTCTAAGGAGCCTCATCAGATGATGAAATTTTTAATTTTTCAGTGTATATGTGTAGGAAGAAATAAATGTGAAAAGTTCTTTGAAATGTTACTGCATCCCCTCAAGGAAGAATACTAGTGGGTTGATCCAAAATTCATAGATAGGTCCCACATCAGCCCTGAAGGCTTGACTCTGCCCCTTAAAAAGTCATTTTTACTAACTATAAGTAAGACTAGCCAGCAATGAAAGATATGTCAAATAGAAAAAAAATGAAATAAATAGCTGTCCTTTGGCCTCCTCATTCTGCCATTTTTATAATGTTTTAAGATTTTAGAAAGCATTTCTTATAACTATCAGATAGGGAGTATAAGTCTTATTATCTCCATTTTATAGGTGAGGCATCTGAGACAAAAAGTTAAGTGATTTGTCCAAGATTATATCCTAAATGTTGGTTTGGGGATTCGAACCCAAATCCAACATTCTTCAAACAATACTATTCTGTCTTTCAGAAAGGAAAAAAAATAGTTTTGAGGACAATTCTTTTCTTGATTTGTTCCCCCTCTCTTCAAATCCAATGTTTAAATGTCTTGGACTTACAGAATTAACAACCAGAAACCATTCTAAACCGCACTGCGGTGTTACAGTTTATTTTTTTTTTTTACTCTCATGAACAAATAATGTTGGGTTTTAGAAATTCTTCTTGATCTCTGATTTAACATGCATCCTCAACTAGCTCAGTATTGCCTCAAGACAGGGCTCTGAGAAATTCAGCTTGGTCAGTGTTCCAGAGTAAGTCCTTTGGCCGATCTTAACACATTTCCACTCTCTTTAATCTGAACTGGAGTCAAAGCTGGATGTGACACTGCACTTCCCAGGCCTGAGTGCCCGCTGAGGAGGCCCTTCGGAGAATGGAGAAAAGGTCGAAGGTCACCAGGGGATTTCACAGATTTCTACTTGGAGTATTATTTGCTTCACCCTATAAATGGAAGTAGAGGAAGGAAGAATATCTGGGCCCAGAGTATTTTGCAGAACAAATAACCACAGGCGTACCTGGCAAAGCCTTGGATTAGGGGATAAGGATAACTGTCTGCTCTGAGAATTGAAGATGGATCTTGATTTTGTTGGGATCGATTCAATCGTCTTTCTTATGGCAACTGCCATCCATCCAAGGGGATTTAAGGTAAATTTTTGAGGGGAGTGTGACGCTTCCAGCTTCATAGCCTTAATGATATTTCAATGAAGGAGGACCTGACACTTTCTTGATATATCAAGCCAGCTGGAGAAGATGAGTTCTGCTTGAGGATTTGTGTAGCCCCATATTTACACACACACACACACACACACACACACACACACACACACACACACATACACACCACACACAATTTGTTCTTTTTACATTACCCAGGTGTGCAGTAAAGTATATTGTGTTTGCACTAAGATGCTGGATAGGGATTAGGCTCTGGGCCAAGGCTAGAGACCTAAGCCATAGATTTTTTATTTTTTTTTTGTTGGAGGAGAAAATACAAATTAAGCTCTATTAAGGGAAGAAAGTAAAGTCAATGACACTTGAATTGTATAATGATAAATTTATTTTATATTCTTTATTAAAGAGGAAAGGAAAAAGGAAGGAATAAAAAGAAAAAAGGATGGAAGGAAGGAAGGAAGGAAGGAAAGGAGGGAAGGAGGAAGAGAGGAAGGGAGAGAGAGATAAAGAGAGAGAGAGAGAAAGGGAAGGAAGGAGGGAGGAAAGGAAGGAAGGAAGGAAGGAAGGAAGGAAGGAAGGAAGGAAGGAAGGAAGGAGGGAC
>JAJPUD010000072.1:955360-997860 GCA_023553655.1 Myrmecobius fasciatus
GGAAGGAAGGAGGGAGGAAAGGAAGGAAGGAAGGAAGGAAGGAAGGAAGGAAGGAAGGAAGGAAGGAAGGAGGGAGGGAAGAAGGAGGGGAGGGAAGGAGGGAGGGAGGAAGGAGGGGAGGGAAGGAGGGAGGGAGGAAGGAGGGGAGGGAAGGAAGGAAGGAAGGAAGAGGGGAGGGAAGGAGGGAGGGAGGAAGGAGGCAGGGAGGAAGGAGGGAGGGAGGAAGGAAGGAAGGAAGGAAGGAGGGGAGGGAAGGAGGGAAGGAGGAAGAAAGGAAGGAAGGAAGGAAGGAGGGAGGGAGGAAGGGAGAGAGAGATAAAGAGAGAGAGAGAGAAAGGAAAGGAAGGAGGGAGGAAAGGAAGAAAGGAAGGAAGGAGAAAAAGAGAGAGACAGAAACACAGAGAACCTTTGACTTTATAGCCAAGGCCCTCTGCTTGAAGTGTGTTCATTCATTCATTCATGGACTTGTCAGCAAGTTATTGTGTCTGTCATTAGCCTTCCTGAAAACCATACATCTTACTTTCAGACCCTCCAGCAGCTTGTGAACCCCTGCAAGACCTGCTGTTCTCTGTGCGTCCTTTTACTTTGGGGCTCACTCCTCCAACAGACACTGTGGGAAGATCCCACTGTATAATGGCTCATGTCTCCATTGTCAGAAGGCCCGGGAATGAGGGTACTTTTTTTGTCTCAGAAGGATTGGAATTTTACTTTGTAAATTTGATAACTGGTTGAAAACCTTTCAGGCCACACACACACACATCCCTGAATTGAAGCTTGCTGGGAAGGTAGCAACTGTCAACTTTCTACAAGTGAAAATTTCCATGATTCTCATTTTTAGATATGAGACAGAGAGGCATGCATATTGGATCTTATTTCCTTTTTTGTTTGTTTTTTAAATTTGAAAGATAAAGAAAGTTACTTCATATTTTTTTTAAGTTTGCTTTTTTTAAAACCATAGTCCCAGGGGGGAAAAAAAGATTAGATTTTTCTTCTGGGAAACAAAAACAAAAAGTTGCCCACATGCCATTAATGACTTTATTTTTTAATATTACTTTTCCCTTTAGGATATATACTATTTCCCTTGCATTTATATCCACTACTGCTAGAAGCTAAAGCTCACATTCTGAAATAGTCAGCTATAACCTTGGTTTTTTCTGTGAGTGGTACAAAAGATTTTTCAGTTCACATAATCTCCCAATGTAGCATTTCTCCAATCCTTGAAATTCATAGTTATTCCATTGACTCAAGATATTGGAAAGCCCTGAAAAAAACAGAATGATTATATCATATTATATTTATGTTATATTTTCCAGTTACTGATACTTGAACTCAAATTAATTTCTCCAATAAGTTTATCTGGGGGAAGGAGGTCCCAGAAGGATAGGGCACAGAACAGAAAAATTAGATTTGAGGGCTGAAGGTCTCAAATAGAACACTATATCTGAGGATTAGGTCCAAGTATTCCATCTCAGCTACCAATAAACCTGATCCCAAATATCCTTTGGAGGCTGAAATCCTAATAACAAAAGTATGGCCGTCAATCAATCAGTCAACATTTATTAAGTCCCTACTATATGCACAATAAAGCAATAAATAGACAAATATTTTTAAGTTCTATATGCAAGGCAGCAGGCTTAGTGGTGGGAATTCATATACAAATATGGGACAATCCTTGTTCAGAGAGAGTTTTTGTTAACACAGGCTGATTTGACTGCCTTACTTTGTACCAGAGCCTAATTGGGGAACTGGAGAGATAAGGGGCAGTTTAACGGTCAGATTAGCGAGAAGGCACTAAAGAAAGCAGCCTGGTGGGAGGTATCTTCTCTGTAGATTATAGGAATTCAGAGGAGCGAAAGGGGGCCATTATCCCATAAAGATTTGTCTAGTCCCTGATGTCATTTGGGTAATAGCAAATATACTCCACAACCACTAATGGCACTACTGTGAGCAGGAAGGTATTTCCATTCTTACCCAATAAAGGATCTGGTCGACAATCAGCTTCTTTTATATGTTTGTGTGTGTATACACACACACACACACACACACACACACTTATACACAAATATACACACACAAATAATGAACTTCTCACATGTGTGTATGCTTATAAACATATATACATATGCATAAATATATACATGTAATATTTAAATTCCATTCTGACTTTATCTAGAATCTCATCCTTGAGCTCGTTTTTCCTTAAATCTGTCTTTATAATTGTACTTCTATAGAATTGATTTCCTTTGCAATCCTACCCATTTTATTTTATAAATTAAAAAGCTTGATTCTGAGAAGAGATCCATAGGTTTCACCAGCTTGCCAAAGGGATACAAACACAAAAATGGTTGAGAATTCTATTCTAGAAAATGAAGCATTTCCATTCCTTTTCCTTTCCATTCACCTGCCCCACATTTGGCTAAATTCTTCTTGAAATATTGTAGCCCAAATGAGGATCCAAGATACCAGAATCAACTTGAAATCTACTGGAAAAAATTGTTAAGATTCAGTTTTAACTAAAAGCTGATGGTATGACCGACTTTTTGTAGAGAAAATATAGAGACAGTATGATATGGTAGACTATGGGACATCTCATAGTCAGCAAAACCTGAATTCAAGTCTTGTTTTTGACACATGCTGGTAGAGTAATTCAGGCAAGTTCTTTAATCTTTCAGTATTGTAAGCAGTTGACTAATTCTAAATTGGAGATCAGTTTACCTGATGTGCAAGTGATGGCAGAGTTGCCTCCCTGGGAATTTTCCCAAATAAAATAATAGGTTCAGCAGAAAATTAAAGAAAAAAGAAATGAAAGGGAAAACCCAAAGTGAGAGTGAAGAATGAGGAATTGACCAGTCTATTTTCTCCCATCACAAATGGGCTTGGCTGTTTTGTTTAGTGTTTTGAGAAAATAAACTCAGCCTGATCACCATGTCTGCACTTGCATTGTCCAAGAACAAGTGGTGCATTGTGTTCCTTCAACTGCAGAGTGGGCAGGTGGGTTTGAAAACATTACAGTCCACTGACCCTGCTTCTTTTACATCTCCGGAAATATCTCTGAGGAGGGGGGAGGGGGCAGTGGCACCTGTGTCCATGGGAGTGGTCAGGGGATGGGGGGATCAAGAGGAACCCAGGAGAAAAAGGGAATGTGGGGGGCAAAGGGGGCCAGTGGGGAGCACATGTATACAACACACGAAATCCACAATTTCAAGCACACAAATGAATAAGCATTAAAAGCATATTTTCCTGTGATTGGCCCTTGTCTGAGTGCAATTGTCAGTTATTTCAAGGGTCCAAGAAAAACAGCCATCTATGTCAAACTCTTTTGTCCAGAAAGAAAAAATCCAAATGAGTTTAGGGTGGGATGAGTTAAGAGTGAAGGTTAATACATCCTTACCCTGATCCTTTGCTTTCCATGGACTGAATACATTTAGGAAGAAATGTGGCTTTTTACCTGGGGCCAGTTGGCTGTTAAAATAACTCCTCGGACCTTTTCAGCCAGCAGATTCCCCTAAACTGCCAATGGAACCAGAATCCACACCCGAAATGGTTAACTGTGATTCTTTCCTGAAATGATGAACGGCCCCATTGAACCAGGAATGCCCAATCTTTGGAGTGCTTGTGGTTGCTGGGGAGGGGAGAAGAAGGGAGGGGAGGGAAGAGGAGGGGAGAAGAGGGGAGGGGAGATGTTGCTGGTCCTGAGCTCGCCGCGGCTGGAGCCCCAGCTGCCTCCTCCCAGAACTGCTTTTCAGGAGTTGTTTGATTTGGCCTTGGGAGGGAGAGGGAGTGATAGCTAAAGCAAAGAGCCATCCAATGTGGTTTCCCCTCCTTGCTGAAGAAACCTGGCCGTCAGGATCAGCCCAGAAAATGAACTGGCCTGAACAGGAGCGGGGGGAGCTGTTCCGCCGATACCTGGATTACAAGGAGTGAGTGAGATGGAGCTGTAGCGTTCCTGGCTGCTGGTCCTCCTCCAGCAGGTGCTTTTCTTTCTTTTCCTTTTTGCCTGGAGGAAATAACATGAATGTGATGTTGTGGCGCTGGGAACAGAATAACACCACCATGAAGCTGGTAAGGATTTCTGATGGCATGGGGCATTTCTTCGCCAGGAGAGTTCTCTTGGGAAGAAGGTCCTGAAGTGCTTTCGACATCTGATATTTCCTCTGGTGTGCGTTTTCAAAGAGAAAACCAAAACAAAACAGAGTTTTAACCAAGAAACTCTGTGTGTGTGATCATGTGCGTGAGTCTCTCTCTCTCCCTCCTTCCTTCTCTCTCTCTCTCTCTCTCTCTCTCTCTCTCTCTCTCTCTCTCTCTCTCTTTCTCTCTCTCTCTGTCTGTCTCTGAGTCTGTCTCTGTTTCTCTGTCTCTCTCTGTCTCTCTCTGTCTCTCTCAAGCTTAACATTTTATGTTCTGAGTAGTTTGCAGGTGCTGAGTTCTGTTTTCTTCAAGTATGCTCATGTATTATCAACTGAATCCAGTTTCAACTTGATCTCATTCAATTCATCCTTCTCTACATTTGAAAATTACTATACACGTTGACTTTGATTTCTGTTTACTGTTCACCTTGTCTGAGAGCAAAAACAGGAACTCTATCAGAATAAACAAACCTTCTGCCTTAATTTTCTCAATTTTTTTTCATTTAGCCTCACACAAAAATCAGTCCAGTCTAAGTTGCTGGTGTGTTGAGAATGTGTGTTTAAGGTAATATCCCATTACACCACCACAGGAGTACCAGAAATCACTCTTGTTTCCAAAAAGAAAGTCTATAGCTTTTCAAGCCCTAGCAATAAATGAAGCTAGAGAAGCCCTTGTATCTATATCTGCTGGCCTGTCAGAATTGTTGTAGGATATGAAAGATGATAGTGGAAAGCAAATTTAGAAAGACTGGGATGAGCAGTTTATTTTTTGTTTTGTTTCTAAGGAGATGCTATCTTTGCTGTATTAAATAGGGAGATGTTGCATCTTCCTAATTGTTCTTACCTTTATTTGTTTTTTTTTTTGGTTTTTTTTTTGTAAAATAAGTTTTTAAAAACAGTTTTTCACACTTTTTTTGTTGTAACATTGGGGATTTTTCATTGAAGAGTAGTTATGCTTAATCTGATTGAAAAGGAATTGAAAAAAGTTTTAGAGAACTGCCAGTGTTAATATATGGGCAGTTTTGCTGGCTTGAAACAGAATAAAACATGAAGGATTGTGTGAGGAAGCCAGTTCCTTAATCCTTTCCCAGAATCCTTAGTGCACCAGGCGGGGCTTTTAAACTTCTTTACAAAGACGGTTTGAGACATCATTTAAGGATGGTGCATTCAAAGAGAAAGCTTTGCCATGTGTAGGACCAGATAGCTTTGCCACAGCAGCCTTGAATTTCCAAGAAAGAAAAATAACTATTTTACAATGACAATCCCTCCCCTTTGTGTAGCTCATACAGGTAGGCTATAGTGCGAGTTTCACTGCTTTTTGCCTGCTGATTTAACCTGTGGAGGGAGTTCTCTACCAAGCTGTGTGAGTACTTTGGGGGTGGGGAGGTGTCAGTCTTTGATCCTAAAGATTTTCAGAGGCTTTGTGCTGTTTGAATGAGCTACTGGGATTCTTGAAACTCATGAAAGAAAGAAGAGGTAGGAGAAAATTCAGACAGACTTGATACTAGTCAAAATCCTTTATAAACTTTACACACCTACCTCCTCACCAAGAAAAGGAAAAAAGTTCCTTCTCCATAATCAGACCCCATCTTTTCTCAAGGGAAAAACTCAGCTTTATTGCAAAGTGATAAAAATCTACTGATGCATTCATGGAAAGAAACCCTCGAGCTTTATTAATAAGATGTTGTTGGGAGAATTGCTTTGGGCTCTTAACAGGCTTAGGGGAGAGCAATCTATTTGGCGTTGGAAACTTTGGTGACCCTCATTATGAAGGAGTTCATAGGCAGTTCCCCACAGAAATCTGTTGTGCATGAATAACCATCACAGAATAGAGCTCAGAGTAAGAGGTAGGAGCTCAAACTTTTGTAACTGGAGCAGCTGGATAAATGCTAAGCCTTTCTAACTTTAAACTTTGGAACTTCATTGTTCCAGGCAAATTTTGGAACCAAAGCTTTTGCCTCACATGCTGTTTATTTTAAGGATGACTGCATCAAAATAAGGCAAATCCTAATTAGATGACAAATATTGCCCATTCATTTGACATGTGTCTTCCTAGAGCATTTTATATATTTATGATGGTGACTAAAATAAAAAAGCAAATACATTTTTCTTCTGTTTAAAAAAAAGAGACCTAATAGGTGAGTGGAGGGGATCTCTGGATTTGATGATTAAAATGAATTGAGGGCAATACATAGCACCTGTTGGGCTCTTAATCAGCCAAGGTTTCTAGGAATAGAGGTAAAGGAGAAAAATAAAACTGCAATAGTTGTTTAGTTTTTTCCCCCAGCATAGGACACAATCCTAAACCTTTTGAGCTTTGACAGGAAAAAGAAAAAAAGGAGAAATTATGAAAGGGAAGTTCTGGAGGGTGATCTGGGAGCAGTTTACATCCTCTTAGAAATTGCAGTGGAAGTGCAATAAGGGCTTTCAGTACAAAAGGAATAAAAACACTGCTGCCTCTTCCTCCTCCCTCTTTCTCTTTTCTTCTTAAATTCACTCTCTCCTGGGGAGTAGGAGGAGGACCCCCATCCAACACAACTTGTAGACTGACATTGCTATTAGAGGTCAAGTAAAAGTCAAGGATTGCCCCAAAGATAATCTTATGTGCTTTAAAAAAATTTTGGACTCCTGGAATTACCCCAATACTTTCACTTCTAGTCAGGTGTATAGTTTAAGGGTTAGAGTGTGGGAAAGAGAAAGGAGAGGTTGGAAGTTGCTCTCTCCCTCTTGCTCAAGAGGACCCAAATCCATTTTCCTGAAAGAGTAATAAATGAAAATAATGATCATGATGAGATATGTACATCTGACCTTTGTCCCTTCCCAAGAGGACCATCCATCAAGACTTCAGTCTAGGGTCTAGCTCACAGCTGGCCTAAGAATCTGATTAAAAGGGGTCAGCATGTCAGAGGTTTCCAGATTTTTTCTTGGTATACTTTTCCACAGACTCAATATTGTCTTCCAAAAAACATGGGTAGGATGAACAGTACTGAGCTTGAAAGCCTCAAGATTATGCTTTGTAAATTGAGCTTTGACCACTCTTCATTTTTCTGGATTGGCTTAAATTCCTTTTTTTAAAAAAATCTTCTTGACAGAAGGTTCATGATTAGTTCTTGGCAGGAGATGACACTACCTTCTGTAGGGATAATATAGGCCTTTCCTTCAGTGCCTTCTACGTTGTTATGTTGATGTTCACCAATTATACAAGGGATGGATTTTTCTGTCCTCCAAGTGCTGGAATAATATTTTTCTTGACACTTCTAAAAATCTCAAGAGTAGGATGATTTTTCTTTGCAGAAAGAAACCAAGTTAAAATTCACAAGAGCATTCCCCACATAAATTTCTGTTTACCGAAACAGATCATTACAGCCTTTAAATATCTTTCAGAATTTGAAACCAAAGAATGTAATGTAGCTTTCAACCACAACAATTATTTTTTTGGGGGGGAGAGCAAGAAACAGGAAACCAACATTTAAAAATCATTAAATTTAGATGGTATTTAAAAATCATGAAATTTAGATGGTATTTTTAGAAAAAATGTCTAGTTGTTTTTGTGTTAATAGAAATGCTGAATTCTAATGGGTCCCTTTGGCAACAAAGTGATGCTTAGTAAATTACTTATGCAATTGTTTTTGTGTGGAGCTTGTGAAAAATTCAGTTTTTTAGTTTCTGGTTTTTGTCATGTAACACCAACTACCAGGATGTGAAGCCAAACCTTTCCATCACATGGTCCAAGGTACTCCATGGTGGGCCCTGGGAACAAGAGCCCACGTGTTGAAATAGGCTGACTGCTTAGGGACTATGCCTTCTATAGCCATTTCTCCCCCCCCCCAAAAAGATTTTCCTTTTGACCCAGATTTGTTGCAGGTGTGCTTGGCTGCTGATTTTTTTTTTTGCAAGAATAGTAATGGACTTGCAGGAAAGTGGGGGTAGAGTGGGAGAGTGGGTGGCAAAGACCAGACCTACAGCAGTTATTGGTAATGAAATAGGGTGGGGGGATGGAAAATTCATTCAACACATTAATGAGAATGTGTTAGAAATTGTGCAAATAGTACAGTGAAAAGCTGGTTCTTCTATAGAGCGATGTGAGGGTTATGAGGTAGAATGGGATTATGTTTCTACTTAGCAACTAAATTAGAACTCCATGATAACCCTAGAAGAACCAGAATAACAATAATAGAATTTGACATTTATAGAGTGCTTTAAGGTTTGCAAAAGTCCTAACATACATAGTCATTTGGCTCCCTGTTTGTAGAAAGAAAGTCATCATCCAGTCAACTTTTCCTCCTCCAATGAATTGTAATTGAACATAGCAAGACTTTTAGATGCATTGTCCCATGAATCTGCCTTGTATGTTACTCATGCTGTGTCTCCCCACATTTCATCCTTTCCTCCCCATCATTGTGTCTGCCCATCATCCTTGGCCAATGCCAGTACTACTTATTTGCTTTCTTGATGTCATGTTGAAATGCAAACTTTTCTGCCTGTACATCTTGGCTTCCCAGTGTTTGCAAACTCCTTGGAAGCAGGCACCCTCAAAATCTCCTCATGTACCTTACAGTGCCAAGTATATCCGTATTTAATAAATATTTTTCAATTGCTGTCGAAATATATGGTACAGTTTCAGAAGGTCTTCTTGGGAACCTAGTAACTGAGAATAGTTTGTCAGTGACAACTGGCAGGCTCATGAAAGTGCAATTTGACAAACTGATATAAGAAGAGAGAGCCATTATTAATTAGAATTCTGCCTAGAAAAGTCATGTATCACGGAAAATGGGACATAGCTTCTCATGGCAAGAATGGACTCCGACTATATTTCCATTTTAGAAAGAGAGTGATTTCAAACTGTAGTCAGATTCCACTTTCACAGTGAGGGTTTTTCTTATACCCATAGCTAAGAGACATCAAGCTCTCCTTAAAACTCTGCTTTGGAATGGGACAGTATTGATTAAGTACTTACTATGTACCTCACAGATAGTAGGCACTTAATAAATGTTAATTGATTGATTGCCAAGTACTGTGCTGAGGGATTGTGGGAGAAAATAGAAAATACGAGCTATGACTCTCCAAGAGCTCATATTCTAATTTGAGGAGACAACTCACAAAAGAGAAACCCATTTCCCTGGTTAGTTTGTAGCAGATGGAAAAGCCAAGTAATGCTTCTGTTCTGGAGGGCAAATGGAAAGTCCGGGAAGATCTTGGGGGACAATGATGGGGCAGATTCAAAGGTCGCTGGGAATGGGGTTTCCAGAGATGTGGGGGCCAGCATCTAGTAGAAAGAAGTATCCTCTAACAGGTGGGCAATAGGAATTGGGTTGAGGAAAAGTCACTGGCCCAAAGGCAGATGATGTTGGTCCTTATTCTGCCTGTTGGTAGGCTGAAGGTGGGTAGGGGAAAAGTGCCCAAGTCCTTGCCACAGCAGCTGATGGTGCTGGCTCCTCCTATTGGTCAATTTTCTGTACACTGATAATATCCAACTGCTAGAATGTAAGCTCTATGATGGAGACAATGTATTTTTTTTTCTTCTCTATATACTTAGAGCATAACAATTCTTTTCACATAGTAGGTGTTTGAGAATTGCTTGTTTGGATTAAACTAAGTAGGTGATGTAATCCTTCTGTATCCTATTACCCAGTGTTTTGTTAATTTATTTTTTCTGGAAAACTTGTTTTGGTGAAATTTGAAACTGAAAAAGCAGAATAGAGTGGATTACTTTTCATTGGTGTAATGCCTTTAGGACAAGGGACCAACATTTAATCCTAAGAGTAAGTTGATATTTCCTGAGATAGCAATGAGTTAATATTTTCAAATTAACCGAACTAAATTTTGTTTTTCAGTTGGGTTTTTTTCCTAAATGTTAATCAATTCCTTCCCACAAAATAATGTCTGGCAGCTGCCGATAAAGAGCATGGGCTACGAGGCAGTGTGAGCTTGAGTATTTAAGAGAGAAACACAGGTATTTAATGAATATTTGCTGATTTCTTGGACACTGCATTAACACCTGTACTGCAAGGCTCATATTCTGTTTTATAAAACTATATTTTAAAAAATTAAAAAGAAGGCCTCCTACTGATGTCATAGGACAGTAAGCCAAAGTGAACTCTCAGGTTATCCTTGGAAATAGCCAGGTGCTTTTCACAAGGGGTGGTATGTGGCAGGTGACTAGAAGTAAAGATAGCCTTCATTTTTGATCCTTGTGCTTCTGGGGCGACCAGGCTGTTCAAAAATCAATATGTAAGTAGATGCAAGCTTGCTATTTAAGTATTTAGCTTTCTACTTACTCTGGGTCTTATTTGGTTCCTAGGATGTTTCTTTGTGAAAGGATTCTGGATACTGGCATGCAAATGAATATGCTGACTCCACAAATGATATTTTAAAGAAATTATTCCAAAATGTTCAGTTTTACTTCTGAGTGCTTCTATTGTTGGAAATCGAAAGTTTGTTGTAAAGTGGGAATTAGTAGCAGGCATATTTTTAAGCTTCAGCATCATGAAGGTGCATTTTATTCACTATTTCTATTCCATTACTTATGACTTTTATTCATTCCTATATCTGTATCTTTGCACAGAATAAAGGAGCTTAATATTTATTTATTAATTTGTTTCTTACTTTTGTTGTTGAGGTATACTAATGAGAAGTTTAGAGGGCTCACTCTATTCCTTTTCCTCTTTATTTGCCCCTACTTTGAGACAGAGGAATAATGAAACTAGTAGATGATGTAGTAGAGGAAAGACTGGATGTGAAGTTAGAAGAGGACCAAACTTTAAATTCTGGCTGTGTCATTTATTAGCTATGTGACCTTAGGCAAGTAACTTAACCTCTCCTGACTACAGTTTACCCAGCTGTAAAATAAAGGGTTTCTACCACATGTTCTATAAAGTCTTTCCAACTGTGCTATTAGACCCCTAAGTAAAAGTTACAAAATAAGTCTGGACTTCCAGTTCCTCTGTGTTCTGGGGAAAAGAACTTTGAAGGGGGTTAATAAAGACAAGCTTTTATTTTTTATTGTTAATTATAAAAATCAGTACAAATGTTTATTGAACATTTATGCACTTAGTGCTGTGCTAGTGGAGGGGAAAATACAGATAATGTATAAATGCAGTTTGTACTGAAGAAGTTAATTGTATAAATGGAGAGATAGGACTGATTAACATACATGAAATGATTAAAGAATAATACAAGAGAGAATATATTTAATTGTCAAATGGTGTGGGTCATTCTCTATATACTATAAGGAGAGCAGAAATGAAGTAATAGTAATAATGAAGAAAAGGATAACAAATGGTAGGAATTAGATTATTATATTATATCATTTTATATAATATCAATACCATCATAATGTATAATATTAATACTTAATATTATTGGTATAATTATTAATGTTGCTAATATAATTTCTTATATTTATATATTACCATGTGTAATAACATTCTTAACTATGCTATGATAATTATCAATAATATCATGTAATATATAATATTGCTAATGTTATCTCATTTGATTCTTTCAAGAACCTTGAAAAGAAGGCATAATTATTATCTCCATTTTCAGATGAAGAAGTTGGGGCTAAGAATACAAGTGATTTGCCTAGCATTGTACAGATATTAAGTGTCTGAGACCAAATTTGAATTCAGTTTCTCCTGATTTTGGGTTCAATGTTCTATTCACTCTGCCCCATCTGCCTCTAGCAAACACTGTGTCCCCCATTAAAATGTAAGTTCAATGAGAGTAAAGATTGTTTCCTTCTTCATACTTTATCCTTAGCACCTGGCCCATTTGTTGTTATCATTTCTGTTATGTTTAACCCATTATGATCTCATGAGCTATACTGTCCATGATATTTTCTTGGTAAAGATACTGGAATGGCTTACCATTTCCTGCCTTATGGTGAGCAGAAGTTAAGTGACTTGCCCCGTCTTCCCCATTCTATGTACATAATTGACATTTAGTTGATTGATTTAGTTGACATATCAGTTGATTGATCTAGTCCAATCCTGTCATTTTACAGATAAAGAAAATTCTTGGGCCAGAGAATATCACATAGGTACAAGGAGTCATTACCAAGATTCAAAAGTTAAATCTAAATCCAGGATCCTTTCCTATATACCTATATAAGGAAATATGATGAGTATAGGAAGTTATGTCTGTTTGGCATGAGCTAAAGCATTAAATTGGGAAAATAATTTAATCCTGTTTGCCTCAGTTTCCTCATCTGTAAAATGAATTGGAGAAGGAAATGGCATAGCACTCCAGTATCTTTACCAAAACAAAACAAACAAAAAAACCCCAAAAACAAATGGGTCAGAAAAAGTCAGACAGGAGTGAAACAGTTGAAAAGCAAGCATAATGCCACAAGAGATGCCCTTTAACTTCCCAGCACCTTTGTCAAAGATATCAGGCAGTACTATTTTAAGCTGAGACAATCTGACACCATAATTTGCAGAAACAGGAAAACTCTGTGTTCTCTATTGTCTGAAAATATAGAAAACATTTTTTAAAAAGCCTTAAATGAAAATTATGTTAGGGCAAAGGAGCCTTTCACACAGAGTCCAATCTTGGAAATCAGTCAACGGAGCAACAAGTTCTATCAGAACTCTAATTGGGAAGGGAGCACTGCAGTAGGCATGGGGGGGGGGATAAAAAAAGCAGGAGGCCAGAAATGAGGGCAGATGATAGCCTCAGGGAGCTTACAGTCTTGTTGGGGAGACATGACATAAGCATATTAAATGACTAGAGAGCAAAACGCTATGAAATAATGTGCCAAACTGTGGACGTTTTCCACATTGTTTTGAATTATCATCTAGATTTTTCTCCCCGGCTTTTTTGGCATAGAATCTGAGCTGGGAGAAGCATGGAAAAAAATAATGCAAATTCCATAAATTCCCAGACTACTTCTTTCTGGGCATCTTGAAAACTCCCAGCTTTTCCTTTGATTATTGACTCTTCTTGAGGCTGAGTTCAAGTGCACTTGCAAACTTGGAGCAAATATCTGGCATGATGATTTACTATCAGTTTTGCAAGCTCAGGACAACTCGCTTAGGTTCTGTCTGCATTGGACAAGGGAGAAAAGCACAGTGCAGAGAGACTAACTTAATTCATCTAGGTTCATGGAACCCATTTTTGCTCTGCATCTTCAAATCATTGATCATTGCCTTAGTCCACAGACCTTTATTTTGCAGGATCTCTCTGCCTTTGGAAATCTGGCATTTATAGCCCTAGGTTTTGGATATTGTTCCCTTGATAGAGGTTAGATGACAACTTGCAAGTATATGGATTTTTCAGGAAAATTTCTAGCTCAGTACAAAGGTGCAAATCCATAAATAGAGCATCAGCCCTCACTGTGATGGATGTTTTCCATATCTTTTACATGCACACAGACATTTCCTGCTATTTGTAGGTAATAATTAGGGAAATGCTGGCCCTTATTTCTACATATAGGAGGGAAGACTATCAGAATAGTGTGGGGTTTTTTTCTTCCTTCATCCCCTAAAGAGCTGGATGAGTCCTCGGGCTTTACACAAGAGTTACATGATTTATTGTTCAGCATGAATCCTAGTTTCAGCTCCATAACACATGAATGAAGCCAGAAGGGTGTGTGATCCTGCCTTAGGTTAACCATTACAGAAGCAACAGCGGGACAAGAGGGTAATTTGATATTACTGTGACCCTGGAACCACTCCTCTTGGGGTTTTCTGATCTGCTGGAGCCTACCAGCAAATGCAGTGACGTAATTCGAGGAAGACTGTTTTACTGCCCACAGGTGCAGAGCCCAGGGGGAACCTGGGGTTCCTTAGAACTTCCTCATCCCAGTCCTTGAGTGAAAGCAGCCAGTGCTGAAAGGGGCTTCCTTCCTACTGGGAGGTTTCACTGTGTTTAAAGTTGTATACTCATGAAAACTGCAGTTGAAATTATTTGCATATTGTGACCATAGGTGATTCCAAACAGTGGCTGTTTTAGTGAGGTTCATTTTTTTTTTATTTTAAAGAAATTGTTAAAGAATTGTCCAATGAAAACATCTGTGACCTGGTCACTTTTCTTGAAATAAGTGAGAGCTTGAAATAAATTGGTTACCTTGGAAAGCAACAATGAGGGATTATAAAAATGTAGGTAGGACTTATATAAGGGACAATTAATTTCCTTAGAGGAAAAGATTCTTGTCATTGAGTGTCATGGTGAAGTACTGTCTATTGATATATTTGAAATGTCCTTTATATAACTTTTCCAGGGTAATGATAAACCTGATTATGTCATATTTTGACTTTTCCCTGCATTTGCCTGAAACAGCAAAATATTCAGGTATCACTAGGAAGGATTTCATTGCAGGTCCCCTAAACCAAAACTTCTTTCACATATGATGCAATGAAGAAATACTCAGATCTTGTTTCCAAGGCCATTAGGAAAAATATCGATAGGAAAGTGACTTGGGTCTTGTTTTCCTGTAAAATGATGGTGGTTCTTCAAGCTCTATTCCCTTTGACAATCACAATAAATACTTTATCTATCAGCTTTGATGGTTTTTCCTCCAATTCAGATCCTTCAAACTTATGTGTACTAACTTTGCTGGTACTCAGTAAAATTTGATAAATACATTCCAAAATTAAAATGGCAATAAACAAACTACCACATTCCCAGAAGGGAAACTGTTTCCAGTTTCCCAGGGTGCTCTTTAAATAATGGGTTCCTTCCTCCCCCATCCACAGCTTATTTCATTTGAATCAAAATCCCATCATTATGAATGAATTTATTTTTTAATGCTCTCAATAATGAGACCATGGGCTGATGCTCTTGTTCTTTTATGTACAAAAAGTGTTCACTAAGATGTGGATTTCTCCAGTGATATATATGTGTGTGTGTGTGTGTGTATGCATCTATATGTGTACATGAATTTAAGTGCATATACACTGTGCATATATGTATTGCATACAATATAAAAGCATAATTCAGATTATACATGTACATATACATATACAGATGCACATGTATACATATTTATACACCCATACCTACCTACATATACACGCACACATATACACGTATTTATACATATGATTTGCCATGAAATGAAAAGGAGAAAAAGCAGAATTTCAAGTCACCAGACCACTGTGGCCAGTGTCTATCCCAGTCTGCTAAGTGGAAAGGTAAAAGTCATCTTCATGCAAATTTGTGAGCTAATTATGAATTCACCCTCTGAAGAGAATTATTCTCTGCTTTGTCATTCTTTATGGACTATCTTCTGGTTTATACATGACTAGCTGCTCTAGTAAATATGCACTTCTAATACTCTTATCTCAGCAGGCCTTCTGCGTTTACTGGAGCATGATTGTCTCAGACTACCCAGTTCATTTTAGGAGAGATTTGAAGTGCTTAACTCAAAAGCTGCATTTGAAGAATGGACTCCAATGATTTGGGAGCAATGTGAGGAGCAGAACAAGTTAGGTCTAGTTTGGCCTCCAATCTTACTAATCTCCCTGTCTTCCTTTAAATCCCAAGTAAAATCCTACCTTCTATAGGAAATTTTTCTTAACCCCTCTTAATATCAGTGACTTCCCTCTTTTAATTATTTTCTATTTATTCTGTATACAGCTTGCTTTGTATAGATTTGTTTGCAATGTATCTACCTCATTAGATTGTAAGCTCCTTGAAGGATGGGACAGTTGTTTTGTCTTTTTTTTTTTAATCCCAAGTGCTTAGTATGGTGCCTGGAATTTAATAAGCACTTATTAAATATTTATTGAATTGAACTATCTGGTCTGACTTAATAAGTTTGAGATGGAGTAATGGTCAGAGTTGGCGCAGCCCTTTCCTACCTAAGAAGTGGCATCATTCCATATTTTAATCATGTATGTATTATTCCTCTGGACTTATTTCATTAAAATCATCTGACTTCTCACTTTTTTCTTCAATGTCACATTACCCCATTAGCTTAATTATTTCAATGTGTTCTATACCATAGAGGGAATTTTTTGTTAAATATGATTTGGACCGGAGCAGCTAGTTGGTGCAGTGGATAGAGCACCAGCCCTGAAGTCAGGAGGACCTGAGTTCAAATCTGGCCTTAAACACTTCACACTTACTGGCTGTGTGACCCTGGGCAAGTCATTTAACCCCAATTGCCTCAGCAAAATATATATATATATATTGATGATTTGGACTAACAGGTCACTGAAATCCCTTCTAACTATTCAGAGCAAACAGATTTTCCCAAAAAATCTAAGCTTATTCTTATCCCTTCACCTTTTATAACCTTCCTTCCCCCCCAAAAAAAAAAGAAAAACCTCACACAGAAACTAGATTGGAAGTAATTCACAAGCCAACCTGGAAAAGCAGTTCAAGGGTATGCTTGACTCAAGGGAAATCTGTAAGTATCACCTGTGTATAGGAGAAACTCCTTTTTTTGACTCTTAAATATCAATCCCTGCCAACTTAAAGATCTTAATATCTTCTCCCCCTCCATTTTTGCTTCATCAATTTACAGTCTATTCTGTTTTTAACTCAGTTTTTTATATGCAGAAATCATCTAGAGCAAAAGCAGTGGGATGAGACAAGAATCATTGGGTTTTGGGTCAAATTTAGGTCCAGTTCCCATCCTTGTCACTTAATAGCTTCCTAATCTTGGGCAAATAAAATAATTTCTATGAATCTGAGTTTCTTTATTTGTAAGATAGATTAGGTGACCTGTAAGGTTTCTTCTACCTCTCTGATCCCATGGTCTTAATTATACTTTACTTGATGCTGCTCTTCTTTTATTGTGCTTTATTTGACATTGCTCTTCTTTTCCAATTAGAAAAACATTTGGAATTCTCAGAGTATTTGGTCTAAGGTTTTTAATTTTTCCTAGTTGTGTGTGTGTGTGTTTCAATAAACCTGAATTTCAAATATGTCTATTAGTTTGAGAAAAGTCACTTCAAAAATGCTGTGAAAGAAGGACTTCTCTCCTCCCTTATCTCCCCTTCCTTCCTCTCCCTTCTCTTTTTTTCCCTCCTCTCCTTTCCCCTCCTCGCCTCCTCTTCACAGAGGGGACTGTAAAAATCAGTACAAAATATATGCAAGGGAACAATAAAAGTGAAAAATCTGTACTATGGAATGTTTTTTCTCTTAGATTTCAACAAAGTCTCAAATGAGAAGAGCTGATTTAAAAAAAAACTAACACTTCTTCTGAAGTATAAAGTGATTGAATCAGCTTTCAGTCCTTAGAAGCAAGTCTTCTGAAGTTCATGTAACCGAAACTTAGAAGACTTTTTTTTTCCTCTTTATGACTCTCATTCTACCTTTTTCAAATGAATCAGGCTTCTAGCCCTACTCTAGTAGAGTAGAAGGTGTTGATCAGTGAATTTGAAAGTAATGTGACTAAGACTAACATGAATTTTCTCAGGACAGCTGTCAGCTACAAATCTTCCTTGAATTAATTCAGCAGTAACTGAGAGGCTTTTCCTGCCCCCAGACCCTTTTGTTGAGAAGCAATACCCAATTGCCAGAAATGTGAGTTTTGAGATTAATAGCATTACATTAAGAGAAAAGCATATATATGTATGTGAAGTAAGTATTTCTAAATATGGGGAGATGTGTGTAGACTTTAAGATTACCATAAAACTACACTGATTCATTGCTGACTGATACAGCTGCTGCACTTGTTTAGCCCAGAATGATGTTAATTCTGGATAATCCCCCAAGAGAGGCAGCCAGACTCGACCACCAAGGAACCCTTTTTTAAAGGTCTGTGATCTCAATTGAGCAATCCGAACCAGAATCTAGACTTGTACAATTTTATTCTTTTGGAGATGAGCATTTATGAATAGTTGGAAGAATAAAGTAACAACAGTTTCAGGAGAGAGCAGATGTCAAGATTCATTTCACATTCTCTTTGGGTTTTTTTTTTTTTTTTTTGCAAAAACTCTCAGGAAAGGGACAGCTCCCTTTAAGATATTGCTTTTGGTATTCAAGATGAGTTCTAAACATGCTCTTTTAGAAGAGTAACTTCTAAAGAGGACAAATTATTCCAACTATGTGACAACATAGGTCTCCAACGTGGACACTAGAATAACCCTCACTGGCAACTTTCCAGGAGCCTATTGGGAAGACCTAATCTTCTAGCAAATTGACACATGCTGTTTTATTGAACAGAATTGCTCAGGGTGAGAATAAGTGACTGTGTTTATAATTCCCCTGAGAGCTGGATTGAAATTCCTCATGGGCAAAATTTAGTCACAATGAAAACATAGCTTGTGCAGACTGCTCCATCATCAACTGCAGTTATACGAACAGAGAGTAGCTGTGGCCCAGTTTAGACAAGCGCGTGCATTGTGTGGCCTTTGGGATACTTGGGACACACGTTCAGCATTATACAAGAGCCATTTAAAAAGACAAAGGGAATGAGACCTAATTAAGCCAAATCTAGTATTCTTCCTAAGAGCCAAGCAGTCTGTTGATTACTCAGATTTCTCCAGTCTTGTTGATAGTTGCAAAGCCATCGTGCTTAAAATACAGAGAAATATTCATTTTTCCTCCTAGTTTTAAGCTAATTTAAAAAATCATTTTATCTTCCTTTTTTACTTAGACCTCATATCCTTTATCAATTAGCAAACATTTATGCCTACTATGTGCTAGGGATTGAGCTAATTGCTAGGGATAAGAAGATTAAAACAATCTTTACTTTCAAGGATCTTATATCCTAGGAGCAGAGGCAAGTACATATATAAGCATAT
Source organism: Myrmecobius fasciatus (assembly GCA_023553655.1). Classification (NCBI taxonomy): domain Eukaryota; kingdom Metazoa; phylum Chordata; class Mammalia; order Dasyuromorphia; family Myrmecobiidae; genus Myrmecobius; species Myrmecobius fasciatus. Next base: position 974,187 of record JAJPUD010000072.1, read on the forward strand.
TCAGAATAAATATAAGTAAATACAAAGGAGTTCTATACAAGTTTAAGAGAGTGGGTACCAGCAGCTGCCTCTCTGATCCTTGATAAAAAGGTTCAGAAAATTCAGTCCCATTCAGCTCCATCCTTAATCCACTTTTCCTAATTATCAGCCTGAATATACTTTCAGCTCTGTATCCCAAATGTGCCTTGATGATATTGCCTGTGGCTTTGAATGTTTATTTCTACTAGAACATCTTCCTCCCTTTGTGTGCTTATGTTTGAGATCAGTGATTCTTAGAAAAGTAGTCAGGAAGCCTCAGCTTAAGAACTAGGGTGCCAAATAGGACCTGATGACTTCACTAAGTATGGACGGCATGCCCAAGTTCTTTTTTTCAACAGATGTCCCCAGAAAAGCAATGAGGATGAATAAACATTAGGCTCATACATCAACAGTACTGACAATTATTCACCAACTAATGTCAAATAAGCTCCTATGCAGTGATCTTAGTTTTGAGAGTTTTAGAAACATTAAAGATAACCTTTTTAGAGGTTATAGTTTTTTTAACCCCACCTATAACACCTCATAGTTTAACTCTTCCCTTGATACTTATGATATCTTCCAAGTGGTTGACAGTTTCCTTTACAAGTGAGTTATCTTTGATAAGTGAAGGTAGTTTTTTGGCCAGATGGCTCATTTTTCTAACTATCTTAGGACAATCTATTTAGCATCAAAAGGACCCCTCCCTGATAGAGCCAGAAGCTGCCTCCAATAAGATGACTTATCTCTCTAACTTAGCTTCCAAATGTCTTCTCTGAATTCCTTTGAAGGCAGCATGATCATTTTTAGCAGATTATCTTATTGAAATGATTCTCATTTTCTCACACTACTTCAAGCATGGTACCTAGCACTACAGTAAGTATTTAATAAATGTTGATTTTTTTCTCTCTCTAGAGCCAATCCTTATCAAAAGCATTACATACAATTTGTGTTGACTATGACTGTATTACATTCTCTGGGTTCTGCTGTCTTATCCCAGGCCTCCTTCTCCTCAAGTACCCAGTAGGGCTTCTTAGCCATTGCTTTCCATGATATAGATTTCTGACCTTTTTCCTGAGAAGACCCTAAGCTAGATAGTGAGCTCCATGAACAAGGGGGTCATGTCTCAATTATCTGCCCCTTGTCTCTAATGGAATGTTATCGCACATGGCAGAATGAATGAATAAATGACTGAGAGCCAAGTGAACAATTAGGAGGAGCATCATGAATTAGCCCAACAGTTCTCAATGTCATCTCTGAAGCTCATTACAGAATTTTCTCTTACTGTCATTATCAACAAGATATACTTAGTTTCCCCTCAAATCCAATTCATGCCCAAGTCAAAACATCACCCTTGTAATGTCATTGGTCTGTTTTGAGAATGAGGGACAAAAAACAATGTTCCACTCTAACGTACTTTCCAATAGCATGGAAGCTCCCTTTTGGACATTTTTTGGACACATTTTGTCTATGGAACCCCATTGCCTAGAACAGTACCTTACCCAAAGTAGATACTTAATAAATGATTGTTAATTTAACATGGATGAAAAATTGACTATGATATTTAATTTTTTTAAAATAACCATATTGGTTCCCCAGCAAGAATTAGTGTTACCCTTCCCCTTCATTCCTGGAAGTTATCTTTGTGGGAAATCAGTGTGACAGATATTTCTCAAGATCATTTTTGACAAACACTGATAAAATTTTATCAATGGAAATGAAATTTAAAAAAGAAAAGTTACCTTCTGTTTTACTGCTGCACCCTAAAGACCATGGGATCTTTTCCATTTGATTTGCTGCTGACATTTTCCATGAGTGTTATTCCTCCCTTCCAACCCAATTAGGGTGTGAGCTCCTTGAAGGTAAGGACTGATTAATTTTTCCTTCTTCATCACTAGCACTTGGCACAGAACTTTCCACAGATCACTTAGTGCTTCTTTCTTTGATTCATTCACTGAGGTAGAGCACAGACCAGGAAATCTCTCTGTTATAATACTTTTGAAGGAATCCCCTAAGTACAACTGGAGAAAGTTGATAGGTAAATACTTCTCACTCACTCTCACTCATTTACTTGCATAGTCATTTTGATCAAAGAGAGACCATAGTGTCTTCAAGCTTTTGGGTGATATCAATGTTTCCATCCTTTTAAGTTTTTGTTAAAATGTCTTCAAATATATTATTGTTGCAATGGGTTGCCAACATTGTTTTTTTACACTGTATTCCTTTATGTTCCTTCTTGGCAAGTACCTATTTCCCAGGTGGGCAGGTTTTGCCCAGTGCTGTGTATCAAAAAACACACATTGCAATTACAAAAGTGCCTTTTAACTCGGCCACAAGCACAAACACTCAGAAAGTGTCTGCATCCCATCACTTCTCCAAGCCTGGGAGCTTTCACCAGGTGAATAAAAGGTCAGCCTTTCATGTGTGTTCCTGGCAGGTAGCATAGTACTCATGTTACAGAAACTTCTGTAACCATTTTATTTATGGCAAAGATAGAAAAGTAGGAGTATTTGTAGACAGAAATGCTGCAACTCTATGAAAGTATCCACTGGGATAGCTTCCAGGGAAGGGAGTTCTCTTGAAAGTGGCGATTTGATGGTGGAGAGAAAAATCAATTAGTCAAGAACTTATTATTTCTGATGTATGGTAGACACTGAGAATAAAGGGACAAAAATGAAACAATCCTTACTCTCAGGGAGTTTATATTCTATTGAGAAAATAAATATATGCAAAATAAGAGGGAGGAGAGGAAAGCCCCTCCAGTTGCTCATATCTTTAGAGACAGAGAATGCAGTTGTTGTGTTCTTCCCCTAGCATATGATCCTGTCTGTGATTGTAATTAAACAGTATGTTAATAACCAGAACTGGTTTCTATGATGAACATAAAGGAACCACATTTAAAAAAGAAAGAAAGAAAAAAATGACAACATGATGCTTTGATATGTTTCCTCAGCCCAATCCCATTGATTAGGGAACTAGAAATGATTAGCTCAGTGAAGAGTTTGTGAAAGAATTGGCAAGTGTCACCTGGAACTAGTTTTACCATTTGCACTTTGACTTCAAGATGGCCTAGTGGGCCAAATACCCAAATCCTATGCTGCTGCTAAAATCTTCCAATCTGGCTTCCAGGAAACCTTTCTTTGATCTTCCCAGGTAAATATTATTTCTTTTTCATCTTTGTCTGATGTTTTCTCTGAGTACTTTTCATGATCTCATTTTCAACATATTTCTCTGTATATACCTTATATCTTCCAATTATAGTGGCAGTAAGTTCTTTGAAGGTTTTTTTACCTTTGTCTGAACCCCATTGTTTAGGATGAAAATCAAATGCATTTAATGAATGGTTGTTAAATGAATATATATTTATTTGTAACCCTTCTAAATTTGAGTACTGTAGTTTTCATATTGGTTTTAATAGTAATAATAGTGCTTTAAATGTTGTACGGTGCAAAGCATACATCGTTTTATTTGACCCTCAAACAATCCTGGGAGGGTGTACACTTGAAATTCTAGGATCTTCATTTTAATGATCACAGGATCATAGATATAGAACTGGGGAAGACCTCAGACACTACCTTGTCCAACTCTCATTTTTCAGATGAGAAAACTGAAGGTTAGAGAACTGAAGTGACTTTGTATAGCAAGTACCTTGCTGTCAGAGGAAGTGTTTGAATTCGGGTTTTTCCTGACTATAAGTTTACAGGACTACTGGGAGATAGGTGCTAACATTATCCCTATTTTAGTGATTTGTACAGGGTCACCAGCCAGTAAGTATCTGAGGCTGGACCTAATCAGTCTTCCTCATGCCCTGTCCAGCACTCTATCCACTGCTCCAATTAGCACAACCATCAATGCATTATAGATGTCTAAAAACACATGTATGTTTTGTACTTAAAGTCTACCACTTCTCTACTAAGAAGTATGTGGTTTCTTTCACTATACCATATTAAGTCTATCATAAGATTCTGTTAAGATAGAAAAGATGGGAAATAATTTTCATTTGTAGGTTTCCAAAAGAAATGTTTGACCTAGGAGCAGCTAGGTGGCGCAGTGGATAGAGCACCAGCCCTGAAGTCAGGAGGACCTGAGTTCAAATCTGGTCTCAGACGCTTAACAGCTGTGTGACCCTGGGCAAGTCACTTAACCCCAATTGCCTCAGCAAAAAAAAAAAAAAAAAGAAAGAAAGAAATGTTTGACCTGCCATTCTATAAGTCAAGATGCCCTTATCAATTGATACTTTCATATATGGGTAGTATTTATTAATTAATTACTGCTCCTAATAATGACCCCAAGATATTTTAAAAGCCCACCAAAGCCTTCTAAATCATCACCAAAAAATCATTTTCTTTATCATAGCTGTTTCTTTTTCTGATTTTCTGACTGCAGTTAATTCGTAGATGGTGCCCTTAATGATTCTCTCTTAATAAGAATATTTTATTAACTATGAGATCATCTCATTGCTTTGACCATACTGATTCCATTGGATGATGTATCTAACTTCTTCAAGATTAAATCCACATTATATATGACAAAGGATGCACCTTTTGACCCAAACTAGACTATTAGTGGAAATTGATATACTGGGACAATTCTGGAAGCTTTTTATGGATTAGATGCTATTCAAGTGATGGGATAATTTAATAGTAAATAATGGCAAGGTTTACAATGCTGGGCAAAAGCAATCATACATCATTCTATTTTTTGGTGTTTTTTTCCTTCTCTTTACTTTTCAGATTTTCTCTTGCTTGTTGCCTTTACCTCCCTGCTATCACACCCCCCACCACCATTACTATTTTCAGGCATTCCTGTTTGACCTACTTATGAACTGCTTTTTTTCAGTCCTCTAGGAATAGAAGAGTTCAGAGAGAAGAGTTCAGGCTCAATGACCTATTCTATCTTTGGATTTTGTCTCTTGGCTATAAAGAAGGCTGTCACTTAGTGCCAGTATTGATGGCATTTGCAATGTGGACAGCTGTCCTCAGGGAGCTAGGCTCAGACAAATAACCCATTTTCAAGAGGACATAATCATTAGATGACAACTATTTATGGTTCTTATTGACCTGGCCCAAACCTGAATTACTCTCAGAGACATTAAATTTTCATGCTGTAAGCTATTTCAAGAAGTCAGGTTATTTCTTTACATGTAATTAAAAGTTCTAACAATATTCATTTCATTCATTCATACTTTGTCTAAACCTGGATTCATAGAATAGGAATCTGTTTGGGGGAGGATGGGATTGGATCTCCTTGGGATAGGAAACCGATTTGGTAAATCAGACTAGAGATGCTAATTTATAGCACAATAGTTCTTTGCTATATTCTGACTACATAGAGCTTCCTTTTGCCTCCTTATAAAAAAATCAACAGCATTTTAGTTTGCACTTGTCAAATACTAAGGCTTGTACCTCAGTGGACTTTTTAGAAAATCATTTGCATTCTGCACAATGATCACAACAATGTAAAATGTACCGACTAATAGTGAATGTATAGGACTGACACGAAGGAGACCACATATTTCTTAGCAGAGAAATGGTGGACTTTAAGTATGAAATGATACACATGTTTTTAGACCTTTGCAATGCATTGATGGCTGTGCAACACAGTGGATAGAGTGCTAGACAGGGAATGAGGAAGAATTTGATCAGGTCCAACCTCAGATACTTAAAGGCTAGTGACCTTGTACAAATCAGGAAAATAGGAATAATGTTAGCACCTACCTCCCAGTCATCATGAGAATAAAATGAAATATTACTTATAAATCATTTTGCAAATGCTACATACTTGCTAGCTATTATTATTTATGTATTTGCTTATACTAATATTCTTACCTTTTGGTCTCAGGACCCATTTACACTCTTAAAATTTATTGAGGACCCCAGTTTTTGTCTATATGATTATATCTATTTATCTATTATATAAATTATAGCTATTGGTATTAAGAAAGTAAAACATTAGCTATAATAGATATAATAATGAATTTTGAAATTTTTGAAAATAGTTTGACTTCACTTGAATTCATCCTTGAAAGGGTGTCAGGAGCTCTCAAGAGTCATTTCTGGCTTACATTATACTTGTTGAGGAATGATTCCATTGGGAACAAAAAGGAGGGAATCATTAGAAAATGACAGGACAGGGATGAGACCCAACTTTGTAATTTCATTAGTATAGGGAATCCTTAAGTATAGAAACACCTTTTACCATTGTAGGCTAATACCTTCCTTGTACCTTCTAGTCTTTAGAGAGCCATCTGGTATACTCAGAAGTTTAATAACTTGATTAGTCTGTGTCAGTGGCTGCACATGAACCCAGGTTTTACTGGCTTGGAAAATACCTCTATATCCACTATATCATGCAGACAGTAACATTGGTAGTATTTTTAAGAGCATCAATGAAATATTCAAAGAATTAAAATAAGAATTCTCTTTTTCCTTCTACTGAAACATGCTGGTTTGTAGATTAAAACTTTATTTTTTATTAACCAGTACTTTAAATTGTGTTGTGTTTAATTCAGTGGTATATAGTCAGTGCTTAATCAGGGTTTCTCTATGGAGAGCACTAGCATCCCTTGCTCTAGAGAACAATTGGATATTGGCAGAAGATATAATAGATATCCTCATCTGTCTCTTTAATCTCAATTTTCTATGTTTTACAGCATCATTGGAAGGTATAAAATGGAACCTGTTGATCTGCCAAATGATGTGATCCCCTTTCTTTTTAGTATTTTGTTATTGTTGTTTTTACTCAGATTTGAAAATGGCTAACTCAGAAAGTATTAGAGGGTCCTTCTCTTCTCTCCCTGTCTCTTGCTAATAATCTTCCTTCCATTATAGGCATCTTATTTTTCTGAGCATCAGGTCTTTGAAACAAGTGGTATTAAATTCCTATGTCTGGCCCTTTTGAAACGATCTTTCTAGGGAAAATCTCCTTCAGTTTCTTTTGCTACCCTTGCCTTTGCCTCCTGGGTAGATGCTCTCTTATCAAAACTGTACAGGTGGCTCGGGTTCCATAGCTTTCTGGCTTCTGCTTGAGTTTCCAAAGCAAACTCTTACACTTCCTTCTACCTCCATTCTTTATACTTAATACTTTCCAGGAAGGCTTTGGATGACTTTCTCAATTTCTCTTTTCTGAGACAGGCCATTTCCTTTTTTTAATATTTTTTATTTGCAAAACATATGTATGGGTAATTCCTAAGTATTAACCCTTACAAAGCTTTCTGTTACAAATTTTCCCCCCTACTCCCTACCCCTCCCCTAGGTGGCAGGATATCCACTACATGATAATTATGTTAGAATACTTAAGAAATGTATAGTTATTGCCACACATCATTTTTTGTGCAGGCGAAATCGTATCTACAAGAAAGAATAATCTGATAAAGGAAATACAATGCAAGCAAACCTCAATAGAGAACATGAAAATGTTATGTTGTGGTCCACATTTCACATCCATCTCTCTGGGTGTATATGGCTTTCTTTACTGAACAATTGGAATTGGTTTGAAGCATTTCTTTGTTGAAGAGAGTCATGTCCATTAGAACTGATCCTCATCTAGTACTGTTGTTGCCGTGTATAATGATCTCCTGGTTCTGCTCATTTCACTCAGCATCAGTTCATGCAAGTGTCTCCAGGCCTCTCTGAAATCGTCCTGCTGGTCGTTTCTCACAGAGCAATAATATTCCATAACATTCATATACCATAATTTATTCAGCCACTCTCCAATTGATGGGCATCCCCTCAGTTTCCAGTTTTTAGCCACTACAAAAAGAGCTGCCACAAACATTCTTGCACATGTGGGGCCCTTTCCTTCTTTTATGATTTCTTTGGGATATAAGCCCAATAGAAACACTCCTGGGTCAAAGGGTATTCATAGTTTGATAACTTTTTGAGCATAGCTCCAAATTGCTCTCCAGAATGGTTGGATCCATTCACAGCTCCACCAACAATGCATCAGTGTCCCAGTTTTCCCACATCCCCTCCAACATTCATCATTAACTTTTCCTGTCATTTTAGCCAATCTGACAGGTGTGTAGTGGTACCTCAGAGTTGTCTTAATTTGCATTTCTCTGATCAATAGTGATTTGGAGCATCTTTTCATATGATTATAAATAGTTTTAATTTCATCATCTGAAAATTGTCTGTTCATATCATTTGACCATTTATCAATTGGAGAATGGCTTGAATTCTTATAAATATGAGACAATTCTCTATATATCTTAGAGATGAGACCTTTATCAGAACCCTTAAATGTAAAGATGATTTCCCAATTTGATGCTTCCCTCATAATCTTGTCTGCATTAGTTTTGTTTGTACAGAAACTTTTTAACTTAATATAATCAAAATTATCTATCTGGTGTTCAATTAAGAGTTCCAGATCTTCTTTGGACATAAATTTATTCCATCTCCACAGGTCTGAGAGGTAAACTATATTACGTTCCTCTAATTTGATTATAATATCACTCTTTATATCTAGGTCATGAACCCATTTAGATCTTATCTTGGTGTGTGGTGTTAGGTGTGGGTCCAGCCTTAACTTCTTCCACACTAGTTTCCAATTTTCCCTGCAGTTTTTGCCAAATAGTGAATACTTATCCCAAAAGCTGGGGTCTTTGGGTTTATCAAACACTAAATTGCTAACGTTATTACCTAGCTTGTCCTGATATCCTATCCTGTGCCACTGATCGACTGCTCTATTTCTCAGCCAGTACCAAATGGTTTTGATGACCGCTGCTTTATAATATAGTTTTATATCTGGTACAGCAAGGCCACCTTCATCTGAGACAGGCCATTTCTAAAGTGACATATGCCTACAGTAACTGTTTCTAAAAGGAAATGGATCCACAAATTTCCTGAAGGATGAGGTCTCTATTAACAATATAATTGTGGAAAAAGAATAAGGGCTCTCTTTTCATGTGTTTTCCTCGTTTACTTGTGATAGCTAGACAAGGAAGAAGAAGCAATTTTACATGTTTCCTGTAATCAGAATATTATGGGGGATAAGGTTTATATGTGTGTATATACACACATATATGTATATATGTATACACAAAAAGATATATGTGTGTATCTATGCATATATGTATTCACATTTGTATATATGCATATGTATATATATATAAAATATATTTGTTCACACATTTTCATCAATAAGATTACACACCCACATATATATGTATGTTATATATATAATCAAATTATTTATGTGAAGCATTTTGCAAAGCTTAAGGGCAACTATTAGATTTTTTAGTTCATTTATTTTTAATACGCATTGCTTTATGAATTATGTTGGGAGAGAAAAATCAGAGCAAACAGAAAAGACCATGCGAGAGGAAAAAAAAACAGAAAAAAGAAGTGAAATTATTAGATATTATATATAGAATAAGACCAAGATTCAGGCAACATTATCTTCAGACAACATTATGTGCCATAAAGCCTTGCTTGTTTGAGCAAAGATATATTTATTCTTATATTCTTTGGTGTTCTTTTAATTCTGTCATTAGCTTGCCAATTTACTGTTGAGAAGGAACCAGCCATGATACTTTTGCCTTATATGATACATTTTAGCTATTCTGCAATATACTTAATATGGATTTTTTGAAACTGAAAAGAAGTCAGGTGCTAATGAAATACCCTTCAGGATCAGCAGGCCCCCTTTCTCTAGGGGGCAATAAAGGACATTGAAAGAAGCTGCTATTGTTCACTAGCCTAACTATTTCTCTAGCCATCTTAGTCATTCCAATTAGAACTTCTTCAGTGGTCTTAGACCAGATGGACAAGCTGACCACCCCATAACCACTTGCCCATATGGAGCCCTCAGGGTCTCTAACGTCTATTTCTCCTTGCTCTGAATATGTTGGGAGAATCCTTCAGTGAGAGAGGACCAGAAAGAAGGGCTGATGGAGCTAATTTAATTTTGAGAAAGCTATCAGGCAGTAGATGATGAAGTTAGATTTGCATCTAAGAAACAGATGGCTACCACAGATGATGAGATTAGATTTATTATGTTTGGGGAAATTAATTCATCACTTTATTTTGTTGTGTTTTTTTAAAGTGATTTTGTTAACTCCTTGACAGAAATGATTTATGGAAAGAGCTTGTCCTTTAATGTAAAACATGGGACACATTAGGACCTTAGAGAAAACAGGTCATCTAATTGCTTATTAATATTGGGTGCAAACAGTTTTGTAATATGCTACTGGAGAGAACAAAGATGCTGCCACCTATTGATATGTGCTGGCCTGGGCTTTCTACTTTGCATAGATTTGTTTGTCCTTTCTTGTTTTCTGACCAAGTGCTTATAACTTATAGATATATAAATATAAATGTAGATATATACAAACATACATATATACTTGCACACAAATGAATCTATATGTATACATCCATGTATGTCTCTCTGTGAATATATTATATGTGAGTATGAATTTGTAAAGCCATTGTTTATATCTAGCATGATTTAATGCTTAATAGTTGCTCATTCTGATATAGTAAGTTCTCATATCTGGTAATAATTTACTAAAGATAAAATGTGGCAAAGTGAAAACAGTATTGGTTTTGGAGTAAAAAATAACATCTTTTGCAAATTTGATTTCTGCCACATGCTTATTGTGAGACAGTGAACAAATAATATAACATTTCTGGATCTTTGTTTCCTCATCTGAAAAATGATTTTTAGCTTCATTTTCATTTATTATTTTTAGCTTCATTTTTCAGATGAGGAAACAAATACCTGTAATCCTTACAATAATTGGGGGCAAAACTTTATTAGCCCTTAAATGTTGGCCTTTTATAATGATTCAAACTTGAAATCTTTACTGAAGAGGTGTATATAGCAGCTTATAAATTAATCATTCCTTCCTCAAGTTCCCTTATCTTGTCTTTGATCATTTATCTATATATCAGTGGACATATTTTTATTTGATGTAATTGTTACTTTTCTACTGAAGTTCTAAATCTGTGCTTCACCATAGCTTGAAATTTTAGATTCCCCAAAGCTGCAATACCTTAGTGTATTGCTTTTCCAAGTTGGAAAGACTTTGAATGCTGGTCCCAATCACAGATTATCTCTGTCAAATATCTAAGGATTAGCCAGATTCGGAGAAGTTTATTATCCAGATGGTTATAGAACAATGGAAACTTTGACGACAACTCTCTAATGCCATCTAGCTTGTTGTAGAGAGGTATCTTTGTTGATAGAGGGAGAATCCATTCTGATGAAATTAATGATTCTTGAAGAACAGTCACAAATGTGTTTTTACTGAGTACTTGATCCTAATTTCTTCATATTCTTTCAAATAAATCTTTCCTCAATTGTATACATTCCTCATTAGTATGTCTTAATCACATTTAAATATTACACTACTAAGTCACATGGTGTAATACAGAGGTACTTAATCTGGGATTCCCAACCCCGACAAGGGTTCCATGGATAGATTTCAGAAGGTTCATGAATTAGAATGGGAAAAAATGCATCTTTTCCCCCCCACCTCTAACTAAAATTTACCATTTCCTTCAACTCCTTAAAAATATTAATCTAAGAAGGGGTCTTTGACCTTCCCCAGACTCCTAAAAGGATCCATGACACAGAAAAGGTTATGAGTCCCTGGTATAATGAACAGGAACTCAACCTCCCAAGTCAGGAAGACATATGTCCAAAGCTCACTTTAGCCACATACTGGCTATGGTAAATCTGTCCAAGTTGCTTAGCCCCTCAGTGCCCCAGATAATCCTCTCAATCTATAAATTCAGGACAGTTGTTGATATGTTTTTGATAGATGGAATTTCTTTAAAGGGATTTCTCTCAACCAATGAAATAATTGGTTCTCATCATTCTATTATACTCACATATCACAGTTTTAATTATAGACTTAGAATGGCACAGCAGCAACCTTATTCAGCCAAGAATCTCATCTATGACATTCCTGTTAAGTTATTCTAATTCTACTTTTTCAGAGGCAGCTGGTGAAGCTATAGATAGAGCATTGAGCCTGGAGTTGGGAAGTGCTGGATTCAAATCCAGCCTCAAACACTTATTAACTATGTGATCCTGAGCAAGTTACAACTACCAGGCTTTACCATTTAACTATAGAGGGAACAATAGTAGCACCTACCTGCAGAGTTGTTGTGAGGACCAAATGAAATAATATTTAAAATGCTTAGCACAGTCAGTACCTGACACATAATCAGAACCATGTAAGTGCTTGTTTCCTCCCTTCTTACCTCTTTGAATTGAAATGAGTTGAAACTTACTGTGTCTAGTTATTCCACTTTGGGGCAGATCATTTGTTTAATTTTCCTCCAATTACTGGACATTTAGATTGTTTCCAGTTTGTTTTTCACAATCACAAAAATGCTGCTATAAATATCTTGGTTAGATAACTCGTTTTATCTTTCTGACAATGTTGGACAAGCCATAGGACAAGCATAGCTTCTGGAAATAGTAAAAGTGATTTACTTATTGTATTTTTTCCAGATCAGCTCACATCTGGATTATTGTGTTCAGTTTTGGACACCACATTTTAAGAAAGACATTGACAACAGTAGAGGTGTCCAGTAGAGAACTATGATGGGATGGCAAAAATTCTTGAGTCTATAACATGAAGAATAATTCAAGAAACTGAGTATGGTTGAAGGGGTATGGTAGTCATGTTGAAGAATATGAAATACTTTTATCTAGCATAGGGATACAATTTTTCTTGTTTGATCCCAGAAAGTAGGACCAAAAACTTGACACTTGCAAAATTAGTAAATTCGGGACACTCCTTAACAATTAGATCTATTCCTTTGTATTTATTCTTTCCAAATCTCAGGCAAATGAGTACCTATCCTAAGATGGCTGTGTCCAGGATTGAAAGTGATTTTTTTTTAGTTTTAGAAGTCTGAGATCTGAGTCTTTTCTGATAGGAGCTAGTAACATTAGAGAAAACTTCTGCATTAGAGAGTACAGTCACCAACAAGTAATTGGCCCAAGCACCACCATTTTGCCAGCAACATGTAATGGTAGTATTTTGGACAATATAGTACTAAAGCGAATGTAAAATGCCTAAATGGTGTTCTTGCAAAATGTTTTATGTTCTGAAAAAGTTTAAGTATCAGCATCCCAGCAAATTATAATCGTAGTTATACTAAATTCTATTCTCTTAAGCAAACTTTTATTAAAATGTGCTGCATAACTTGTGAATATAGGAATAAATTATTTACCCAATAGCTGCTTTAAAATAATTAGAATTATTTAAAAATAGAGCTTTAGAAGAAAGTAGGTGCTCTGTCCTTGAAAATATTGAAGCAAAGAGTAGAAAAAGCTTATTCCCTCTCCCATAGAAGATGTTTTTGTGGGTGAGTAGATTGAACTAGATGGCTGCAGAGATTTCTTCCAACTCTGAAATTCTGCAATTTGTGTTTATTAAAATATATTCCTGATAATGCTAACTGTTATTAGAATATATTCCTGATAATGCAGTTACTTAGTCAAAAGGTATGAATATTTTTATAACAGTGCTCTTCAAAAAAGATTCTATCAACTTGAGATTCCACCAGAATTATATATTTATCAGCCTCTTGTCTACAACTCAATTATATTGTTCATTACAATCTATCCCTTGAGTAACCCAAGGTAAGGTGAGAACCATTCTGGTCAGAAATGACTGAATTCATGAAACAAGAACTTGGAATAATGTTCAAATGTACATAAAATACAAGCACATGAAGATAGGTAAATCCGATGGAAAGAACCCAAGGCCAGGGATGTAAGAAATGGAAGTAGAGTTAACACTGAAGATGCACAACAGAACCTGAGAGATGAAATGATGGGAAGCAAAGTCCACTTTTTAAGATTATATGCATTTGGAGATAGGTGAAGAGGGAAAGGGGACCAGAGCAGCTAGGCAGAGAATGAGAATATAATTTAATCCACTTGTTACTACACAGATGCATACAAGTTGTAAGCAGAGTGGAGCATTGGCTAGCCCCCCATTGCCCAAAATTATGTCAGTTTGAGAATTGTTTGTATTACAGTTATCTTCATTAGCATCCATGGAAAGTAGGCTTATTCATGCCCCTCTAAACTGGAATGCTTTTTGAATTGCTCCAGTGAAATGGGGGCAGGGAAAGGGGCAACAGGCATCAAATAGAGATTAGTACTATATTATAATTTCTATTTTTTATATCAGACAATATTCCAAAAGAGAGAGAAGTTGCAACCCATATTGAATGGAGGCAATACCCATAGTGCTAAAATCATAGATACTTAAATAACTGTTTTAAAATGTAATCAGTGTGATAACATTGTACATTTAAACATTATAAGTTTAAACTTTATATATACATTGTACAATTTAAGCATTGTACAACATTTTGTTGTTATTGAGTCACTTTTCTATCATGTCCAACTCTTCGTGATCCCATTTGAAGTTTTCTTGGCAAAGATACTGGAATGGCTTGCCATTTCCTTCTCCAGCTCATTTTATACATGAGAAAACTGAGGCAAAGTGGGTTAAGTGACTGGTCGGAGTCATCCAGCTAGTAAGTGTCTGAGACCAGATTTAAACTCAGGAAGACAAATCTTCCCAACTCCAAGCCCACTGCTTTATCCTCTGTGACAGCTAGCCACCTCATGTACAGCTTAGTGAAGTGGGGAAAAACATTGGATTTGTAGTCAGATGACTTTGGTTGAAGCTGAACTTTGTCACTATACATGTTCAATTCAATTCAATATTAATAAATTAATTAAATGATTTGATATTAAATGTATTAAATGCCTTTGAAATGCCAGGCACTAAGACCTTAGTCATCACTTAACCTCCTTAGACCTCAGTTTTTCCTTCTGCAAAATAAGCAGGGTTGTAATAGAATCACTTGTAAGATTCCTAGTAACCCTAAATTTACAAATTTATAAGTTTATGTCCTACAGATTTTGAAGCCAGATATAGAATCACTCACAAGATTCCTAGTAATCCTAAATTTATAAGTTTATGTCTTAAGTGAAAAACAGATTTTGAACCCAGATCTTTTTCCTTTATTTTCACTCCTCTCTCCAGGACACCATATGGCCTCTAACCTTGCCAGTGTTTTGAAGAAGAGGAATCATTCATGTATTTTGTTGCCAGAGTACCCCTAAGCTCTCAGTGGTAGGGAAGGGAAGCTGTGTGGGTGGCCCAGGATAATGGGCAGGAGAGAAGAAAACACCCCATGAAGTTCCTCACCCAGTCAGAGTTTTTCCAATCTAGCTCAGTATTAGGTTGTTTTGCCTTCCTTTTCTTGCCTGTAATGAAAGTGACATCCATTTACAAGTCAGTCACTGAGAGTAGTGAAAGGAGGACTTCTTGAGTGGAAAAGATCAATTAAATGATTATCCCAGCCTGCTGCTCACTAATGGCTTTCTTACTTTGTTTGGGAGCCAGGAAACAGAAGGCCAGGTCATTTAGCCTTTTGGAGGCAATCTAATTGCTATCTCTGGGACGCCAAGTTTCATTAGACAAAGGATCACCGTTCTTAGCAGCTAAGCATTTCTGGCATTTCAGAAAATTTCCCCCATATCAGATTGGGGCTTTCCAATATGGCCGTTTGACATGATTCTTGGCTATGCTGTGTAGAAAATTTGGTGCACATTATACCTTCTCGATATCACTCAAGGCTCCTAGGGCTCAGTCTAACAGGCACACACAGCATCTCACTTAGCCTGTCCAAATATAGTGACTACCTCATCCCTTTAAAAGTTAGTGGTTGTATTTGTAACAGAAAGCTATGTAAGGGTTAATGTTGAGAAAATACCCACACATATGTTATACAAATAAAATAAAATTTAAAAAAAAATAAGTTAGTGATTGTTAGCCCTGTTTTTTTGTTTGTTTGTTTAAACCATGGGTATTGGTTACAAGTAATTATCATTACTACAAACATATCACTATGGCTTGTGTTTGGAAATGGGCACATTTCACAATTGTTGCATTTCTGTGAATTCCCCCCTACACACACACACACACACACACACACACACACACACACACACACACACAAACAAACAACTTCTTTCCATCTTTACTATTTACCAGACTGATCAATTTGGAAGGTAGCAGTCCTAGCAATGGATATAGATTTCAATCTGTTCATTTGTCTTGTGCAAAATTGGCAGTTAAACATGTGATTTGTGTGCTTATCTTTGGAAGAAGCATAAAACACTCATTCTATGGGTCTACCTTGAAATGAGCATCGTTGGGAAGTGAGTTTGAGGCTTGAAATAAATCTTGGAGTCATCCTTGGCTCTGCCGTTTTTGTCACCTGTGACCTGGTGTTAGATGCTTAACCACTCTGAACTCTGAAAATGATAGGGTTGAGCCCAAGAAGCACTGATCAATTCTAGTGCTAAATCTAAGAATTTACAATCCTATTTTTAGGTAGGCAATTCATGTTCTATGGACAACATAACCAAACCAGCATTCATATCTTGTTTAGCACTATTGATATAGTATTAAGAACTTCAGGTAAAAAAGAAATCTGTTTCATCTCTTTGATCTATATTGGAGAAATCCAATAGCTTGCAATCTTCAAGGCCAATGGCATCTCTCTTTGCCATTCAGTGTCACGGGGTTTAAAGATGAATTAGGTGTTGTGTGAGAGAACTTAACAGAGAGAGACACCATATGACTGTTTTGTTGTCAAAATTCAGCAGTAGAAGATGACTGTGTTAAACATTTGGTCTTGTGTGGCCTCCCCTTGTGATTTAAATAAACATAACAACCCTTCTCCTTAGTCCTTGGGGTCCTACTCTGCCAACTCAATCTGTGCCAAGCACAAGATACAGAGGAGAATGATTGGTACCAAAAGCAGCCCCACATTTGCTGGCAAACAGTCTGTGATTTGTTTCATATTTATCTCATAAATACAAGGAAGCTATTTCATGGTTTTGCATCAGATAAAAAGTTTGGGGATAGATGGGGAGATGAAAGAACTGAATTATGTAAAAGTCCAAGAAATTGGATGGACTTTGGTCCAGTGGGTTGGGGAACAGGCTGACATTTATCCAGTAGTTTAACTTGTGAAAGAAGATCTAGCCACAACGAGTGCATAATTTCAGCTAAAATTAACCATCGAGGCTTTGTGAGCTCGTGTAACAGTTTTAAGTGACTGCCCACTGAGAGAAATAGGAATGCTGCTGTATGATTCTTGGTCTTGGAGGGTTAGTTCTGCCAGTGCTGGCCAGCATGACTGGTACAAAACAGTAAGTGGTTCACTCTTGACTTTGGCAGGATCACAGTGGGAAGGGCTCATTTTAGCCTGGTGTGGCTAAAGCCTTGGTTTAATTTGAGTTATGTTGAAATTGTTTCCAATTTATTTTCTTTTTAGTTTGTCCCTTCTATCTCTTCCAATAGACCTTTATCTTTTGCAGGGAATATAAGAAGTGATATACCTTTGGGGGGTATTGTTATTAGTTAGTTGATTGATTGAGTTTTTATATATGTGTTATGGCCAGAATGAAGATAAAGTCATAACAGTTTTACATTTAGTGGAAGGGATTTGTCCTGAAATGGTTGGCAGCCAGAACAAATCAATTTTGGTTCTCAAGAGATAGAATTGATGGGAAAAGAAAGGGTGGGAAATGGGGAACTGTAATCAGGATGGCCAGTTTTAAATAACTTCCTATAAGCATGGCAAGCTGGAGAGCCCCTTGTCTTGAACTCTTAGTGGTTAGATATTTTAATAGAAGATGACTTGAGAAAGGGAGACAAAGAGGTTGTTTTCTGTATGGTTTAAAGGAAACAAGGTTAGCCATTTGGGGATGCTAGTAACACTAAAAATGAAGAGATGAATCAATCATCTTTACATCATCTTTAGAAACAGGAGGTGCAAAATGGACTCTGATGTTACTTTCAACTCTTGAGATTGCCTCATCACAGGAGCAGATTTCTAAATTTTAAAGATGACCAAGAAAAGTTGCCTTTGTGAGTTGACTAATATGACATCCATGTCAATGCTCCATCTTGTCTAAAAAAGGAAAAAAGAAAATGGAGAGTTCTAGGCTCCTCAGTCATTTGTTCATTTATTCATCAACTATTTCTGGATTTTCTGCTATATACAAGGTACCATGTTCTTGATGGATTAGACCTTTTCTATTTACATGCTACAGGCAAACTGAGTCCCAGAACACCTGTGAACCACACTACTTGAATATGTGATTGGTTTATA
This sequence comes from Myrmecobius fasciatus, assembly GCA_023553655.1. Lineage (NCBI taxonomy): Eukaryota > Metazoa > Chordata > Mammalia > Dasyuromorphia > Myrmecobiidae > Myrmecobius > Myrmecobius fasciatus. The sequence goes on from JAJPUD010000072.1 coordinate 992,375, forward strand.
TCTACAACTATTTGATAGTTTACCCTGTTTCTGCTCTGAAAGAATGTTATCACACATATATTTGGCAAAATAAAAGCCAAGTATTAGAATTTGTGCTTTTTTTCTTGAAATTAATTTTAACTAATTCTAACCCTGCCCATCTAAAGCTTTAGAGAACTTTAAAAAATACAGGCAGCCTAGAGCCCAGTGGCAATGACAGCATTCTCCTTTGAGGAAGAAATGAATGGAAACTGCTAGTTATCATCTGATCTCAGCTTTGATCCACCAAAAATAGTGGAGCTTCCCAGAAGACCATAAATCTTGAAGTGAGAGGGATCTTCAGAATTCTCTGTTCAAAACCCCACCATATTTGAGACAGAGGACTAAATGGGGCCTATAAAATGGTCTTAATTTCCCTGGGGGCACTATGAGAGCCTTTCCGCTGCTCATTTTTCTCCTTCTCATAGTCATCAGAATGACCAAGATGGGATGTTACTGAAGAATTGTGGGGATTCAAATGAATCTTTCTTGAAATGCTTTTTTGCAATATTTGGCTCACTGTACTCCTGTTTAGGCTTTCCCTTGGGTGGAAGAAAATCCCCCTCTTTACTGGATGTCAGCTAGTCATCTATGTGATTAATCCCTCAGGGTTTAGCTGTCTCCTCTTTAAGAGTCTATTAAAGAAGAAACAGGGACCACCACTCCTTCCCTCAGGCTGAAATATCCCAACATCAGGACAATAGCTTGACCCTAGTGCTCAAAGCAAAACATGTCTTTTATTTCCAGTTTTTAATTATTAAGAATTATATTTGTTGGGAAACAAATTTAGCTCCAATTTATCTCCCAAAAAGCTTAACGCCAGTCAAGAGTGTTTTTTTTTCCTCTTCCTCACTTTTCTTTTTAGCAATCCTCTACATATCAACTTTCCTACACGTGAAAGATGAATTAGCAAAGTTCATTCTAGATCTTTGGTGACTGTCAAGATAGAATGGCAGCCTCTAGTGACAGTGTAATTTAAATGACATTCTGTATCCTTAGATGATTTGAGGACCCTTTGCTTTAATTTCTATTACTTCCACAATGCAGTGCAATTAAATAATCATCAGCCATTAAATGTCAACTGTAATTATGCTTGAGTTTAGGAGCAGAATGAAGAAAAATATTATCATATTATTTTGAGAAAGTCTGAAAATATCCCACCACCTTAACCTTCTTGTTAAAACCATAGATGAACATTTCACTTTGTTCTTTTTCCTTTTTATTGATTTCATCAAAAAACCAGTCATACTGGCATAACCTGATTTTATTTTTGAGAGGATTACTGGACTGATCAGGGGAATGCAGTAGATAGAGTTTACATTCAGCAAAGAATCTGATGTTCTTGTAGATAAGATGAAGAGATGTGGGCAAGATAATGGTACAATTAGCTGGGTTGAAAATTTGTCAAATGGTGAAACCCGAAGCTTAGCTAGAAAATCAAGTCAATATGAAGGGATGTCTTTAAGACTCTGTGCTTAAAATTATTCCAGACAAATGTTTTCTCAGGAACTCGGAAAAATAAATGGTCTATTTGTCAACTTTTCAAGCTAGGAGTGATAAATAACATAGTGTATCCCAATCATGATCCAAAGAGAGTTTAACAGATAATAACTGAACTGAATCTAATAACATGAAATTTAATTGAGATGAATATTGTCTTCTATTTGAATTCAAGAAACATCTTCATAAATATCAGGTGGAGAGAGTATCACTTGATAATTATTTACCTGAAAATTTTTTGAAAGTTTTTGTAGATTGCAGACTTAATATAAACAATATTACACTTGGAGTCAAGAAAGACGCTGTGTTCAAATCCCACTACTGAGACTTAAAGTTGTGTGGCCATTTAGCAAGTTTATTAATTTCTCTAAACCTCTATCATTTGGAAAATGGAGGGAATAATATTTTTAATACTGACCTCCTAGGATTGTCATGATGATCAAACAAGATAACTTACAGAAAAGGCTTTAAAAATCTTTAAAGCGCTAATGTGTCGGGACTGAGTAAGCTAACCATGAAATAGGGCAGCCACAAAAGCTAACATGATCTTATTGCTTTTCAGTTGTGTCCTACTATTTGAGACTCATGGATCATATTGTTTATGAAGCTTTCTTGACAAAGATTTGTTGTTGTTCAGTCATGTCCAACTCTGTGACTCCCTTTGGAATTTTTTGGAATTCAAAAAAAAAATGCGCTCCAAAAAAGCTGGAGCGATTTCTTTCTCCAATCCATTTTACATATGAGGAAACTGAGGCAAGCAGAGTTAAGTAGCTTGCCCAAGGTCACACAGCTAGTAAGTGTCTGAATTCAGATTTGAACTTTCTAATTCCAGGTCTTATATTCTATCCACTGAGTCATACAACTGCTCTCATGTCATTTTGGATAACTTTAAAAAGAGTCAGAATAAATGCCACTCTAATCTTCCCTGCTTTGAACATAGCTGCAGTATTGGATTCAATTTTACATAACACATCCTTTGAAGGTCAAGTTGGAGAATGTCTACAAGAGGTCAGTCAGAATGGTGAAATCTTGGTGGCTGGCTGAAGAAATTCAATTGAGTTAATTTTTTTTTATTTTGGGGTTTTTTTTAGCTTCAAGAAGATAACAGTCTTGTTATCTGAGGATAAAATAATAGTCTCTAAGGATTTGAAAGACTGTCACATGGGAAAAGAATTAAACTTGTTCTATTTGGCTATAGAATGAAGATCTTGAGCCATGGGTGAAAATCACAAAGATTAAGGCTCCATGTCTGGGAAAACTCCTATAGCATGCTAGATCTAAAGGCAGGAAGAAAAATTCAAACTCAGTTTCAGAGACTTACTGGCTATGTGATCCTGAGCAAGTCATTTGATCTTGGTCTTCTTTAGTTTGCTCATCTGCAAAATGGGAATGATAATAATACTGACCACTCAGGGCAATCATGACGATAAAATAAGATAATACATTTAAAGGAATTTGCACACTTTTAGGTGTTACATATATGCCAGCTATTATGAATATTATTAGAGCTATCTAAAAGTAGAATAAGCTTCTTGAGGAAGTTGAGGATCTTTTACTTGAGGCATTCAAAGAAAGTGTGGATGTAGAGGGCAATCTTGAGTGTCTTTCAATGGTTTTGACTTTAACAACCCTTCCAATTTTAAGATTCCATATTTTATTATTCTGAATACTATCTATAAGGTAGGAAAACAATATTACATTGGTAACTCAAATGGTTCACAATAAAATGAGGAGAGGTATAATGCTATTTTTCTGTCAAGGACAGCTTATATAAGTTCATCAAGAAACTAGATGCTCTGCCTTAACAGCTGGCCTCAGACTACTTCTCCTTTGTAAAGTTTCCCATGCAGGAAAACATCACCAAAGAATGATGACAACAATATACTGCTTAGCTTTGACACCATGGCTTTTAATAAGTAGGGATAGCTTTACACATAGGGTACAAGACTATGCATGGAAATACCTCCTATAAAGTGCTTATAAGACAAAGTTCCCATCTTCAGTTATTTCTTTGAGTTAAGAAACTCTATTAAAATATGTGTTATGTGGGGGCAGCTAGGTGGCAGAGTGGATAGAATAACAGTCCTGAAATCAGGAGGACCCGAGTTCAAATCTGACCTCAGACATTTAACACATCCTAGCTGTGTGACCCTGGGCCAGTCACTTGACCCCAATTGCCTCAGCAAAAATATATATATATACATACATATATATATATATATATATATATGTGTGTGTGTGTGTGTGTGTGTGTTATGTGGAAGGAAAAACAGATAGTGTTGACTACTAATAACTTAATTCAGATAGTTTATTAGAATCACATGACCTGAGGAATGGAACTCTTGATTGGCAAGTTTTGTGGAGACAGAGATCAATCTGTCCCTAGGAAGATTAGACCCAATTCTTTACAAAAATAAGACACTGACAGGACCTTAGAGTCAAACTTTGCCTACTCTCCAGTTTTGTCCTGTTAATAGCATCTTCCAGTTCTCTTATGCTCAAAAGTTCTTTTCTATCTGTTACTAAAGATGAAAGGAGCTTCCTTGTGATGAGAGAAGTCTCATAGTAAAGTATTAGCTTTAAAAAAAATTTGTAGCATTTATAGATCACTTAATGGATACCTACTATTCACTTATTATGAGTCCATCATTTTGCTAGGTTCTATGAGGTATTTGGAGGAATTATAATTTCAAATCATGCATGAAATAATTAGCAAGGATTTAGTAGTATAAGGGGAGAGAAGAAAGAAGAGAATTTCATTATGTGGAAAAGTGGCATGAGGGTTGGGGATAATGGATAGATCTGCCTATCTGGGATAAAATTTGAGAGAGGAGTAAAAAATCAACATAATTAGATAGAGGGAGGCTATGTTGTAAGAGTCCTTAATGTCTGGATGTATAACGGAATTTCAGAATCAGAAGGGACATCAGAAACTATGTTGGCCAACCCACATTCAAACAAGAATGTCCTCTCTGACATCTTATCCAGCCTTTGCTTGAAGACCTTGAAACAAAGAAGAACCCATTGCCCCATAAAGCAGCCCATTTCACTTAGGAATGGATTTAATTGTTTGAAATTTTAAAATTCTGTTTTTCCTTCTAGCAAGTCTAAATTTATGTTTTTTGTCATTTTTTTCCTATTGATTTTAGTTCTCCCTTCTGGGGTCAGATCTAGTAAGTAACTTTGAACTCAATTGGATAGATGCTAGAGTCCATCCCTCGAGGCTGTTTATTATACTCATGACAAAGAGGTCACTGCCTCCAGTGAATACCTTAGATCAGTGGCAATTTTAGTAACTTTAGAACTCATGTTGGCCACAGATGCATGGGCTAGCCTGAGGATAGGCGCAGTACTGAGATACAAGTTGCTTTGGAGTGGAACTGACCAACCAAGTTAGCCAGTAATGAAAAAAATCCTTGTTCTAACCTAATGATGATTCATTTGCTGCCAGTAAGATAGTGGTCAGCTGTTGCAATGATGTCTGTTTGAGTCATGCTTATGAAAGTCTGATTCCTTTGATAACTGTAAAGGAAACATTTGGAAGGAGTACATGTCATATTAGTTCATAACTAATGAACAGAGTGATGGAGAACACTTGAGAAATTCAAAGTGGGGCTCTGTTTGATCTCATCAGGAGCCACTTAGAAAATTGGTTGAAAAATCTTTCAGAAAGTGAGGAGATAGGACTTTTAAAATAACATTCTGATTCTGGGGAGGAGAGGAGGTATAATGTAGCCTATAATTTTAAATTAAACATTCCCAAGATGAACTCTTCAGAAAAGTCTTCCCTTTTTCATCCTAACTTCCTGGATCAAGTCTGAGGAGATAGTGAGTATTTGCAATTAAGTTTTCTTCTCCGCTGTCCTTCCTAAGAATTATTTGTGTTGTGGGTCTGTTTTCTTAGCTCTGGAACAAGGTGTGTGTGTGTGTGTGTGTGTGTGTGTGTGTGTGTGTGTGTGTGTGTGTGT
>JAJPUD010000072.1:997870-1034139 GCA_023553655.1 Myrmecobius fasciatus
TGTGTGTGTGTGTGTGTGTGTGTGTGTGTGTGTGTGTGTGTGTGTGTAAGAGAAAGAAGGGGAGCTGTAACTGAAACTATGGCTTTCTTCTCAGATTAATGTTTTCAATTTCATAAAATAAAATACGAAGTTAAGGCAAACAAACAAGTATTTTTCGGTGGTTATTGTTGGATAGCTAGATGGCAGAGTGAATAGAGTGCCAGGCCTGGAATCCGGAAGACTCACCTTCCTGAGTTCAAATCTGACCTGAGACACTGGATATGTGACCCTGAGCAAGTCACCTCACCCTGAATGCCTCGGTTTCTTCATCTGTTAAATGAGCTGAAGAGGGAAATAAACCGCTCCAGTACCTTTGCCAAGAAGATCCCAAATGAGGGCATGAAGAGTTAGACATGACTAAGCAACAACTTATTCTTGCCAAGTACTGTGATAAGCTCTGGACAGTCCCAGTTCTGAAGGAATTCACTGGGTAATGGGGAAGACAACATAGAAAGGACTTTGTAAATACAAGAAATATGCAGGATAGATTGGAGATACTCTGAGAGGGAAAGCACTAGCTTGAGGGAGATCAGGAAGAGTCTCTCTTACAGAAGGTGGGATTTGAGCTGAGTCTAAAGAAGCCAGGGGAATGAAGAGAAAGCATAAGAGAGATCCATGTAGAGGAACAGACTCAGAATATGGAACTCCTGATGTGCCAGAAAGTAAGCCAGTTTCACTGGATCATGGGAGTCATCTTTATTGGAAAGGAAGGGAGGGTCCAGGTTATGAAAAGTTTACAAATTAATTATCTTGAAATGAAAGTAATTTCCCCCATACCAAGTTCTTGAACCTTTTGAAATCCATCCACTGACCCATTTCGAGTCCATGGACTCCAGATTTATATTTCCCTGCTACAGGTATATGGGATCTAGAACTAGAAGGGATTTTAGTGACATTTTAGACCAATATTCTTATGAAAAAATGAGAATGAAGAAATTGAGACCCAGGGAAAGAAAGTTACTTGCTTAGGATTTCGCAAGTAATAAATATTAGGTCAATTTGCTTACTATGTGAAAAGCTCTCGAATATCCTCAATAGGTAGTTGTCCTGTATAAACTTGGCACCATGTGAGAAAGCTTCTTGGCAAACATCGTTGCATTTAACAGATACAATGCCCATTCTGCATCTGTGTCATCCAAGATTATTTCACAAATATTTGACAAAGATGATGATTTAGGAATCATTTGCCAACTAGTTAGCTTGCCAGTGAAATAGGAGATTACAATTGCATATATTTCATCATATCTCTTAAGAGATATCAAATATCTCTTAGATGCTAAGAATTGAGGAGAATGCAAAAGATATATGACACAGTACCCAAATCAGTTGGTTGTTTTGTTCCTTGGCTATAAACAGATTGTGAGGTTTTATATCACATATTTCTCCATAGTAACAAAACTACAAATGGTGTCTGTGTCTCCAAGCTTACCCTCAAAAGTCTACTTAAACCATAAATTGCCTTACATGTAACCAAAACCAGGCTGACCTTGAGAAGCTCCAAGCTTAAACTTTGGGAGAGAAATTAAACTTTTACAATTTGATCGAATGAGACAGGAAGAAGGAAGGTTGTGAGGAAGCAGCTTTGGGATTAATAAAAAGGGAAAGCTTTCTAACAATTACAGCTGTCCAAAAGTGAAATGGGATGCTGCAGGAGGAAGTTCTCTATCCCTGGAGGTTTTCAAATAAAGGTTGTTCTACTAGTTTGCCAAGGATGTTGTACAAAAGATTTCTGTTTAGACAGATGCTAAGCTAGATTTCCTCTGTAATTGTACAATCTTGTCTGAGGCAAGATTGGAACTCAGCATTTTCCATCTCCCAAATTTAATTTCATTCCCATTAGTACCAATATCCATAATTGGGGGACTGCTATTAATATAAATTTTCTGTTATTCAAGATCTCTTATTATAGGTCTTTCATAATAAAAGCAATAATTCTGTGTGTCAAGTAAATAATCTTTCTTATTACTTTATAGGTATACCTAATTCATTTATTTTAGCCCAAATTCTTTAATGAAAACCTTATGCAAAAAAGGGCTATAGGATAACAATTTTTATGGAAGTGGAGCTGGGGGATACATAACTCCAAAGGGAACTCTGAACTTCATCTTTGGCCCACAAAAGGTTCCATTTGTCATTCTTTCCATCTTTTCATTCCAATCTTCTTTTTGAAGATTGTCATTCTTTACCCTCTTCACAGTTAGATCTCTGGTAAGAGAAGGCTGAGCATGGTAGCAAGAAGTATAAACCATGCTAATCAAATTGACAGGAAAGTTAGTAAGGTTAGTTTAAAATGATGGATGACAAAAATTCGAATGTCAAAAGATCCTTATGGAATAAAATGGTGGGTTAGATCAGCTAGGGAGAAATTAAATAGGATAAGCATCTGGATAGAGACTAGACCTGTGATTTCATTAGCAAAGGGAATTGCTTGCTGATGAAATTCCCTTTATCAGTGCAGTTTGGCACCTTCTCTGCAACTTAAAATCTTAGATAATTGCTTCGATTCAGGGCATGGAAGGTTCAGAAAATAGAGTTCTTTATTCTAGACCTCTTGGTACCATGCAGAGGTTCAACCTCAGAAAAAGGATAGGGTATTATCAATGGAAATGTCATTCAAAAAGATATATTACCATTTGTTTTCTCTCTGCATCCAAAGGACCACTAGATTTTTCCTTCTGACTTACTACTAAAACTTCCTATATATGTGAGCTCTCTCTATTAGGATGTGAGCTCCTTGTATCCCAAGTACTTAGTACAGTGTTTGCAAATAGTAAGCCCTTAGATTTTTTTTCAGACATTCATTCATCCCATAGAGATGGAAGCAAAGGAAAAACATGAAATTATTAATACTCGTTCTCACCAGGACCAATGGAATTAGAATTCTCACAGAGTTACAAAGTATGTGGCACTAGATTTATGGGGACACTAGTCCCCAACCTGTCCTAAGAGAAGCGACTAATTAACAATGATTTCAGTCTTCAAGTGGATGGGCTGCTGGGTGAGACACAAATTGGCACCAACTTAAGGGAAAATATCATGGTTAGAAGATCCCTGGGATATATTTAATCCCCTGTAGCAGTTGGTTTGTTTATTTATTTATTTTTTAGTAGCAAAGTTTCAAAATACCTGAAATCACTCTGTGACCCCACCCTCTGCTCATAGACAATACCATGTTTGTATGGTTCCTAGAATGTTGCCATTCAGTGCCCTGGACATCTCCTGCAAAGTGCTTTAGGTTGGATTGGCAGAATCACTGTTGCCTAAGTAAATATTTATCAGACATAACCTCCAGTCTTTCAAACTTACACTGCTAAATAAGAAAGAAAGGAGAGAGAGAGACAGAGAAAAAAGAAGAAGAAGGAAGAAAAAGTTGTGCCTTCATCTTTAAAACCATTTTGGCCTTAAGAGTACTTCCTTGCAACAGTAACTTGCATTGAATTTTTAAATTATTATTCTAATGGGGAGATAAATGATAAACTTATAAGAATTCTATTAAATTTTTAAAGAATAAATATCCACACGACAAATTATTCTTTTAAAATATGAGAAGGAAGGTTTTTCTTTTTACTTCTATTTATTTTCTCTGTTTTCTCTTTAATTTAAAACTAAATAAAAAATAAGAAAAAAACAAATAGAAAAAGAAAACAATACAAAGGAAAAACAAAACATGTGCCCAGCAGAACATCAGAGAGGATTTAAAATATACAATAAATTCCCATTTCCAGAAAGCGTATATAATATATTCATGACTGTCTCTTTCCTTTGCTTCTTTGTAGGTTATTCTTTTGTTCTCTGCTGTGTACTTTGTACTTTAATCTTTTTCCCCTTTCATCCCCCACTCACCCACCCCAGAGCAAGCTATAGTTAAGTACAGATAAGGAAGGCACTTTAACAAACTCCTAGTGAGATCAATATGATCCTAATGCCTAAACACAGAGAAGATATAACAAAGAGCTCTATGGATCAATATCAATTTAAAATTTTTTAATAAAATCCTAGATCTTCCCCCCAAAGTGTTTATTAACATGAGAAAAGGTTCCCTTTGATATTTTTCTACCATTTCTGTGAAATGGGAAAATATAAAAAAGCCTTTTTGAACTTATTAGGTCCAGATTATCATACACATACCTACAAACATACACAACAAAGGCTGAGCCCTAAGGAGTGTCAGTGATGCCTGTTGAGCAATAAACCAAGTTCTCATCACTTTCGAATTCTGTCCCCGGGCAGCTCATCCAAGTCTGGCTTTCAAAGGGAGAGTCAGGAATGCCAGTGTTTCATAATCATGACAACAAATGAGAACTTGGCTTCTTAGGGAGATTTCCATTCTTCCTAATCATTGCAGGTGTGTGTGTGGAGAGAGAGAGAGAGCGCGCAACTATCAGAACATACAGATTTCTTTTCAAGAATTAGGAAAATGGAATATTGAAAAATAGCATTTAATTTTCATTCCTTTGGAAATCAAGGAGGAAATTCATACTCAATGATAAATATAATCATGGAATTATATATCTGTTGAGGTTGGGAAGGGACCCCAAAAGTTTGGGGTCACAGACCTGTGTCTTGAGGTGTCAAAAGAATTTGCAGGCTTGAACATATTTTCTTGTCAAGGAACAAAGTTTACTGTAATTGTTACAACAATTACAAGTGGACTAAGTTCCAAGAGAATTCAGAAAAGAAACAGAAGCAAGGAGACATATTTATCCAGCTTTCTGTCATTGGCATGCTAATTCTATGGCTCAGAGGAGGGGTCTCCAGAATTTGGTTTGCCATGACCCAAATCATCACTGACCAGATTATTGATCTGACAGTAAGAGATGAACTGAGGAGTGATCTATTTATCATTGTCTCAGGAGTCTGATCTGTGGGACTACCCTGAGGCCAGAAGCTATCTGATTGAGGAATAGTCTATTGAGAATCAGACAGATTGGGTATGGGAGTTTCTTGAGGCAGACTACAAAGATTTAGAATTACTGACTTAATAGAAGCCCCCCTAAAATCAGGGGACCACAAAATCATATTACATCATATCTAAAGTTGGAAGAGACATCAGAGACCATCTAGTCCAAATCACTCATTTTACAGATGACTAAACTAAGGCATAGGGACATTTATGACTGGACCAAGGTCTGACAGGTAGTGATCTATCAGAAGTGGGATTTAAATACAGGTATTCTGACTTCAGTCAGTGCTTTTTCTACAATACCACACTGCTACCATATAAATACAGATTGTTAAGTGTCTGACAATAAGCAGGTTTCTAGCTAATAATGATTATTATAATTAATAATGATTGTTATTGTAACAATGTACCTCCAAGTCTACCAAATCCTTTTTTATTAAGAGTAGGTAATTTAAGCATTATTACAATCACCATACAGATGGAGCAGCTAAGGCAAGAGATCAAATTATTTTTCCACAACAACATAGCTAGTATAAAACCAGATTTCCTTAGTTGTAAATTCACTGTCATTTCTATTATAACACTACATTGTGGCAACTACAAGGAGGAAATACATAAAATAAACTTATTACTTATGTCATTATTTCAGTAGATCCATGTTCTTATTAATGAGTATAATTCACCCAACACTTTGAGACTAAATCCCTTCGGAGTCTTCCAATATGATATTATTCTTGTCTGTGTCTTATAGATGTCAGAGCCAATTCACTCTTTTTTATCAGAAGGAAGAAAAACAAGCTTTTATTAAGTGCCTACTACATGCTATGTACTGTGCTAAGCTCTGGGGCTCCAAAGAAAGGGAAAATAGAATGTTTGCCCTGGATGAACTCACGCTGGTTGGAGAGACACCATGAAAAACAAGTGTACTCAAACAAGCTATATACAGGACAAATGGGAAATAATTAACAGAAGAAAGGCACTAGAGTTCAGGTATTTAGAAAGGCTTCCTATGGATGATGGGATTTTATCTGGGTCTTGAAGGAAGCCAGGAGGTAGAAATGAGAAGAGAAAGCATTCTAGGCCCTTTTATAGGAAGCCTTTCTAAATACCTGAACTCTAGTGCCTTTCTTCTGTTAATTATTTCCCATTTGTCCTGTATATAGCTTGTTTGAGTACAGCCAATGAAAATAGCCAGATCCAAAAAATAACCCTGTCTTGTTTGAGGAACAACAAGGATACTAGGATCACAGAACCAATAATATGTGGAAAGGTATAAGATATAAGAAAACTGTAAAGTTGGGGAGGGGAAGATTAATTATAGTGTACTTTGAATGTGGAAGAGAGGATTTTGCATTTGATCCAATAGGTGATAGAGAGCCACTGGGGTTTATTGAGGAGGGCAATGTCATGATCAGATCTGCACTTTAGGAAAATCACTTTTGTAGTTTAATGGAGTATGAAGCAGAGGAAGGAAATACTTATCAGAGAGAGAATAGAAGTAGATTTAGTTGGGAGATAATCTGTTCTGAAATTAGTTGGACAGATAGAGACACACAGAAAAAGATGAACAGAGACAGACAGAGACACAGAGAGAGACAGAGAATGCAGAAAGGTTTCTTCTTTAATTTAGAGAAAGACTATAAGATTTAGAACATGAGGGATATTTTTATTTTGTTTCGTTTTGTTTTGTCATTTCTTATTAAAAGCCAGTTGTGGATGAGCAAATTCAATTGGTATAGGGGATTAATAAAAGGTATGTTAATAAGAGCTGACTTCTTTATTCTATTGTGAAAAGAAGTATCAGGGTCCCAGCATTGGACTGATGGTTAGGTAGAGTGGATTTAATTAACAATTATGTTGCTGTTGTGCTCTTTGATTTGTGTGATCAAACTTAGTATTATCAACACTAATGATATATTATGTCATAGATCTAAAGTTAGAAGGGATTTTGGAATTATCTAGTTCTACCCTCTCATTTTCATAAAAGTAAACTGAAATATAGAGGAGTTAGTTACATATCTAGAGTAAGTGGCAGACTTGGGATTCAAATTCAAGTCCCTAATTCCAAATCTAGTATTCTTTCTCAATTACCACAAGGCCTGTGCTTTTCTCCTTTATCTACCAAAAAAAAAAAAAGGTTAATGATGCCCGATTCATTCTTTTTACAATGTTTTAGAGGTAAATGATACTATTTAAATTAAAGTTCTGAAAATGTATGCTTTTGAATAAATAGAACTATATAAATGTATAACATCATCATTATGGGTTTTTTAATATTTTCATAATTCATATGGTCCATAAGTTTTATTTAAATGTTCAACAGTAGTAATCATCATGGCAGTGGTAGTAGTTTGTAAGGCCCAGATGTGTGAGGATATACTATTATTGGAAAAAAAAAAAAACATGATATTGAGGATATGTTTAGAGTTTCAAGATATACCAAAACAAATTAACTTCAAGGACATAAGATGAGGCCATCCTAGTTGCTGAGATAACCAGCAACTCTAGTTTGATCTCTAATTTCAGATTGTGCTTTATCTTATCTCCCAAGAGATACTTTTAATTTTTTTCTCTTGAGGTTTTTGCAATATTTCTAAATGGAACAACTTTCTTGGTACTTTCCACTAGAGTGTGTGTGTGTGTGTGTGTGTGTGTGTGTGTGTGTGTGGAAATGCCTGGTCTTTTGGCCTGGATTTATTGGTCTGATTAATTACTGACATTTGTATAGGTCTGTAATGTTTGCTTTAAAAACACTAACTTTTGACCCATAAAACATCTCAAGTATAGCCATGATTATTCCCATTTTAAAGATGAGGAAAGACAATCAGAGAGATTGAGATTTACTCATTATAAAAATCAGAGGAAACCTTTGAACCTAGGCCATGAGAGAGTTTGAAGTTTATCCATTATAAGAATCAGAAATAAAATTTGAACCCAACTCTTCCTGACTCTAAATTGAGCATTCTGGCCCATGTTGTTTTCTCTCTATCTCAGATAACCTGGGGAGACATTTTCTAAAGCATTATTAGCTTTATTCTTAGGGTACTATGCTAATAGCTTTATTAACCCTCATTTGAACACTAATTACATGAGTAAAATCTTGGAAATAAAACCAAAAATGCTTTTGTGTACCTACTTGTTAAATCCAACATAACAGAATTATAAAGCCCAAAGAAATTGTCATTATCATTATTATCATGGTGATAAGCTGACAAAATATTCTCTGTTCTTGCCATATTAGAGTGGAATAATAATCAATTTTAAGCAAAGAAAGAAACACTCCTTGAAATTCCATCAGGTAACATAAAATTAATCAGATGAGATTCAGTGTTTCACGGTCTTTCTTTCTTTTATCTCTTCAAACATTTGACAGCAAACTCCTTTCCCTGGTATGAGAATTAGAGAACCATGACATCTCTCAAGGGCATAGGATAGTTTCATTAGATACCTAATTAAAGAGGGAAGAAGGAAGGAGGGAAATTCAACAAGAATAAGGGGGATTTAAAATGGGAAAGAACTGCATCAGCTATAATATAGAATATCAAATATAGGATCATTATATTTGTTAAAATTATCATTATTTTGTTCTTCTTTTGTATTTTTGGGTCATTTCCACTCATTTTCACTTGTATTAAAATAACACTACCCTGCTCTAAGTATTTAAATAACTGTAGTGTTCGTGTTATTTTTTATTTTAGTTTTACTGACATTGTTTGTTTTTACATCTCTGGATATCTGAATATACTTCTCCTCCTTATCCAGAGTGTCAGACAAGAGACATGTGGGGGACGAAAGAGTGAGAGGGATGGAGAGAAGAAGAAGAAGAAGAAGGAAAGGGGGAGAGAGAGTGAGCATTTTATGCTTTTCATTTCAGGGTCAGTCAGTGTTCTCATGATAAAAACAGTAAATCTAGACTTGGGAATGGAAAATTCTGGTTAGTTGATGGACCTGGGTGACTGTGGGTGAACCAGAACCCTCTTTTATTTTGATCCTTGTAAAATATTTCTAAGAAGAAAGAATGGCTCTGCTTTGCAGGTGAAACAAAATGATCCTAGGGAATATTTATTAATTATTGCACATTTTGATTTTTTCAGTAAGTCAGAATTATCTTCTGCAGTGAGTCCTTATCATTTCCCCATAGCTCTTGGTTAGCCAAATGTGGAAAGAGACAAGAAAAAAAAAATGAGAAGCAATGAATGGAAATTACATAAAGGCAGTTTTAGGCTCTCTGTAAGGGAAAATATCCTAAAACTTAGAGCCATTTGAAAACTGGAATATTCTTCCTTTAGAGAGTATAGATTTTTGTTAACTAGAAATCATAGGATCATAGCTCTTGAACTGACAGGAACATAAAGGTCATTTAGTAAGTCCATGCTTCTGTTTTGTAGATGAGAAAAAAGGAAACCCAGGAATATTAAGGTCTTTTTAAAGATCTCTACTCAAATTCTGTCCTTGAAAACTTACCATATAAACTTAAGCAAGTAACAAATTTTCTGTGCCTCAATTTCCTCATTTGTAAAATGATGACATCTAAGGTCTTCTCTAGCACCAAATCTGATTCATGAAGCTATGACCTTTGGCACAGAGCCTAGAAAATCACTTTACCACTGTGTTCAGACATGGGTCAGGCTGGAGAACCTCTAAGATCTTTTGAACTTCAACATTGTATGATTTTATATGGACCCTGGAAAACTGAACTTTTAAATAAAAGTATTTATTTTTTCTGATTTATCCTTATTCTCCTTAAAAATGGAGTTCAGCAGGAAAAACATCAATTAACAAAGGATTTTTTTTGTCTTGGGATCCCATTAAACAAGGTTTTATCCATGTAATGTAATTTTTTCCCCCTATCCCTTCTTTACATATTAAACAATAAAGACAAAAAGATTCTAGTTTGGAAATCCAGAGACTTCCCACTTTATTGAAGCCTTGAGTACACTCAGTTTCTCAAGGATTTACACTTGGCTTTTCTCTTTCTATAGAAAGCAGTTTATTATTTTCAAACGTCTTTGCATAACAATGAACAACTCTTTTTCCCAGGCAATGCCCACTGCCCTTGTCTTTAAATTCTTCTCTAACATGAACATTATCTGCTGCTTCATCATTCATCTACACTGTGTGCATGTGTCTATACTTAAATTAGTTTTGTTTAATTTTGATTTGGTGTAAATGGTGCCATTGGATTTAGCAAATAGGTATCAGAAGTTGCTTTGCCAGGGAATTGGAAAATTACACCTTTTAAGAAATATGCCTTTAAACGTTATGGAAAGAAATTGGAAAAAAGAGTTAGAGTTTATTTCTTTTTTTCATTTTCCAGTCTTTCCTATTTTAACAATACTAGTAACTATAGCCTTTGTTCCTCCATTGAACTTTGAGTTAGAAAGTGTTCTGTGTACATTTTTTATTAGCCCCATTTTTCCAGAGAGGAAATTAAGGGCTTTGGCTGGTCCCAAGTAAATGTAGGGTGCCCATGCAATTTAAGACTTAGAGCAAGGGTGTGGGCTTGAAATGTATCTTAGAAGTGACTTTATATAATATTCAGCATGTTCAATTAGTTGACAGAAATCAGTAAGAGCAAAAGCTATCTCCTAATAGATATATCATCAGTAGATAGAAAATTCTCAAAGGAAAATTTGCAAATTATTAAATAAGTATGCAACATTTTTAATCACCTATAATAAAAGAAAGGCAGAATAGATCATCTCTAAGGTTTCAGCTCATAGCCTGCAAGTTAGCAAGATTATATCCTCAGCACCTAGGACAGCACTTTGGTAACTAGTCATCATTATTATAGTCATTACCATTGTAGTCATTGTCATTGTCATCATCATCATCATCATTTATATAGTTCATATTTTGAGAAGGACTTTCCGTTTATTATCTCATTTGATTCTCAAAAAACTTTAGGAGACAGGCTGTATTATTATCCCCATTTTACAGATGTGGAAACTGAGACTGAGAATGGTTAAGTGACTTTCCCAGAGTTACATACATAAAAAATGAGGCAGTAATTGAATTCAGATATTTCTAACTCTGGGTCCAGCAATCTATACACTGCATCACTCAGCTGCTTAATAAATGCTTTGATTGATGGATGCTTTTGAATATAATGTGCTGAAACTAGTTTCCATGATTTTTTTTGCCTCACTTTCATTTTTAAAGATTTCCCCATTTTAAGCATGGTAGGTATTGTAGTTGTATTCCAACATTTGTTCAGGGATCTTTCAGTCATATACAACTCTTTGTGACCCCATTTAGGGTTTTCTTGGCAAAGATATGGAAATAGTTTGCATCTCATTTTACAGATGAGGAAACTGAGGCAAACAGGGTTAAGTGACTTATCCAGGGTTACACAGCTACTGTCTGAGGCTAGATCTAAATGCAAAAAGAGGATTCTTGCTGACTCTAGGTCCAGCACTTTATTACTGTACCACCTAGCTGCCCTGTACCCCCATCGAGTTGGATATAAAAGGTGGGAAAACATTTTCCACTTGGGAATGTCCAAGTCAGACTCTGATACTGGATAATTTTTCTTGTGACTACTTTACCATTAAATCATTTTTTTTTGCTTTTTGCTGAGGCAATTGGGGTTAAGTGACTTGCCCAGGGTCACACAGCTAGGGAATGTTAGTGTCTGAGACCAGATTTGAACTCAGGTCCTCCTGACTAAAGGGCTGGTGCTCTATCCACTGTGCCACCTAGCTGCCCCCGCCACCTAGCTGCCCCCATTAAATCATATTTTAAAAAAGAAAGTCACTTATTTCTGAGGGATACATACTATTAAAGAAAAGCTAGGGAAAGCTAGAGAGGGATTGACAGCTACCAAGCTCTCTCCAAATTATTCTTGCAAGAATAACCCTCTAATTCACTGTCTTCAATAACCAGGACTGGATTCTGGAACTTTACAGAGTTCAGTACTGCTTTTCAGAATCTATTTCTGATATTCTCTTTGGAAAGGGTAAATCTATTTTTGACTTGCCTATTGTTGTCCTTTATAATTGAGAGGTGAAAGCTCTTCTTACTGCTTATTGGAACCTCTGGTAATTGGTCAGCTAGGAGCAGGCTGCTTCCTCTGTTTAAGCACAAGAACAGAAGAAAGAATGGGTTACTGGAGCCTGACTGAATTGTCAAATGGAAGTAGCCTGGCTGCCTAATTCTTCTCTGAGAGAGAGGGAGATGTAAAACATGCACAATTGGTGCAATTGGATTTCTTTGCTTTTGAGAGTTGGGGGAAAATAATTTCACTAAAGTCCCAATAATTGATTCATTTAGAGTAGGAAGTTTTAACTTATTTTGTGTCATGGACCATTTTGGTAGTGGGGGGAACCTTTGGATTCCTTCTAAAAATAACTTTTCTAAATGTATAAAATATATTGTACCAGGTTATAAGGAAAATGTATTATGTTGAAATATAGTTTCCAAAATATTTTAAAAATAATTTCATTTTCCCTCACCTAAGTACTTAGGTTACTTAGACCTAGAAAGAACCTTCAAGATCTAATCCAAGCTCCTCATTTTACTGATGAGGAAATTGTGGCAAACAGGGTAAGTCACACTGAATCACAAATTTAGTTAGTGTCTGAGGACAGATTTGAACTCAGGAAAATGAGTCTTTCTGACTCTGTCTGTATTTGGCACTCTATACACTATGCCATCTCTCAGCCTTTGTAATCTTAAAGGAAACAAAAAGCCTCAAATCGGTCTGTGGAATCTTTGATGATTTTCTACTATTTTTCAAGTTCCATGTATAAGAAGTATAGCTCATTTCTCATGGTTGCCAACTTTTATAATCCTAGAATAAAATAACAATAACAATAATAACTAGTACTTTAAGGTTTGCAGATCACTTTACATCTGTCACAAGTATGTCTGGGAGGTAGAAGAAGCTATTATTATTTCCATTTTACAGATGTAGAAACTGAGGCTGAGAGTCACTGAAAGTGACTTGCTGAGGCCACATAGTAATTGACCTAGGATTCCAATTCAGGCCTTATAAACTCAAAACTCCAGAACTCTCTCTGCCAAACCATCTGCAGGCTCAACCTCACCCCTTCCTTTTCAGGGATATTTGTCATACAAATTTAGTCTGTGGAGATTGCTCCCACTCTTTTGTCTAAAGCTCAACAATTAGCATGAGGTTTAACTTTCAAATTAAACTGATTTCATTTTTTGTTTGTTTTGGTAAACATAAGGCTGTAAGTGATTCAGCTACTACAAAAGTAATTGAAGGGTTGATCTTTTAACATTTTTCTCCTTTAAAGGAAGACAGAAGCTTGAAAATTTCGTTAAGTTCACTCATTAACCTGAAATGGCCCACTAAAAGGCATCCTTTTGGGCAGTAATTTCCCCTTAATGTTTTCTCAATAAAGGGGAAAGATCCTCTGGGTGAAAATAGGGCTTTAGTTTCTCCACACCAACCCGGTAGCTGACTTTTTTAGTTCCGTGTCTGCTATTCCATTCAGACTTTCACATGTTTTGAAGCTGTCTTTAGTTTTCCCCAAGCTCTGATGTCAGATCTTTCAATAGGGTAAAGCTAAACTATAGTAAGTTGAATGCTTCCATCAGTATAGTGCTTTGAATGTTAATGGGGCTAACTGGCTTCAGACTGAATCCAAAGGTGCAGGGACTGCCATGTGTTAAGTCACGAAATCTGATTGGGGTGTTTAATTGAAAATCTAAAACCAAGTGGTTCCTTTTTGTTTCTTTTTTGCAGATCTACACAGATTGGGCCAATCACTATCTAGCCAAATCGGGTCATAAACGTTTAATCAAGGATCTCCAGCAAGATGTGACCGATGGCGTCTTATTGGCTGAGATCATCCAGGTTGTAGGTAAGTCTTCAATTTTGGGTTGTATTCATCGTGACCAGGGACCAAACTTTTCTGCCCTTTCAAAGACAGAAGAGAAGATCAGAGGTCCAGTATTAAAAAAAAATCCTCAAGAGTAAAATCAAGTTTCAATGCCAAATTTTATTCAGTTATGTACTAAGATAAAAACAAAATTTTCCCAATGAGACCACTAATGCATTGTCAGCATCTTAACAGGAAAGGTTGAGACAAGAAAGAAGCAAATGTTTTCTTGCTTTTCCTTCCTTTGGCTTGCTATTTTCCCAAAGTTTTTGATTTTGGTGTAATAGTCTAGAATTATTTTTCTCAAACACCATTTGACAAAGCACCACCATAGTGCTAAACTAGTCCTTCCAATTTCCAATTTCAATTGGGGCTTAAGAATCAAAGTGCATGTAGGAGAAAAGCAGGGAGGAAGTGAAGATAGAAGAGAAGATAGAAGAGAAAGGGAAAGATGAAACCAAACTTGCATGTGCCTCAAGATGAGGAAAGGGCCAATATTTAGATTGGATATTTTTGGCCTTCAATCCCTTGCTCTGTTTTTTACCATCCTTTAAGTGATGGACCAGCCCTGTCATCCATATCAGAAGGCTTTGAGTAATCTAAAAGGCAAAGGACACCAGTGAGCAAGAATTATAGTGTTATCCTGGTCGGAGAAATCATATCACATGCAAAAAAGCTTCTCACAATGGGAGAAAAAAATAATTCAGAGGCTGCAAGTTGAAAGATATACATTACTAGGACCCCAGATATCAGGGTCATTTGTCAATATTCATTTGCCTGTTAGATTGATCTTACATGGAAAAGATGAATGTGGAGATCATAATTCAAATAGAGAAGTATTTCTCTGAAACCCCAAGAAAGCATCTTGAGGCCAAAAATTTCATCAATTCCTCGTGTGAATGGGCCAAAAGGGGAAAAAAGCTCCATCTCTTCCCATCTTCCCATAAAAAAACTCTTTCCTGGCACAATAGCTACCATGATAGGGTTGGCAAACATGCAAACTCAAAAACAGTATCTGTCCTTTTTAAAGATGAATCAGTCATATGATTGCATATTTGTTTAAAGCTTGAGGAATTAGTGAAATCCTATTAGCCTAAAAGTCAGGAATCCAAGTTTTAGTCCAAGTTCCACAATTACTTAGCTGTATAACCTTAACATAGCTTAAAAACAAAGCAAAAAAACAACAAAAAAATACTGTCCTTGCCTTTATATTTTCATCTGTAAAATGGAAATTAAAATGCAGGATGTTACTAAATCAGAGTAATGTAGTAAGGATTATAAAATACAAATTTAGAATTAAAAGAATCTGAGTGTTCATGTAATCTAATGCCTTCATTCTTCAAATGGAGAAATTAAGACACAGCCATTAAAAATCAGAGTGGAGAACTGAACCTATGGTATAAAACTCCATACAAATAAGTGTAAGACTGTATTTTTCTTTGTCTTATTATTTATTATGAGAGAACTGACATGGGGTCAGGTCATTTCTCCCTCCACCTCCCACCTGTGTTCTTCAGTTCCCTAAACTACCTAAAGGGAAGTATAAGATCTCCGAAGCAGATTAGCTAAGTATCCTGGAATGCCAGGTCATTCAGCAGCTTCAAGAGGCTCAATGAACTGGGGATGTTTAGCCTGGAGAAGAGACTGGGGGGATGTTGGGGGGAATACTCAGTAGCTGTCTTCAAGTATTTGAAGAGCTGTCATAGAAGAGGGATTCAGCTTGTTTTGTTTGGCCCACAGTGTAGAAGTGGAAGCACTAAGTGAAAATTTCAGAGAGGCAGATGTTGGCTAGAAGGAATGAATGACTTCTGACAGCTGGAGCTCTCCAAACAGATCTGCAGGAGGGAGCAGGTTCCCCCTCTGGAAGCCTTCAAATACAAATGAAAAGGATGCTGTGAAGGTGAAGTGATGGCCAAGTATGGTTTAGACTAGACCAGGACTTCTTAAAACTTTTTTTTGCTCATCACTTCTTTTGCCCAAGAAATTTTACCATGACCCCGGATAAGTAGATATATGAAATAGAAATACAAATAAAATATTTAGTGAATAGTAAACCATAATTTTGCCACCCCCACATTCAGTTATGAGATCCTCAGTCACAGGACCATGAACCCCAGTTTAAGAAGCTGGGGACTAAATGAACTTCAAACTCTGAAATTCTGTAGAGAGTGTCGGAAGAAATTAAAACCTCCTTTCTCAGCAGCAGAATCAAATCCAATATTTGAAAATGTACCCTGATTCTAGACAGTGTGTCTATCAGTGTGTTGAGGTTCTGCCAATACTGTTATTTTCTAATATCTTCCTATTTTATTCTACAATTCGCTTTGCCTAATGGGCTAATTTTGAATATCATAAATAGTGCCAAAATCAAAATTTTAGGCTTCACATTAATTGAAGAAATAAGTGAAGATGCATTTATTTGCAGAACTGGAACTAGGAGGAGGCCACTACGGTTTTGACCCCCAGAAGCCATTATTGAAGACCTATACTTCCTCCCCAGAGAACCCCTGCTTTCTTAGCCCTTCAATCTAAAGAAAACTATCCTTATATCTCTCAGTATTCTAACCTTCATAGATATTTAGAAGTAGCAGAGAGATGGCCTTGGAGAGGCAAAAGAAGTGATGGGGAATGGGAAAATCATGAATTGGGGAGGAATGGGAAGGAATAGGGATAGGCTATTCCCCTCTTCTTTCTCTCTCTCCTCCCCCCATAATTTTACTTATAAATAGAATGAGTTAACCTTCCTTCTCCTTAAATCCCCCCTAACCATATTCACAGTCTGGAAGGCTCTTTAGGAGATCCTCTCATTCCCCTGCCCACTTCATTTTCCCTGGAATCCTAGATTCTTGATTTCAGCTTTAGATATTAGAAATGCTAAAAATTTAGACTGCTCAGTAAGCCTCTCTGCACTGCCTATTAGTGCTGAGTGTCTCCAGATGGAATTTAAAGAACTTAGAGTATTTCCAGAATGAAGGCCCAGAACTGTGAACATAAATGTTCTGTTTTATTTTTTAAATTGGATGCATATTATTGAACTACTCATTAATCAGAAATGGACAACTAAATTTGACCATCATAAATGGGTTATTAGAAAATACCCCAGTAACCTTGAATTTAGAATATTACCTTTATTTTTAATTATACAAAGACAAAGATCATTGCATCATTTCTGCCAAAGGTTCCTGTGACCATTGTTTGAGTTTGCTTTTGTTTTTTTTCATGGTTGTTCACCTCAATAATTATTCATTTTACTTTTTTTTTTCCTTTTCCCGTATCCACATTCACAATGAAAAGACAGGCAACCTTTTCAAAATTTATATGGTAAAACTTTAATTGAAATGTTTGGGGAACAGGACATTCAAGTTTAAGAAATATTTTCCTCATTTGGGCTTCACTGAATATTCATTCATCAAATCAATATAGCTTTTATCAGGCACTCACTATGTGCTAAGTTCTCTGGATGTAAAAACAAAAAAGAAAAATTCCTGCTTTTAAGGAGCCTATAGTACTCCCCTGATAAGGGAGATTACTTGTTTACATATAACCATTTACAGCAGGTAATTTGGGAGGGAAGGAAACAATATAAAAGGGAGAGGAAATTACCTGAAGAAAGTAATTTCTATGAGATGAAAGGGAGGCAGGGGAGAATATTAGGAATTCACTATATGCCAGATCCCAGAGTAACTAGAATTTTCCAGGGGATTTGAAAGACTCCAAATGAAAATGTTTAGTGATTTTTGTTTTGGGGGATGTTTTGCCTTGTGTGACAAAATGTGACAAAATGACTCATCTTAGGAAGATTCCATTTATTAGCCTTTTATTTGAGAATATTTTTTTTTGTTAATAGAAAGTTAACTCTTTTCACTTCCTTTTAGAAAGAGGTAATAGTTGACAAGTCACTTAGCTTCCCAGGGCCTCAGTTTCCCCCTCCTTTATTTTGGGCTATATTGTCAAAAACAGAAGTTCTCATTTTTTACTTAAAACGCACAGGTGAATGGTGTGAAAAGTCCAGTGTATCTGGACTATTTTTGCAGCAGAGTTCCTTCAGTTTTGTACCATTCAGGCTTGCTCTAGTTGAAGCTGAGTCCTCTTGTGCATCCTTATTCCCAGGTTCCCAGACAAGTATTTCAGTGATGCACCATCATTTTAAGGAGTGTCCTCCGGGCAGTTGTCGCCTTTTTAAATGAGTATGGCCTTGCTCCAGCTGTCCCTGGAGGAATGGCCTATGAGTAAATCCCTGAGCTTGCTCGGTGTGTCTCAATGTTTCACATGCTTGGTTGCTTTGAACAGCACCACTTTTAGGCCTCTGGAGGTGCAGCCAGCAGCAAGGGCCCTGGAAATATCCATTCTAAGGGTTCCACTATTGGTTTCACTTTAGGTTTTGGAAGCTTGATTTATTCTCCTTATTTTTCAGCAAATGAAAAGATCGAAGACATCAATGGCTGTCCAAAGAATAGATCTCAAATGGTAAGTAGTCCAAGAACTGAGGGGCTGAATGTGTTTAATATCATCCTAAAAATACTTCAAAATTACACAGATAGCTTTGAAAATATTCCCAAGTGAGTGTTTATTCTGGAGACAGACTTGGATATGGAGAGGGATAAACAGTCGACTAACAGGTTCCTCCAATGGATATATTTTGCTTATGTTACCTTTGTGAATAAATTTTGTCCTTAAAATGACCAGTAACCTATTGGTTTTTAGAGGCTTGCTCTGCTGAATTAGTACAGTGATATAAATATTCGTGAAGGCTGTTAGAAATATGACTGAATTTTTTGCTTTCCCGAAAGACCCCAAATAGTTTGTATATTTTTAGCTTTTATTTTTATATAAAACATAAGGAGTAAGAACAGAAACCAAAAATATAGAGATTTTCTAGGGAAGCCTTAAGAAGTATTATACTGTATGTTCTGATAGAATTTTGAAGATATCCCATTGCTTTTTTTTTGTATTATATTATAAATCAGCCAATTTTTTTTTAATGAACTCCACAGACTTAACTTTGAAATTAAAATAGTGAAGATTTTAGTGTTCGGGAAAAAAGTTGAATTAAATGTGATAATATTAAGCCCTTAGGTTTTCACTTCAGAACAATTTGTGAGTAGTATATTCAAAGAATGTGTTTCATTTGAGTCTGACTCTATAACAATGTCCATTCATTAAATTAAAAAAAAAAGAAATAAAAAGGGAACATGGTACATTTAAGGAGAGGCTTTACACTTGGAGTTAATTTGTTGCCAACATTCCAAGTGAAGTCAGTTTTTGTCTTTCCTTCCAGTATGATCCAATTTACTGCATTTCATTCTAAAATACATCACTTTGATAGGCAATCTTTAGACTCTTGGTATGAAGTCTATTTATTGTTTGTTATGGCTTGTTCAGATTTTAAATTCATTACAACTCCTCTTCCCTCCAACCCCAATTTCTCTTTCCTTTTTGATTAAGTTATCTTTATTTATGGAAGTATTTTCCATATAAAAGTTATAGAATATTGGGTTTTTTTAGCTTGCACTATATAATAACTTTTTCTGCAGACCAATTTTAGTTTGGGGGTTTTTTCTTTATTTCCTTTGATCCGGAGGATGGCCATTTCTTTCATAAGAAAATCCATATATAGATATATCACTATTTCTTTTGCTTTGAAAATCTTGGCTACTATTTTTACTAGTGCTCTGGCAGCTGTCTAGAGTATAAATAATTGAGAAAATTTGGAAGATTACTAACTTAACCATTAGAGTAAGCATGTCAAGCATGTCTTTGCATGAAGTGGGCTCATTTGTCTTGGAAATTGAATTGGATTCATTTGTCATGCCCCATTTCAATGTATAAGTAGGGGGCTGGCATTTGAAAAGGATGTCCTTTTTTTCAAAAAGATTGTGGTATATTCAGTATGCATGTATGGACACATTTTCAACAGCTACCTTTTGAAGTGTCACTTTCCATTAAAGAGAAAATCAGTCTTCAAAATCAAAATATTATTGTCATCCCAAGCACCCAAATAATTATCATTTCTTCTTGCAAATATACCTGTGTATATTTCTGTGTGTATCTATATCACCTATATCTATATTATATGCATATTATATATATATACATAAATATAATTATTCCACAAAGTCTTAGTAAGTTTTGAGCTATGAAAACTTAAAATATACTATGGTAATTTTGTCAATAATTGAATGAATTTTTAATGTATGTGGATTGTTTTTTAAATACAGAAAAGTTAAAAACTTATCATTTTCAGTGATAATTAGTACCAACACATGAGATGAGGAAGGAGATGAAAAAGATGAAGGCTTTTGTAGTAAATCAAGGACAGAAATTGTTCTGAGCACAGGATTCCAATCCAGGAAATAATATTGTGATTCCAGTCCAGGAAATAATGTTGTTCTTATAATCATGTAATTCTATCAAAAATGAGAATGATGATAACAAAAGCAACAGCATAGACTTAAACCAATGGAAAAAGTTTGACCGTATAGATCCCTTTGCTATCAGGGAAGCTCTCATAGTCTGACTAACAGCTTTCCTCTTAAAATGATATAAAAATATACAAGTACCTATGTAATATCTACAGATGTAGCTCTTACTTTTTTCCAGTAATAGAGCACAATGGTGGTGGATGAAGCAATCACTAGTCCTCAGGAGTAGGAAAACTAACATTTCATTTAGCTTTAGAGTTTACTTCTAAGAGGATGGGGTTTTATGTTTGTTTATTTTTAAAGATTGGTTTTGTCAATTATATTTTACCCAGGACAGTATTGCCTAATAACAAAAACATTTTATCTAGAATATCATAGGATTTTCTTCATAATACCTCATCAGATAGATAATGCATGTATTATGTCCATTCTGGAGGTGATGAAATTAAACTGAGGTTCAGAGAGGACAGCATGGGACTCTGGAAAGGGTCCTGAATTTTTTCACTGAATCTGAAGTTGTAGAATCTGAGCTCCAATCCTGCCACTTTTTAATTGGGTGATCCTGGAAAAGTCACTTGATATTTCTGTGCCTTCAGTTTCCTGAAGTGTAAAATGGAGTAAAATGTGTAAAATAACATGTGTATGTTTCGTTATGTATAAAATGACACCTAAATTCTCTTGTAGTTCTAGCTCTAGATAATACATTATGATTTTGAACTTGGGGTTCATCTGATCCCAAGTCTTTTCCATTATAATTACTTAACATTTCAAGAAACTCAATGTTTGTAGAGAGTAGTTATTTCAAAAGTCATATAGATGACAAAAAAGCAAAGTGTGCAGAAAAGGGGGGTTGTGAATAATGTACCAGGCAAATGTGGATGTATGTGGACATATTTGTGACATAATTGAGAGTTAATCTTGGGGTCTTTAGTTAATGAACTTGATGAGTGTTCTCACTGTTTGTAATAGATGTATTCCATTGAAGATTTGCTAATAAACAGGAAAGGGAGTTAGTATTGAAGCAGTAGGGATCTTATTTTGATTGATTGTTGCTCTTCAGTTTTTATGTTTGCAAAATGAAGATAAGGGTGTAGAAGGGGAAGTTGTTTAGAAGACTGGAGCTTAGTAAGCAGTTACAGAGCAAAAGGATTATTAGGCACTTACTCCTTCTTTTCCCCTCCCTTTCTCTCCCCAAGTCAGGGAGGGATGCTATCCATTACCCTCACCCCTCTACAAATGCTCGTTGCTGACTTGCTGGCAGCTCTTTCTCTTCCCAGAGTTCAGGAGAGAAATTGGATTTACTAATGAGTTGAACCAAACCCCTTTTGAGATAGGATGGAGAAAGAGACTTCCAGTGAAATCTTGGACTAGACTTTGCATACATATTATTATTTTGGTTTTTAATATATAGGTTTTGACACCTGAGAATTGTGAAAGCCCTTGCCTAGTAATGTGCTGTTGGCTCATTCATTTTCTTGAACGACAAGATGCATTAACTATCTCCACCTATTCTTTATGGGCCTTAGTCCAAATCTACTCCTTCAGCAATCAAATCTTTTCCTTCATTGTTTCAAGTTGCAAAAAAAATTTTTGGGAGGTTTCCATAAGCATGAAAATACAAATCCTAGTCCTCATTTCCTAGATTACTCACATCTTTTTGGGTATAATACAAATCCTCTTCTTTCTTAGCACCATTCTTATTAAGTAGACTCAATGGAAGTGAGACTGAATGAGGTACATTTTTTCTTTCAATAACTCATGTGGAAATGATGAGTTATTATCCAGCAAGATCAGATTGTAGAAACAGAAATTATAGAAATACGCCAACTTACTGAAAAATAGAGATGCTATTTGACAATTAAATCCTTCAGCTCGTCAACGTACCTCTTGAATTATATGTTTTTTTCATAATGACTAGCACCCCAGTAAAACAATCTCATTGTTGTCTCTGTATTATTACAGTTTGGTGCATAATTGGTGCCTAATAAATATTTGTCAAGCTATATTGAAATTACTTAGACATGCTAACTTACTGAAGAGAAGTATTATTTCCAATACACTGATTTTTTTGTTTGATGAAATCCAGGAGTTTTTATTAATGCTCTAAAACAGTATACCTTCTGGCTGTAAAGACAAGAATCCTTCCCATTGATGCCTCCATTCAGAATGTTTTGTTTTATTTTTTTTTGTTTTTTTGCCAAGTGATCAAAATCTAAATCCCTTATAAGAGCAGCTTTTGCTAGCTGTCAGATTAGTTGGATATATCTTTTCTTTTAACCAAGATTCTGGGAAAAGCTCTTTCTGTCATTACCAAATAGCATCAATATTCCCATTTTTGCATGGAATGAACATGACTGAGTCCTAACTCCAACTCTCCAGAACTCCCAGGATTCCAGCTGAAGGATCCAACAAGAAGTGTCCATACATCCAATTATTCCCCCATCCCCGCCTATAGGAAGTATGAGATGCAGCTGTGGAAAAAGGTGTAATACAGTTAGGCAAGTTTCTTCACCTGTGCCATATATTGGTACCCTTTGAAATAAGTTTTTCATATCAGGATATCATCATGTGGTTTCAACTGGGGAAGCAGAACTGCACAGTCAAATGAATATGTGAATCGAGAAACTCTAGGTTAAAATCCTATTTCTGACATTAGTGTATGGTCATGAGTAGTCACTTAACTAATCCTCAATTTTTTCATCTGTAAAATGGGATGGAAATAATACACATAGGCAGAGTCTATTGTGAGTCTTGAATGAGATCATGAATGCAGAATTGAAAAATTTTAAAAGTCATATCAATTCATCATTATCACTTTGCAGTCTGATTAGTGTTTTCCTTTACTCCTCAAGACCTGAATGTTTATTTCTACCTTATTCTAATCTCCACCCCTATAGTCCCGTCTGCTTGGTTTTTAAATAAGTTCATGTTTATGGGTCAAAACTCAGCTAGCATCCCCATGGCAACAGAGGAGCATCCTTTTGGCTGTCATATGGTATATTCAGTAGATCTCTGTTAGCCTGGAAGCTGACCTGCTGCTTGGAGCTACGCTATAGCAGACCAGCTTAACTCCTCAAAGGGCACTCTGATACACTTAGCTCAATATTGAGCGGAGGAATAGCCAACAGTGTTCTGTCCCTTATTGTTTTTAATTTAAGCAGCTTGGCTCTGTTCCTGATGACAGTAATTGCTGGGTCTGTAAAGCCCTTGTCTTGGAAAATCCCTATTTTGTTTTTCCCTCTGATAGAAAATGTTTTAAGAGTAAATTTAGTTGGTGCACTGTGAGTGAGAATTTAGTTGAATGGTATGGAGGAGTGTTATGTCTACCAAATGACTGGCCTGAGGAAGCTCATTTGGTGTTCCACTGGCCACACTTTGCTTTGGTGAGAGCCTCTAAGGATAGAGTGTGATAGACTGGAATTCCTCCCACAGACCCCATCCAATACAACCTCCTTGAGGGCAATGTGGGCAGGTAGGGGACACTATAGTGCATAGAGTGCTGCATCAAGAGGCAGGAAAACTCATGTTCCTGAGTTCAAATCCAGTCTCAGACACTTATAGCTGTGTGACCCTGGTCAGGTCACTTAATCCAGTTTGCCTCAGTTTCCTCATCTGTAAGATCTGTAAGAAAACCCAAATAGGAGCACAAAGACTTATATATAACTGAAAACAACTGAACAATAAAATGAGACAACAACTTTTAAGGCTGCTAGGTGGTGTCATTAATACAATGATTATTGGGTTTAGAGTTAAGAAAACCCAGCTTCAAATCCTACCTCATATACTGTATGAACATCTTTGTCTGCTTCAGTTTCTTCAACTGTAAAATAGGGATCATAATAGCACCCATCTCCCAAGATTATCATAAAATTAGAATGAGATAAAATTTGTAAAGCACTTAGCCACCCAATACCTGGCACTTAATAAATGCTCATTTCTTTTCCCTCCATCCTTTTCATTTTAATCTCCAAATTTCTAGCATCTAACAGAGGGCCTAATATTTAGAATGATTTATTGTTGTTAGAAGTTTTTCAGTCATTTCCAATTCTTCATGAGGCCATTTGGGGTTTCCTGCCAGAAATACTAGAGAGATTTGCCATTTCCTTCTCTAGCTCATTTTACAAATAAGGAAACTGAGGTAAACAGGGTTAAATGACCTGTCCAGGGTCACCCAGTTTGTAAGTATCTGAGATTGGATTTTACTCAGGAAGATGAGGCTTACTGATTCCAGACTTGGTGCTTCACCCAGTTTGTAAGTATCTGAGATTGGATTTTACTCAGGAAGATGAGGCTTACTGATTCCAGACTTGGTGCTCTAACCACCTGTAAGACCTAACTGCCCTCTATAGTATGACTGAATTAGGTTCAAATGAATACGAGTTCAATTTGAAGTCTGAGATCCTGGATTTTAATCCGGTATCTGCCAATCATTTCCTTGTGTGAACATGATCAGTAAATTCAGTGTGTCTGGGCTTCTGTTCCTTTATCTGGAAAATTAAGGAATTGGACTAGATGATCTTTCATATTCTTTTTAGTTCTGTATATATAAATTATTTCCATAAAGCTGAGAATCATGATCAGATAGATGTGAAACCAAGATTTATCTGTGCCTTTTCTGTGAAAATATTCACATCTGAGACCCCAGAGACTAGCAGTCTGTGTTTGTAGTATAGGAAAGGAATAAGTAAGTAGTTTCCAAAGGATGGATGCTCATGACAAATTTACCATTTCTACTTTTTGAGGGACATTTCAGGTATCAATGGTTGCTTTTCATGTAGCTTTTTAGACATTTAGTTGGAGAAAAAATTGAAAGGAAACATCATGGGACCTGAAGGACTCTCTGATATTTATTCAATAATCAATTTCCTAGCCCTTGTCTAGTATTTCATTATTAGTATTTTTTACATGATACTATATGAAACAAAAACAATTTCATTGGATTTCATTTGGTTTGGAGAAAAGATAGTTTCAGTATCTTTAGGAGAGAGGTAGAGCTTGGGTTACCCTGTGATTTCTTGATATGAGGAATATCTGGAGTGAAGATCAGCACCTTAAAGATTTGGAAAGTTTCCTGGATTCCTAATAGATGACGTGATTTATCCCTAATCACATCATATATGAGTCAGAGTCAGAGCTTGCATCCACATCTTGGTGACTTTAAGATGGACTCTATCTATTAAGCCATAGCTGCCTCTGAGTACAGGAAGGAAAAAAAATATTCTAGTAGTCACTTGAGTTGACCTATGTGTCACTGATTTGAATAGACATCTCACCTGGTGGAAAGCATCTTTTGGAGATTCCGCTCCAGAGTCCCAGTGACATATGATATGCACCCATGGCTTGTCCTGAGGGAATGAGTTACTGCACCCAGTCAGCCTGAGCCCAGTGACCTGCAATCTTCCCAGGAGCATCAGGAATGTGCGGTCAGATGATATTGGAAGTGGCTGAAATACTTGGACAGCTGAAAAGCTTCTTCTACAAGCCACATGCCTATTTTTATATATGCCTAAATACACACACACACACACACACACACACACACACACACACACACTACTGTACTGTGCAGATAAATACAGAAAATCCAAGAAATCCTTTAAAGTTAAGAACAACTCTGAAGTTTGATAGACTTATGAAAAACAAGGTAATTTCTGAATGCTCTGTATTGCTCCTGTTTGCCTAAGCAGGGCATTTATGCTTCCTCAGAGCCTGTTTTGGGCAGTAAATTTAAAATAGAATTATACTGAATAGTGTCTTTATAATAACAATGACAATAACTAGCATCTATAGAGCGATTTAAGGTATGCTCTAAGGAGGCTAAATGAAATCATGAATAGAGTTAAATTTAAAGCCAGGAAGCCCTAAACCTCATCTAACTATATAACCCTGAGGAAGCTACTTAATATCTGTCTGTCTCAGTTCCCTTATCTATAATTATATATATATATTTGTATATATATATATATATAGAGAGAGAGAGAGAGAGAGAGGTATCTATATATATATATATAATCTGAGAATTATATTAACACCTATTTCTGAGGGTTGTTGTGAGAATAAAATAGATATTTGTAAAGTACTCTACAAACCATAAATATCATATAAATAATTCTAGATATTATGATGGTGATGATTTTTATTATCATTATTATTTGCTATGCATCCTAGCTACATCCCTGAACGCATTTCCCCTTGTGGAATTAAAGCAACTGATATTGTTGCTTGTTGTTCATTGGTCTTTATAAAAAAATTTCTCTGAATTCCTTCCTTATCTTCTTTCATATATTCTTTGAAGAATCCTTGATTTAACCAGAATATAAAATAATTCAATTCTATTTAATAAGCATTTATTAAGTATTTAATATGTGCTAGGTATGGATACAAAGACACAATTAAACCACTTTCTCCTAAACGTTATAATTACTGTTTGCAGAAAATTTCAGTGTTTATTTTATTTTTCCCAAGTCCTAATGAAGGAGATGAGAAATATGATGAATTCTTTCTATTTTAGAAATGGAAAATACTCATATCCCTCCTCCTGCTCCCCAGAATTTTTGACTTGGCTATGTCAGCAGATAACTTTGGGTCATGTGAAATAGCTCCTTTCTTTCAAATTACATACTATGTCATGGGTGTCCATTTCCTTTGTCTCCCTTGAGAATAAGACTAAAGAAAGGAAGATTATTGGTGAGGCAGAGAAAAGACTTTTATCTATTGCCTTGAAGTTTTGGTATGAAGAAGACCTTAGACTGATTTCCTCAGTAAAAATGTTTTATGTTCATTTAAAGATTACTTGATTGCTCCAAGATACATTAATTCATTAATGTATTTTTTCCAAAGAACTGTCTTTTTTGATTTTAGAACCTAAAGATTTCAACTACCCTTAAAAAAAGGGAACATCAAGGTTTTGGCAAAATAAAAATTACAGCCCTTTGAAAGTATGCAAGAGGGACAGCTGGGTGGTACAGTGGATAGAGCACCAGCCCTTAAGTCAGGAGGACCTGAGTTCAAATCTAACCTCAGACACTTAACACTTCCTAACTGTGTGACTCTGGTCAAGTCACTTAACCCCAATAGCCTCAATATATATATATATATATATATATACACACATATATATATATATATGCAAGGCATTTTGCATATATTAGGTCATTTAATCTTGGTAATGATCCTATGATAGAAATACTATTATTACATCCATTTTACAGATGAGAAAAGTGAGGCCAAGAGAAGTCACAGAGCTAGTTAAGTGTCTGAGACAGTATTTGAATGCAGACCTTTCTGATTTTATCCACTACCTCACGATGTTAGGATGTGTCTCTTGTGAGTGTCAGGGTTTCATTTCAGGAACAGAAGCTGTCTTGTCCAACTATAGCAATATCGGTATGTCACACACATACATATCTTGATAAATTCATGATTTAATTTGATTCGATATTCCTTCTTTGGTCAGAGTCCATTTCAGCTTCTTACCTTGTGTGATTCCTATTTATATATTTCCCTTACATCCTCTAAAAAGGATCTACCTAACTTTCTGAATGCCTTCCTTTGTTCCCTTAAATATTTTGTGGGTATCAGGGCAATATAGCTTAGCGGTCTAGCTGGATAGATCGCCAAGAATACTAAAACAATTGCATTTTGCCTGTCGTTCCTCTATCTTTTCCCTGACCTTGTTTATAATGGAGCCCCCACTCTGTCTTTGACTTTCCTTTCTGCTGAAACAGCAAACATCCAAAATAGTCCTCTCTGTTAGCATGGAGTTACAAAAGATAGCTAATTTGAAAAAGAGTTTTTACTGTTGCTACCCCAGCAACAAGCTCTGTACAATCAAGGGATACTATATTTCCTATTCCTAAACTGCAAGCCCCTGGCAAAAATCCTTGTCCAATCCAGAGGTACTCCACACCCAATCCACCTCCTGCCACAATTGAAACTTGCATACACTTTGTCCTTTTAAAGTTTAGATCAAAAGCATGGGTTTCCCCTAAGTTTATAACCTGTATGGCTTCTCTCTCTATTTTTTCTTCCTTAGTAATATATAAATCTTCATGGGTTCAATGATCATCTCTGTGCAAAGGACTACCAACTACATATTATGATTCCTAATCTCTTTCTTAAACTTCTCGTCTGTGTTATATCTCCACTGGAGTGATCCATGGGCATTTGAAATGTACCATGTCCAAATTGGAACTCAGAGCCCATATTACATTCTCCTTCAAACTCATTCCTTTTCCAGACTTTTTTGGTTATCACCATCTTTCTAGTCACCCAGATTTTCTACATTGAAATCATATCTGACTCTTCATTTGTCTTCATCCTTCCCTCTATAGCCAATCCCTTGTTATTTCCAATCTATTTCTCATATTTATCCCTTTTCCTCTACTCACACATCCATTCCCGCCATTTCAACTCTCATTCCTCCTTTCCTGGACTATGGTAATATCCCATTAATTGGTTTCCCTGTTTCTGGGCTCACCCTTCTCCAATCTATCTTCCAAACATTGGCCAAATGACTATTCCTAAAACACAGATGTTGTCTTGTTTTTCCTGAACTCAGAAATATTTGGTGATTTCCTATTGCCCTTAGGATAAAATAAAAAATCCTCATCCTAGTGTTTATCACCATCTACAATATGATATAGCTTTCTACTTGTTTCACATTACCCCCACCTCATACATTTTCTGCTCAAGTCAAATTATTCTGCCGGGGCAAAATGTAATTGTTATTTGTGGTTGGTTAATGTAAGAATTATGTGTCTTACACCTGTCAGATTGGCTAAAATGACAGGAAAAGTTAATGATGAATGTTGGAGGGGATGTGGGAGGGCTGGGACACTGATGCATTGTTGGTGGAGCTGTGAACCGATACAGCCATTCTGGAGAGCAATTTGGAGCTATGCTCAAAAAGTTATCAAACTGTGCATACCCTTTGACCCAGCAGTGTTTCTATTGGGCTTATATCCCAAAGAAATCATAAAGGAAGGAAAGGGCCCCACATGTGCAAGAATGTTTGTGGCAGCCCTTTTTGTAGTGGCTAGAAACTGGAAATTGAATAGATGCCCTTCAATTGGAGAATGGCTGAATAAATTAGGACATATGAATATTATGGAATATTATTGTTCTGTAAGAAATGACCAGCAAGACGATTTCAGAGAGGCTTGGAGAGACTTACATGAACTGATGTTGAGTGAAATGAGCAGAACCAGGAGATCATTATACACAGCTATAACAATAGTATATGACGATCAATTCTGATGGACATGGCTCTCTGCAACAATGAAAAGTTTCAAACCACCTCCAATTGTTCACTGAAGAAAGCCATATACATCCAGAGAGAGGGATGTGAAATGTGGACCACAACATAACATTCTCATACTCTTGATTGATGTTTGCTTACATTGTGTTTCCTTTATCTGATATGTCTTTCTTGTAGACACGATTTTTCTTGCACAACAATGATAAGTTTGGAAATGTGTATACATATATTCAA
The DNA here is from genome assembly GCA_023553655.1 of Myrmecobius fasciatus. Taxonomy (NCBI): domain Eukaryota; kingdom Metazoa; phylum Chordata; class Mammalia; order Dasyuromorphia; family Myrmecobiidae; genus Myrmecobius; species Myrmecobius fasciatus. The sequence goes on from JAJPUD010000072.1 coordinate 1,027,577, forward strand.
TTTGCCAATATTTTAACATAATTAACATGTAGTGGATTTCCTGCCATCTAGGGGAGAGGTGGGGAGTTGGGGGGAAAAATTTGTAACAGAAAGCTATGTAAGGGTTAATGTTGAAGAATTACCCACACATATGTTATGCAAATAAAATAAAAAATTAAAAAAAAAAGATTATAGTTACCTAGTATATATTGGAAGAGAGAATTGAAATTACATCTTCCTGACTCTGAAGCTTTTTATACATTGCACTAAATATAAAAACAATCCCTACCTTTAAAGAGCTTATATTCTACTGGAGGGATATGTGTAAACAGAAAAATATATAAATGATTATTTGAGGAGAGATAATCAATAATGAAAGCAGGGGGATTGAATGTTAGAGATCTCTTTGACTGCATGGTGAAGACTATGGACTTATTGCTGCTTACATTCATAATTGAAGAAAATGCTAAACTTCAATTATAAATTAGTCAGAATAAAGAAGTAAATTTTTTCTTATTTGATTGACTGTATATCCTCTAAAAATCTATAGGGAACAAGAAAGTCTTCCCATAAGGAGTGGCACATAAACAGAGGGATGATTCATAGAAGTAGAAACAAAAAGGAATTTCATTCACTTCAGGAATAGGCGATCAATATGGAGGAAAGATAGAGAATGAACACTTCTCAGAAAGTGGGTTAGGTGAACTTCTGAAGAGTGTGTATATGACCTAGAACATACTCCCTCATCTTCATCTTTTTTCAAAATTGTAGTTCAATGGTTTGATTTGATTTTTCTTGTGCAGCATGATAATTGTATATATATATATATGTACATATGTATGTATGCACATATTGGATTTAACATATATTTCTACCATATTTAATATAACATTGGACTACTTGCCATCTAGGGGAGGAAGTGGGGGAAGGAGGGAAAATCGAAACACAAGGTGTTGCAAGGGCTAATGTTGAAGAATTGTCCATGCATATGTTTTGAAAAATAAAAAGCTTTAATTAAAAAAAAAAAAAGAATTATGTGTCTTAGAAAGGATATGTGAGGGGAGGCAAAATTGTCTTTTCTGTTGTAAAAGGTTAAAAGCCCCAATCATATTCTTGCCCAGATAAAAAGATAAATCACTTCATTGTGGACCTAGGCAGCAGGTCTATCTGAATAAAACTGGTTTCTTGACCCATGGGATAAAGAGAAACAAAGTTTTTTGGAGTGAGTTCAGAAGCTCAGGATGGATACAGAAAAATAATCTTAGAAAATGAATTATATGGAAAAATATTGGAAAAAGAAATGAGGAAAATGATAGTTATAAAGAAGAAAAAGAGAAGTAGATCTCAAAATTATTGGACTTTTGAAAAAGAAGAAAATTTTACCATTCTGTTTTAAGGGCTTATATTAAAAACTCCCCAAGTTTTGAGAACATGGGACTAATTACAAATAAAAATATTCATGGGGTATAAATATGGAAAAACCAAAGATTCAGCTCAGCAAGGTTTATCATCATTAACATTCAAAGCTATAGTGTCAAAGAAAAACTCTGTGAATATGATTTTAAAAATCATTTATCAGAAAATGCAATTACAACTCCTTCAACATTTTTCTACTGGAGGAAAAAATAAGAAAAGAAACTAAGCCATCATTATTGTCCCCCTTATACAGAATAAAAACATAGAATCAGTTCTCAAGAAAGATTTCCCAACATAATTAAGCATTCTTAAAAAATAAAGACATTTGGTGATCCAAGACAACTTTGAATAGTTCCTAGATAAAAGATTCATCTTCAGAACAATATTTAATTTGGGGAAACAAGCAAGAGATAAAAGATTCTTGAATGATTTACAAGCCTGAGATAAAGAAAGGAAGAATTTTATAACAGATTTGTGATCCCCTGAGCTAGGTACTTTGAATAATTAATATTTTATAATCCTGGCTAATTATATTCAGTCAATAAAGGTGGATTTTTGAAATAACAGTAGTTCAGTTTTGGTTAATTACAGAATCACATCAGAATCTGGAGGATTTTTCTGTTGTTAAGTTCAAAAAAGAATTCAAATTGGAGTGATGAAAAAAAAGATTTTTAAAAAGTTCTTTCTGACAAAACACTTTAACAAAGAACAGTAGATGATTTCAAAATGAATACTATAACTTTGATTTCGAGTGAATTAAATTCCCTGATAAAAAAATAAGAAAGCATCCATTGATGAACCAAGGTACAACAAAACACTATGTGCCATATAAAAATATATAGAAAGATTATGGATAATTGTGTGGATATAATTTATTTTATTAATTATTGCAAAATTATAGCTAAAATCTAGAACTATGGTGGTACTTGTCTAAGACCGTATTTTCTATCAATAGATGAATATCCAACCAAATTAAATTCATGATAAAAAGAAAGGATTGAGAGATAGACAGAAATTATATTACTCTTAAAAGTTATTGACAATAGCCTTTAGTGAGAACCATGGATAATAACCTCATATCCATCTTTGTTATTTATTCAGGAAATACATAGCAGTTAAATTTCCAAATTAAAGATTAACTGATTGGCAAAAATAAATAAATACAAATTTTATAATAGTTGGATATTTCAATAAGTACCAATGGAATATGAGAAATCAAATTTTTAAAATTAAACAAAAAAAAGTTATAAATATGACTAGAGTACTGAAGAAACAGTTTTCTAGATGTGGAAAGAACTGAATGAAAAAAGCCAAAAATATCCATTTCTTCTTCTTACAATATATATTTATCAGATCATTGAGAAACTATAAGTAAATTCAGAAAGGCATATATTTTAAGCACTAATTTTACAGGTCATTACACCATGAAATTAGATGCTTATGAAAATATGATCAAAATATATAGACCTGATTTTTTAAATGATTTTGAATCTAGATTAAATTATGTAAACAAATATCAAAATATTATAAACATAATGGCAAGATAAACGTAGCATATCCAGATTTGTGGGATACACAGAAGGAGTATTCAGAGGCAAATATATGTCCCCAAATACATATTTCAAAGAGACAAAGGAAAAGATTAAGGAGAAAAATAAAAAAAGAAAGAATGAACTAATTATTAAACTGATCAATTATTTGCTTTTTTAAAGACCAATATAATTTGTAAGCTTTAAAAATAAATTTTATTAAAAAGCAGGAAGAAAAATCAAATTGCTTGAAAGAACATGAGCAAAAGGGATCACAAAGAATGATAAAACCATTCAGAGAGTCATTAGATTTGTCTAACCAGATTAGAGTAAAATAAAATCAGCACCTCCTCTCTTTTGATCATAATACTTTTATTGGTGTAACCCAAGATTATATTACTTATCGGGGTACACACTATGATTTCATATTAGTGTTCTAAAACCCTTGGGTTCTTTTGAAATGAATTGATTTTTAGCAACATGTCCTATAACTTTGATATTAATTTTTAACAATTGTTTTAAGTTTTCTATATATCACAGATTTTATCTTGTTAGCCTTGTTCCATTATCCAGCCTATCAAGATCTTTGTAAATTTCAAGTGTTGTCATCTGATACATCACCTGGCCCCTCCACTATAGTTTCACATTGGCAAATTTGATGGGCAGCTGTATTTCAGCATTTATTTTTCTCCAAACCAATAATTTTCTAAATTGTTATCTCATGTACTTCAAAGGCTTGAGAGGATCTGATTTAGAAGGTATCTCCTCTTAAATCTTTCATTTGACTGAGAAAAAACTGACTTTCAAAGTGGTTAAAGTAATGCCTCAGGTCATAAAGCAGAAGTAGAATTTGCATCTCAATCCCATTTAGACTAGAAGGTTTTCTACTGGACCATGCAGCTTCTTTAATTCCTAGACAAAAGCTCATAATTAGCATGTTTTATTCTGTAATCCTGATGGGAATCTCTGAGCTCACCTAGTTCAACAACTTCATTTCATAAATAAGGAAATTGGGATCCAGGTAGCTTAAGGGACTCTCCTGGTATCACAAGTTATGAGAAGCAAAGGCAGGATTTGAAAGAATTCCTCTTCACTGGTGGCCAGTGCTTTTTCATTGTTCTCTGTCTTGTTAGCAAAGTAGTAACTTCAGAAATTATAGGATCGGGGCAGCTAGGTGGCGCAGTGGATAGAGCACCAGCCCTGAGGTCAGGAGGACCTGAGTTCAAATCTGTTCTTAGACATGTAATAGCTGTGTGACCCTGGGCAAGTCACTTAACCCCAATTGCCTCAGCAAAAAAAAGCAAAAAAAAAGAAATTATAGGATCATGGGATTTATACCTGGAAAAAGCATTAGTGATCATCTAGTCAAAACTTCTCATTTCACAGATAAGGAAAGTGAATCTCGGGAAGGTTAATTAATTTTCTCAAGGTTGCCTGAGTAGTTTATAGCCAAGTTTGAACCTCAGGTTTATATGTTTGTATTAGATCATGACTGAATTTTCTGTTCTTTGCTTTTTCTCTATTCAATTAGTAATTGCATTGTTTCTTTCTTTGTGTAACTCATCCTTCAGTCGTCTCTCCAGAGCTTCACAATCCCTAGAGATCCCCACCTCCCAAATTCCTAACTAAATTGTCATTTATTATTATTATTATTATTACATTTTACCATGTGAATTATAAGAAATGGACATGTAGACCTTAACGCCTACAGATCTCAAGGGATTGCTGAATCTCAAATGTATCTGATAGAAAAACAATATGTCACTTACTCATTCATTATCACATGGACATAGACATTTTTCCATCTTTGGTCAACTACAGTAATGGCCCCAATAATATGTAATCTTACTCTCAGTTGCATCTGTAGAACATGATATTGAAGAAAAGCTATGTTTTCCATTTTAATCATGTCTGACAGTAACAATTTTATTAATTAATATTATAATATGAGCTTTTTTTTTTCTTGGAGAGGGAAAGGGGTCCAAAAGGCAATTATTTTCCCCAAAATTTAGTATTCTCAATCAAAAGACAAAACTATAACATCAAGATTAAGTGAGGGTTAGAAGTTTAGGTAGCAGACTCAGAACATTTTAAGTGGACTTAAAGTGTCAGCCGACCTTAGAGAATACTTTTCTTCAATTCATTTAATCCCTATTTGAGAGAATCCCTAAGGATTCTCCTTGAGATCAGGGACTTCTTTTTTAGTTTCTTTATATCCCTAGAGTTTATAGCACAATGTCTGGCTCATAGTAATTATTTAATAAACACTCATTTACTTGACTTGACCTTTGTGCAGGTAAAAAGGACATTTTAATGGAGGAGAAAGCATATTATAACTATGTACATAATAGATAAATATGGGGATAAATTAGAAATTATATCAAAGGAAAGGGAGCTAGAAAGGCTCCAAAAAGAAGATGGAATTTGAGCTGAGGACTTGAAGTCCTAGGCCACAGAGGTGGCAGAAATAAGGAGACAGAACAAGGGGACAGACAATGTAAAGGCAGGGAATTGAAGATGAATTATCTTGAGTGAGCAACAGCAAAGAGAAGGGAAAAGTAGGAAGGGACCAAGTTGTGAAAGGCTTTAAAAGCCAAACAGCAGATGGTATATTTTATCTGTTGAGTAGACAAGGCCTTCTTCTCCATCTACTCATCGCTTCAAGTAGCCCAAGTGCACCCAAGAGGCATTTAATAGCTGCTTCTTAAATTAAATTTTGCAATAATATTCCATTACATTCATATGCCATGATTTATTCATTCAGATTTCCATAATTAGATATTTAGGTTGTTTCCAGTTTTTTAAATATTATGAGTAAACCAAAATATTTATGTACAGAGTCATCTCGTTTTGTTTTTTTCTTCTTTAAAAATGTTGGAGTGAGTCAGGTCAGTTCTCTTTAAAAAAAAAAAAATTTCTCTTTTCTGGGGGAACCTTTTTTTTTTTTTTTTTAAACAGATGAGGAAACTATCACAGAGGTTAAATGTGTGTCCAGGATGATTAGAGCTCATCTTTTCCAGACCCAAATCCCACATTTTATCCACTTTGCCCACCTAGCTGCCTCATTATTTCTTCCTTGCCTTCTGGAATAAACAACTCCTCTGGGTATGATGTTAGGTTTGAGTGCTTAAGCTGAAGTGTAGAAATGTACACTGGAAAATGTTCTTGAGTTTTCAGAAGAAACTATGGTTGGCAACAAACTAATCTAGATTAGATGATCCCAGGAAAAGCCAAAATAGGAGCTTGAATCAAGGAAAATTATTTGTAGAAAAGGAGTCCCTACCCCCAAAATGAACTCAGACTTCTGGACCATGGATGATACACTAATTGAAATTAAAGTCCTGAGTCTGGGGGCCCTATGAACTTTTACCTAAAGAAATCAGTGGCTAAATTAGTTTGGAATGTGTAAAGGATAAATTTAACCCCATGAGCCTCTCCCCTCTTTGTTTTTGTTCTCTCTCCCTACCCCTCCCTTTCTCTCTCTGTCCTCCTCCCCTTCCCTCTCTCCCCTTCTCTCTCCATTTCTCCCCTTCTCTCCCCTTTCCTCCCCTTCTCTCCCCTTCTTTCCCCTTCTCTCACTCACTCCCTCTTCCTCTCTCTCTCTCTCTCTCTCTCTCTCTCTCTCTCTCTCTCTCTCTC
>JAJPUD010000072.1:1034149-1111266 GCA_023553655.1 Myrmecobius fasciatus
TCTCTCTCTCTCTCTCTCTCTCTCTCTCTCTCTCTCTCTCTCTCTCTGTCTCTCTTTGTCTCCCCCGTACATATACAAATATATGAATATATACATATACATACACACACACACTCACTCACTTCCAACCTTCTCTCCCATTTGGGTCTAGAAAGGGAGAATTAGATATAAACATATGAAAAAAATCTCTCAGATGGAATCAAAATAAAATTGTTAATACTGCATTTTAGTTTAGTATTTTTTGGGGGAAGAAATCTATCTTCATTATGACTATGATTTCCAGATCTACTGAATCTAAGCTATGGTTCCCCTCCCCAAATATTCTTTTCATTTCAGGAGCAAATACAGAACTTAGAAAATAATAGGAAAAGATGAGGTCTTAGGCAGTCTGAGGATGGAAAAAGATAGTCACTGAAGGGGTTGAAATAGTCTTGTTTTCAGATCTTTTTTTTAATCTCTTGAGATTTTTTGGGTCCATGTAGATCTGGCTGTTAACAGCAACAACAGCAAGAAATAAAAATTTTTAAAGTTAAAAACAGCATTGGGAAAGCTAAAATTATAAATATCATAAAAGTTTTAGTGGATATAAAATTGCCAGTGGTAGAGGGTGAAGGGAGTATAGGAGAGAAAGAAGCAGACCTCTCCTACAGCCCCCAGTAGAAATTTTTCCAGGTCTCTGTTTTCTGGATCCTTAAATGTTATACACTGAAAAAAAAAAAAGAGTGGGAGCCAGAGAGGACCCTCATTTCTAAATCTTGCAGGCTATTGGTATCTTCTAAATCTAGTAGCCTATTGGTATCTACTGCATAACTAAATAAGACTTCTGCAGTGGTACTCCCTGTATAAGACTAGGTTCCACAATGAATAGAGAGTTGGGTGTGGAATTGGGAAAACTGCTATCAGAAAGAGTTCAAATCCTGCCTTAGACTTTTGTTAGCTGTGATACTCTGGCCAAGTCACTTAACTGCTACATTCCTCTATTTCCACATCCCTAAATGGGAATATTGAACACAAGGTTATTATGAGGATCATGAAAGGATAACATGAAAAATGCTTTGAAAATCATAAAACTCTATATAAATTCTACATAGTATCTATCTATAATCTAAGCTGGCTTTTTTCCACTGAGGTGGAGTGACTTGGGGACAGGACATCCCAAGATGTTCAGTATCTGAAATTTTATGATTAGAGAGTCAGTTCTTTGGCTCCTGTCTTTTGAAAGTCAAAAAGTGTGTTAGGGGTGGGAGGGAGGGAGGGAGTGATACATATATTAGATATTCACCAAATTCCCAGGAAGATGTTGTCAGAATAAAAACTAAACAAAGCATATTAGCTGGGGTTTTGGAGAAGGAATGAAGGGATGTTGAAAGAATGGAAGAGAACAGAATAAGAATTGGAGAATGAGGAAAACTTCCTACTTCTTTATTCCAGGACAAGACTACATGACATGACAGGATGGGTTTACCACATTATGTTTTATACAATGTATTTGTCACATTTCGGGGGAGCAAGTTTTAGGTCTACATGCTGTGTCATAAGAGTACCCTGCTCTGGCCTAGGAACCCAACATTTCACATACCAAACCAAGCTGAATCTCAGTGCTTCAGCCTCCTGGGGTTTGCATCTGAAATAAACAGACGGCCCTGGCGAGACAGACATTTGGTAGGGCATTCCTCCAAACTCATTTTGCTATTTTTGTTTGGTTTCATGGCGGGGTTTTTATTTTTTGTTTCTTAATTTTTTTAAGACAGGGTGGAAGCAAACCGACCATGAGAAGTGGGATGGATGTTTTTAGACGCAAAGCCAAAATTCCTAACATTGTCTTGCCACAATATATTTCCTTCTGCTACCACCCAGTTCAATGAGGAATTTATAGCAGATATCCCAGAAATAGGAGGGGAATGGGACTAATGAGTGGTCCCTATCACTAAAAACCCTCGCTCCTGAGTGTTAGGGGAGGGCCTAGCATAGTTTCTATCGGTAGAGTCAATGAGCATTTATTTGATTTTAAGGTTTTTATGCCTTAATACATGGTCAATTTTTGTGTACGTTCCATGTATGCCCGAGAAAAAAATATATTCCTTTCTGTCCCCATTCAGTTTTCTCCAAAGATCTGTAATAACTAACTTTTCTAAAATTCTATTTACCTCCTTAACTTCTTTCTTATTTATTTTGTGGTTTGATTTATCAAGTTTTGATCAAGCAAGGTTGATATTCCCCCACTAGTATAGTTTTATTGTCTATTTCTTCTTGCAGCTCTTTTAACTTCTCTAGGAGCTTGGATGCTTCACCACTTGGTGCACATATGTTTAGTATTGATATTACTTCATTATCTATGCTACCCTTTTCAATGAGCATTTATTAAGTTCTTACTATGTGACTATGATTAGTACTGAGGATGAAATAAGGGTGGGGAGGGGGAAACAAAAAAAATTCTCACCATAGTAACAAATTCTGTTAGAATTGGGAATCTCAGGCTTGGAGAGACTTTCATGAACTGATGCTGAGTGAAATGAGCAGAACCAAGAGATCATTATACATGGCAACAACAATACTATATGACGATCAATTCTGATGGACATGGCTCTCTTCAACAATGAAATGTTTCAAACCACCTCCAATTGTTCACTGAAGAAAGCCATATACACCCAGAGAGAGGGATGTGAAATGTGGACCACAACATAACATTCTCATACTCCTTGATTGATGTTTGCTTACATTGTATTTCCTTTATCTGATATATCTTTTGTGTAGATAATATTTTTCTTGCACAACAGTGATAAGTTTGGAAATATGTATACATATATTCGATTTGCCAATATTTTAACATAATTAACATGTAGTAGATATCCTGCCATCTAGGGAAGGGATGGGGAGTTGGGGGGAAAAATTTGTAACAGAAAGCTATGTAAGGGTTAATGTTGAAAAATAAAATAAAATAAAATAAATAAAATAAAAGAATTGGGAATCTCAGATATAAAAGATACCCATTATCCATTTACCCCCTTGTTATTAGACATTGCCTTCAAATAGCAAGTGCAAATTAACTCCCAGCAGTCAGAGAATCCCATAAGCTGGAATAGTAGGAAAAGTTTTAGATTTGGAAATAGAGGTCCTGGGTTTAGCTCTTTCTATTTGTATGCATTGGGTAAATTGGTTTCCGTATCTGTCAGTGTCAAGGGAGAGATTCCAATGAATAATCTCCAAGACTTCTCACTCTAATATGCCATGATGCTGAGAGATTCAGATTAAATTTTTCCCCGGTTCACAACATAATAAGTTTCTTTTTATTCTCTTGGGTTGAGAGGTAAGTTGACCTTTCAATAACACTCTAAAATGGGGAGCACATTTTATATACTTTCCACCTTCATACCTTGAAATCTCTTCTTTCTTTCAAAGATCACATGAGACCTTTCCTGATCTCCTTATCTGATAGTGTCCTCTACATTATCTTGGGTGGTCTTATACAGTAAATTACTTTGTAATAACTAGCAGTTATATAGAATTAAAAAATAGAAAAAATGGAATATAAAAATATATAAAAATCAGCTAATTCTTACAACTCTGGGAGGTAGGTACTATTGTTCTCCTTATATTACAGATAAGGAAACTGAGGCAAGGAAACTGATTAAGTGATGTACTCAGGGTCACACAGCTGTTAATGTCTGAGAGTGGATTTGGACTCCATTCTTCCTAATTCTAGGCCAAGCCCTCTATCCATTGCACTATCTAGCTGTATATACTTATATGTATATGTATATACATACATATATACATATATATATACATATATATATAGTCTCTCTCTTTCTCTCTCTCTCTACACATATATATATATATATATAATGTATATATATATATAGTGTCTCTATATATATGGTCTCTTTCTCTCTGTACATATATATATATATATATATAGTCTCTCTCTCTCTCTACATATATATATGTATATATATACATATGTATATGGTCTCTCTCTTTCTCTCTCTCTCTCTCTCTATATATATATATATATGGTCTCTTTCTCTCTACATATATATATGCTCTCTCTCTCTCTCTATATATATATATATACATATATATATATATATAGTTTTTCCAACAGATTTTAAACTCCTTGTGGACTATGACAATTTTAAAAAAACTTTTTCTTTTGTTTTTGTATTGCCAGAACCTTATGTACAATCAAGCTTTATCAGCACTTGATAAAGACTTCTCAATTGATTTATTGAGCCACTTATGGATGGAAATATGACATGTATCATTTGTCCCACTTTACAGAGGGGAACCTGAGGCTTAATGAGATGAAGAGACTTGGCTACAATCTCACAATTAGCAAGTGCCAATGGCAGTATTTTGTGTCTAGAAATTTCCTGCCTGGTGCTCTTTTGCCTTTCTATGGCAAGGCTTTTCTGAAAAAGAATGCCAAAGGTAGTAGCCATTTTCTCCTTCCACTTTTAACACCTAAAAAACACTTTTAACTTTTAACACTGGCTCCCTGAAAATTTATAACCTACAATGGGGGATTCAGGTACCTTGGGTCCCATGAATAGCAATCGTTTGCATTAAAATCCCTTCCATGAGCTTTGCAACTCGCTTCACTGGTATTTAGAGAAAAATGCTTCCATGGCAACGGCCACAACAGATGGTGGTGGATCCGTCTCTAAGCTACCAAGGAGATATACAGCAGCGTTTCCCACTTTTGCATGTTTTATAATATCCAGAGGCCTGGGACAATCTTAGACTAACTGACTCATGTTTCAAGGGCAGATCTTTTTCATTTTATCTTTTCTTTCCCCTCAGCATATTGTAAGGAGCCTTTCCCATCTTGCCCTTTATCTATGGCTGATTTCTGATGAAATACAATGACTTATGGGTTGGAGCCATAGTAGCATTTAATCTTTTTGGATAGAATAAAGTCATAGTAAGACTTTTTGAACTTTTAATCTAAGGTCACAAACTCACCCAGAGGAAAAGGTCCTTTTTCTTCTTGAACACCTTCCCAAAGTATTTATTTACTATTTATCTATTTTGTTCCGATTCACGTCAGGCACAGTGAGTAGAGCAATTATAGCTCCTTGAGAACCTACAAACTTTGGCAAAACTGATGGAGATTACTTTTATTGCCTCTCCATCTCCAGCTTCCCCTACGTATTGGTCTTGTCCTGAATTCCAGGTACCAACTAGCCCAATATGGCACCTCTCCTGAGTCTGCCCTGAGAGAGATTATCACAAGACTTTTCCAGTGCCCACAGTTATCGTGCCCTCTTAGTAGCCAGTGAATTTCTTAGAATTCTTTGGAATGTTAGACTTTGCACAATTTTTTAAGCTAATTTTAGCAAGTGGTTTATATTGGCAGCCGAGTGTTAATGAACAGCTCTGGTCATATTTACATACTTTGCTAGTTAAGAATATCCTCATTATTTCCTTCTTTCAACTTTATACTTAGATTGCATCTCACACTATATCTGGATCACATATGACTTATGGCCCCAATAAATAACAACACTTAGGATTTCTTTAAGCTGTAATTAGTACATGATGCTGACCACTTTGGATATTGTCTTGGCAGATTTGGGGACTGTGCAGTGTTGACCATAAATTCAAATGGATTGTTTACCTGTACAGTGTTTGGAGGAAAACCTTGAAATGAATTTTAATTTGTAGGGAGACTGGATCAAAGGAGACATTGCCCCCTCTGATCTCATTCCAAATGAAGCTAGGAGTTTTGAATCAACATCTGATCCCTCTCTGTTCCTCAGCCCAGACTTCTTCCTGGGGTATAGATGAAAAGAGAGTAGCTCTCATCAGCTTTGTCAGGGATAATTTTGCATTTAATGGAATGTTATTAAAAAGTGTACTTGAGTTTTGAGGAATGTTTTTGGACACCTTCTGTGAGCAGTGAAGTCACTGTAGAAAAAAGAATCAAGGAAATTAAAGGTGCTATGTGTACATAGCCATTTAAAAAAAAAAAAGAAACCTCTTCTCTCCCAAGATTCAATTATTTAATATTTAGATTCAATATTTTTTAATTCAAAGATTTAATATTTTTAAGGACTACAGTGATAGCCTCAAGATATTACTCAGTACATTTCATCTCCACATCAGGAGAAATAGCAAGTGTTCTTGTTGCCATATCTCTGTGGTCTGGTTAAACAGTTTAAATAAACCATCAAGGATGGATTGGATCTTGTCACTGGATACCTACACATGTTTCTGATGAAAACCTATAGATAGCTTATGTGTGCATCAACTGGCAAAACTGAACTTGCGGAGAATATTTGACTTGGAGAGAAGAAGCCAAACCCTACAAGCAATCATCAAGTAGTTGAAGGAGCATGTATAGGCTGAAAGTCAGGTAAACTGGGGGGGGCAGCTAGATGCACAATGGATAGAGGACCAGGTCTGAAGTTCAAATATGGCCTCTGATGCTTACTAGCTGAGTGACCCTGGACAAGTCACTTAATCCTGTTTGCCTCAGTTTCCTCATCTGTAAAATGAGCTGGAGAAGGAAATGACAAATCACTCTGCCAAAGAAAACCCTGAAAGATGCCATAAAGAGTCAGACAATATAAAGGTATCCCATTTTATACAGGATTTAACTATCCTTAGAATTTAGTGCTATTACTATACCCATATAACTCTGAGCAAATCATTTAAATACTATCAGGTATCCATGTGTAAGATGGATATTTAAATAATTTGATCAGAGTTACATAGTAAGTGTTCAAGGCTGGAGTCACTGTGCTACCTAGTTTCCATTTCTGTTATCTGGAATAAGAGAGAAGTATTTGAACTCTTTGAAATGAGTGGACTGTTGAAATCTATAGTCCTAATACCAATATTCTTGCAGTGTTAAAAGGTAAAATTTAATTTTTTTCATTTAAACTTATTTTTCTTCCTTCAATCCTCACCCCCTCCACTACAAAAAGGAGAGGAGGGGACTTTTGTAACAAATACGTATGATTAGGTAAACTCATTGTCATATTCACCATGTCCAAAAATATATGCCTCAAAAATAAGATATTTGCCTCATTCTTTATATTTAGTTCTTCATCTCTCTGTCAGAAAGTGAATAATCTTCTTCATCAACTGTTCTTCTAAAATCATGGCTGATCAGAACTTTGATCAGAATCATCAAAGCTTTCAAAATTATTCTAACAACGAATAGTTTTGACAATGTTGTTATAATATAGAATATTTTAGTTCTGTTCACTTCATTCTGTATCACTTCACATGTCTTCACACATTTCTCTGAAACTTGGTTTGAGAAGAGCATTTAAGATCCACAGAATTCAGGACCTGAAGTAAGAAACCAGTATCCAAGATCATCCTTTATTGTTTACTTGTCTTTAGAGGTTGGTATGGAGTTGAAAAAGGCAGAAAATTTGTCTAGATTTAATTTCATTTAGTGCCCTCCCCCTTTTTTTGTCTGAAAAATTACCTTCCAGAGCTTTTTCTTGTCATCCTTTATTACCGATTCTCTTCTTTACCATGGAGGGGGAGGTGGGAAGAATGGTTTTAAGAAATTGTAGCAAGCATTTCATCATTTCAGTGATGAGAAAGTAGAAACGGGGGGAGGATGATAAATTTGCAAAAATGAGGGAAAGCCTTGGGGTAATTTTCTTTCTGGTAGACTATTGTATTTCACTAAATTCTGCCTCTTCTCAAAAAGGCAAGATACCCATGATGAGAGTTCATTTAAGGTGAGTCAGAGATAGAAGCAGTTATAATTGCTCACACTATCATTAGTATCATCTACTGAGCATATGGTCATGGAGCAGTGCCATGATTGCAGCCTTTTAAAATGAGTTTAAAGATTTAGTGAGTTTTCCACTCAATTGATGGATGGAGATGAGCCTGTGACTTTATTGATTTAAGGAATTCCTAGATAAGGAAGCTCTCACTGTTCTGACACAGATCAGCTCCTCCTCTGCAAGTTATTATATTAGAAAGCTACCTGCCCAAAGCACTGAGGAATAAAGTGAGTTCCCAGGGTCATGCAGCCAGAAGGTGTCAGGTAATCCCTGAACTTGGGTCTTCCTAGCTGGGTCAGGCCAGCTCAGTGCTTAGAGCTCTAAGCATTGCACCCCTGTTGCCTTTCAACTGAAAACTTTTAAAATTGTTTTCTTGCTGTCAAAGTAGAAGAAACTACTTACAGATTGCCAAACATAAAAGGAACGTATTTCTACCTTAAAATCTAGATTGTCTGACCCAGAGAATGAGGGTAGAAATGTGGAAAACTGCCTGCCTGCAACAGAGCAGGACAATTCATAAATTACATCAGGGAGTTATTTACACTTCCGTTGTAAACAGTAGTTTATATGAAACCCTATGAATTGATTATTGGTCCCAGTTCAGGAATATCGTGACTGTGGATGTGAATATCAAAACATTCTACTACAGGATGCCAAACATGTTCATTTACTTATGACTCCCAATGGCTTTACTCAATAATTTATATTTGCATATTTTACAGAGAGCTTTAACACACATTGATTCAAAAATATTCTAAACAGCATTGTGAAATACATGCTGTAAGGTATTATCTCCATTTAAAGATAAAGAAACTGAGGATATTAAGACATTTGCCCAAGAACTTACAGCTAGCAAGTTCTTGAACCCATGTCTTTTTCTACTACATCACAGTGCCTTACCTCTAGGTAGAACATCTTGCTTTATAATAATCATAATCATAGAAAGTCTTAACAATTGAAGTATAAACAAGACCTTTATTCATAATTGTGCTAATTATTCTTCCCTGCTGCTGTCCATTAGTGCTGTTTGAGTTTTAGGGATGACAGCACTCCTACGATTTGAGGGCCTCTGAGAGGTCTCCTGCCCCTTTGCTGGTGGGTCCCTGCTTGACAGGAAGAGGGAACATAAAGACAGATGGGGATGAGAAACTGTAGCCCTCCCCAGTCAGCTGCAAAGCCTGCTATTCTGGGAATTTTGTGAGTAAACATTGCCTAGATACCAGCTGGAACCTCCAGTTACCATTTTTACATTTCACCGCCTGCCTCAGTGACTGGAAATTTCTGCCAACGTGGGATAGTGGGCTAATCTTTCCTCACCTCCAACTTATTTGGCAACCTTGCACATTTTCAGGACCACACTGGAGACCATGATCAAGGCAAGATTGCCAGTTCCACATTGATTATTCTTGGCAGCCTGGGGAGTTGCAGGGCTACTCCTCCGGAAGCCCATGACTGACTGGGTAACCTTGTCTTATGCCAGGACAAACAAGTTTCATCTATTGATTAGGAAGGGGTTTGGTTTGTTTGTTTATTTAATATTGGTACACTTACCTTGTTAAGAATCTAAGCTAATAAGTTAATTTAATTTAATTTTTAAAAATAAAAAGAATTCAAATTGGTGCTTAAAGGACTCTTTTTGTTACATGAATCTCTGGACCTAATGTCATGTGAAGAAACCTTTATTGAATGTCTGTTCTCTTGTTTTCCCCCCCTAGATTGAAAACATAGATGCCTGCCTGAATTTCCTGGCAGCTAAGGGAATAAACATACAGGGTCTGTCTGCAGAAGGTGAGTCAGAGCTGACATTATTAAAAATCCATTTCATTGATTAGAAATCTACCCCATTCCAACCTCCATTGAAAATGATTGTATTATTTTAACATAATTAGCATGTAGTGGATTTCTGGCCATCTAGGGGAGGGGTGGGGACTAGGGGGGAAAAATTTGTAACAGAAAGCTTTCTAAGGATCGATGTTGAAGAATTACCCATACATATGCTTTGCAAATAAAAAGTTTTAATTTAAAAAAATGATTGTATTAGAATGAACACTGGTATATTCATGGACTGTCCTGATTTTGATTTTCCTTCAGTAAAAGTCATGGCAGAATAGGAAAAATATGCCTCAATTTTGAGTGTTAACTTTTTTTTTTTTTTTTAACAACCCATCACCATTTTAAACAAAAATCACTATGAGAATGAAAGCATCATTAACCGTTGCAGGAAACTTGTAGATTCCTGGCAAAACAGGCTGAGCAGGAAGTAGTGAGCTTATTTGGAAGATCACGAAATCATCGATTTAGAGTTGACATTCTGGGATGGTGCAACTTTGTGTTTTTGTTCAACTATTTATACTGTGTTCACCTGTTGTTTACACCTTCTGTTAATTATGAGATTAGGCACTTACTACAGAATAAATTCAAAACCTTGCAACTCCCAAGGGAAAGAAAGCAATGACCCTTTCTATAGTCATTCCTTTCCAGTAGGAAAATAAGTAGTTTTACTTGACCTTTTGAAAATGGTGCATGTTATCTTAATGAGATGCAACATTTAAAAAAAAAAAAAGTCTTGATTAGTTTTTAATTAACCTAAATCAGCTGGCTAATTAGTGTATTAGTGTAAACTAATGGCTTGTGGGTTAAATTAGATGTTGGTTGAGGGATAACTGGCCAGAATTTTCACCTTTTCTGAACCACATAGCCATGGAAGACTTTCCCTTGTGTTTATAAATAGGAGCAGCTGCCAGTTTCTGAAGCTGCCCTAGGCCACCGCCAACTCCCCAAACTCATTATGTAACACCTGCCTCTAGTTTTCACCAAACAGGTAATTTGATTTAAAACTCAGGTGATGATGGCTTTTCTTAGTGAGGCTGCTTTCCTGAAATGATGAGTGTCACTACCTTCTGGGGATCATAAAGAATGGGGTAGAAAGAGATCCATCAGTAGATGAAAATAAGTTGAATGCAATATATTGCCGGTAAGTTTGCAAACATAGAGAAATCCTACTGGGGAATACCTACTTCCTTGCCTTTGAATTGTGACGTGTTCAATGCTCTTATAGATTGGAAGACAGAGGAATGAGACCTAAGCCAGTTGGCATGTGGGGGACATGTGTATGTAAGGCAGAGGATGGAGGAAATGAAAATTCCCTTCCAGATATATTATTTCCTCCTTCCAAAAGCAGATGTTTTGTTAATGCTCGGGTAGGAATCAGGAGGTTTATTGTCAGCAAATTTTCTTCAAAGTAACTCAGAGTGATTTATCATTGTCCTGGGTTTGAGAAACTGATTTCTGAGGCTGGAGAGGTGATTCTGTCCAGTCTATTCCCTTACAAGTAGCAGTAAATGCTCTCTAATTTGATGGTTATGTGCCAGTGAAAGCAGATCCCAACTTTCCTGTGCAAATGGATTTTATTGAAGATGTTAGAAAAGGGTGAGGGAATACAACTGTTGGTAATGTTACTGTAGGACCTGTAACAGTCAGGCTTCGTGTGTCTATACCTACAATGACCTCACACACCTCAAGAGCAAGAAGCAGAGAATATTTTAGTAGCATTATGATCTGAGGCAAGATTGTTATTAGAGAAAACTTCCTTTTTGATATATGTGTGTGTGTATAGATATATAGATATAGACATACAAAATAGAGATTTTTTCTACATAAAGATATAGATGTTTTCTATATCTCTATATCTATAGATATTGTCTATATTTATAGATGTTTTCTATATCTATATATCTATAGATATTTTCTATATCTATCTATAGATGTTTTCTATATATATCTATAGATGCTTTCTATATTTATATATCTATAGATGCTTTCTATATCTATATATCTATAGATGCTTTCTATATCTATATATCTATAGATGTTTTCTATATCTAGATATTTTCTATAGATGTTTTCTATATCTATATCTCTATATCTATAGATGTTTTCTATATCTATATCTATAGATGTTTTCTATATCTATATGGATAGATATTTTCCTCTCTGGCCTTGATGGTTTGGGGTGTCCTGATTAGTCAGGGTCCAAGTATCCAAGACCTTGGATTGTTTTTCTTAATTGTTAATCAGGTTTTTTTGGACAGCTCTCCCTGGGCACACATTCAACACTTTAGGTATTGTCACACTCAGATGGCTGTTATCTGCAAAGGAAACCTGTTGCTCTTAATTAGTCTAATGATGGCCTTGAAGAGAATTTATTGCTATCTTAAAATGAAGGAGATTTTGGGGGAGGAGGAAGGAAAGGAGACTGGTAAGTAGAGTTGGGGCAATAATGCTTTTTATGAAAGATTCAAAGATTCAAAGAAGGGGGAAAATACTATTGAACTTAAATAGTTAAGTTAAGAAATTACAAGTGGTTTGTAATTTTCTCTGACATACCTCAGAGAAAATTCTTAACGCATAAGGGAAAAAAAAGGCTGTAACCGATTATACCTAAATATAAGTATGGTTACTGGCAGGAATCTTACATCAGTGATTTTACTGATCACAAGGGGAGTCATAACAGTAATATAGAGTGTTGGCCAATTAAAAAAAATTACTTACCAAGAATGACTATGAGACAGATTCTGGCATTTTACATTCCTGACATTTTCAGAGATCATATACAAGTTAAACCCTTTGTTTCACAGATAAGGAAATTGAGGTTTTTAAAAGTCATTTTTTAGCAGATAGAGTTAAGCCAAAGTTGGTTTGCAGAAGATATGAGAGTTGATTTCATCAGTAGACTACAAGCACAGTATGAGTCAACAATGTGACATAGAAACAAATAAATCTACTGGCACCCCAGGCTTTATTAATTGAGCTGTAGTGCCCTAAAAGTTGCATATGATGGTCTGATGGTCCTGCTGCCCTAGAATATCACATCTTGCTCTTTTGGGTTAGGTTATTTAATTCCCTAAGCATTTAATTAGAGTCCTATTATGTAGGTGTTAGAAGCATGAAGAAGGGTTCATCTTGATTTTGTTTTTTTTAAGGGAAGAGAACAGACTCTATAAGCTCTATATTAGTGAGCTTTACTTCCATTCCTGACAAAATTCTAGGACATTATTATATGGATGGCTAATGAGTGACAACCAGAAAAAAAAAAAAAAAAAAAAAGGTAGCTTTGAAGGAACTTCAAGAGCAAGTCAAAGAAGCAAAGAATTTCAGAGATGGAAAAGACTATATTAGCCATCTAGTTTTTGTTTTGTCTTTTAGCTTGAATCAAGACTAAATTTGTCCCTTTGAAATTTGTAACATTTCTTCTAATCCCAATCTTGGGTGCTAAGCACCAGCCTATTCCTTCTTCCATTAAATAACCCTTCAGATTCTTGAGGGAAATTATCATGTCCCCTTCCTCCCCCAATTTTTGTTTTAGCTGATTCTCCTATGACATCATCATTAGACAGTTCACCTCCTAGAAGTCCTTCCCTTGGACCTTTTCTACAATATCTACGTCCTTCTGAACAAGTGATATGGAAAAGTAAATATAATATTCCTGATGTGGCCTGACTTGGACAGAGCAAAGTTAAACTGTTATTTCTTTATTTATGGAAGTTATGACATAACAAACCCAGGATAACATTAGATTTCTTGATTGTTGTATCACCTTTGTGACTCATATTGAGCTTGCAGTCCACTATGACTCTCAGCCCTTCTTTATTCAGATGAACTGCTGCCAAGTTTTTCCAGACCAACCTTGATGTTTCTTTTTATTTTTTTCAGTTGGCTTACTAGGTAGGAAATGCTGAAGAGATCACATTTGTCTAGATTATAATATAATATTTCACACACACACAAAGTATGATCCTGGGCAAGTCACTTAACCCTATTTTCCTCCATTTCCTCATCTGTCAAGTGAATTAGAGAAGGAAATGGCAAATCACTCAAGTATCTTTGCCAAGAAAACCCCAAATAGGGTCATGAAGAGTTGGACATGACTGAAATTAACCAAACCACCAAAAAAATAGTGGGTGAAGATATGTGGAGGAATACAACTAGCTGGATTGAAACATGATTGAAGTCAAGCCCAAATGAGTAATATTAAATGATTCAATATTAATTTGGAAGGCGGTCCACTGTTGAATGCTCTTGGTTATCTGCATTTGAACTTGTGCTATATATTGTTTTTATCAATGACGGATAAAAGCACAAAAACATACTTCTCACATTTTCACATAATACAAAGCTAGATTGGGATGGTGAAGGCCCTCAAAAATAGTCAATGTGAGAATTCCTTCAAGGTTGAATGTTTAATCTAAAGAAGAAAGTGCTTGAAAGCTGCCTTTCAAGGTCATCACATGAATATGGGATTAGTCTTTTCTGGTTTCATGCCTCAGAAGGTTGATCTAGAATCAATGGATCAACATTATAGAGAATGAAGTTGCTTGATGTAAGGAAAGACTTCCTAACAATGACTGCCTCTGGGAGTTAAGGGATTTCCCCTTCCTGGAGGTCTTCATGTAGAGGCTGGAAAACCATTTATCAGAAAAGTTGTAAAGTTTTTTTTTTTTCCCCTAGGTATCAAGTAAGGGATGGTCTGTGTAGCCTCTGAGATCCCACTTACACCTTCCTTTCTGTAATCCTGGATGACTGCCTTCTTCTTGGCCCCAGGGAACAGAAGTGTGAGCAATGTATAGAAACTGAAGTGAAGTAGCTTTTGGCCTGACATAAAGAAAAATCTCCCAATGCTTAGAACTGTCCAAAAGTAGAGGAGGTGCTGGATTCTTCATCATGGAATATCTTCAATTGAAAAACCACATGTTTGGGATATTATAAAGGGAATTCTTTAGCTTTTGAAGGGCTAAGTGACCTTTAAAAACTTTTCCATTTTGTTCATTTTGTGAGATCATGGACTATTCAGGATCACCGAGCTAATAAGAACCAGTCAGAATTTGAATTTATGTCTTCTGTCTCTTAGTCCATAGTCTCCCCCACTTTTTAGCTCTCATTTTCCTTCCATTCCTTCCTTTTTCTTCCTAATTCTTCTAATTTTTCCTTCCTTTTAATTTTTCTCTTCCTTCTCTTCTCTTCTCTTCTCTTTTCTCTCCTGTGTCTCCCCTCTCTCTGTCTCTTTCTCTCAACACATAGATAAATCTGTCTTTATATTTGTGTGTGTGTATATGTATATGTATATACATATATATTCATAGGTAAATAAATAAAAGATAATTTATTTTTATTTGTGTGGCCAGAGAACAAACAGTATTGTACCCTAAGTTTTAAGCTGCAAAGAGATGAGCAGTAGAATGATATAGAAGAAGCTTTAGATTCACTCGAGTTTCAGCTTTTCCATTTTCTGTGAACTTGGGCAAGTCATTTAGCCTCAGTTTCTTCCTCTGTAAAATGAGGGAATGGGATAATATGGCTCCTTAGCTTCCTTTCAGCTCTAAATCTAAAATCTTCCTAAGTTTCTCCCCCTTCCCCCATTGTGGCCTTTGAGAAAAGAATTCTCCAGAATATTGAATTGGGGTGGGGGTAATTTACATTCTTACAATATACTTTTTCCTTGCATTTTTAGCCATCCCTGTAGAAATAAGAGAAGAGTTACAGGACTTTATGGGGTTTTTTTTAATGTATTTTTACATTTTTAGGGGCAGCTAGGTGGCCCCATAATACATAGAGCACAAGGTCTGGAGTCAGAAAGAGATTCATCTTCCTGAGTTCAAATCTAGCCTTAAATACTTATTAACTATATGACCCTGGACAAGTCACTTAACCCTGTTTACCTCAGTTTCCTTATCTGTAAAATGATCTGGAGAAGGAAATGGCAAACTACTCCCATTTCTTTGTCAAGAAAAACTCAAATGAGATCAGCCAACAACAACAACAACAAATGTATTTTATTCTGTTTTCATTGGTTTTATTTTATTTGGGGAGTTTATTTGTCCTTCTCTTCCTTATTTGAGATGAAATCAACAGATCAGATTTTAGAAACTCCTAAAGGTACATACACCTCCACCCTTTCCCAGTGATTAAAACTGCCAGGCAGATAAGAGTATTTACATTTCTTTTTGCAAGCATTTCAAATGAAGTGAGGTCCTGTGTCTACTTGTCTTTTAGGGCACCTAGCCATTGTTCCAGGACCCAAATAACCCAGCTCTGGGAGTTCTCAGCAAAGGATATAGACTGTGGGACCAAATAGATTCCATTGATGATATCAACATGTGGTCAGCTCCTGTACTCTGGGAGCAGAAGTTCTAGCTTGGAAGTCAGGGCTTAAATCCCATCTCTGATATTGCCTATAGGACTGACCCTTTGGAGAAATTACTTAATCTTCTTATAAAATGAGTAGGTTAAGTTATGTATTATCTTTTGACTTTCTCCTCTCAACCAGGTCATCAAAGGGCAAAGAAGTACTAGAAGTAAGAAGCTCAGTTCCTCATAATATACTGACTTGTACAGGTACATGGTGGTCCAAAAGTCTTAGTGTAGTTTTGAGCTATTGGACTGCCACTCCATTCTATAATGAACTGCATTCTGCTGATCTGGGCAATATTCCCCTCCCACCCCACCTCCCCAAAAAGGAAAAGAGACTAGAATGGATGGTCAGTCGCTGGTGACCCCATCCTGTGTTTTTAAGATCCATCCCAGTTTGAACATTATCCTTTGTTAGCAGAGTTTCTTCTTAAACTTTTCCCATTCCTATCCCTTTTCACCTGAAAAATTTTTACACTTAGATATATGGATATACAACAAATCAAACAGTTACTGATAATAATCATAATTTCATAACTCCCACATTCAGCTACAAGACCCTACATGGGGTTGACAACCACAGTTTAAGAAGCTGGGCTTTATAGGAAACTTATAGATTATAACCAATCAGCAAGGCAGGCAGAACTCAAAAGGAATTAGATTGTAGTAAAGTACAAATTGTCATTAAAGCAGAACTTGCATGTTGCTTGATGAATGTTTGCCTCCTAGTTAAAAAATTCTATTCATTGTGAATAGCGATTGTTTCTTCATAGTTGAATCCCTTACATCTAGCACAGTGTCTGGCACATAGTAGGTACTTAATAAATATCTATTGATTTACTAATTGATTCTCTTCCTCTTTTGCCTTCTACTTTATAAAAGGGAAAAACAAGGAGGGAAAAACCCAGTGACGATATCCCAAATTAATAAGGAGATATGAAATTAGGGATTGTTTCATTTTTCATATTTGAATCCACAGCACCTAGTACAGTGCCTGGTACATAGTAGATACTTAATAAATATCTATTGCTTGATTGATTGAATCTGTTCCCCTCTTACCTTCTACTTTATAAAAGGGGAAAACAACCACTGGCTAAATCCTAAAACAAAAGGAGATATGAGGTTATTTATTCATAAATATATATGTATATATATATATAATTAGAAATGCCAGCTCTAAAGAGTGGACCAACCAGAATAGATATGACTTTTTTTTTTTTTTTTTAAGAATGGTAGAGCTGGAAGGCATCTTATAGATGGAGCTTGCTTTATACTTAAGGATGCTCTGGCCCAAAAGAACAAAATTATTTGTCTTATATAGAACTAGCAGATTAAGGAATCATCAAAACAATGAAAGAAGAATATAGAATCATGCATCTACAACTGGAAGGACTCACCGATCATTTCATGTAACCCCTTTTATTTTCCAAGAAACATAGGCCTGGAGGGATGAAGTGATACACCCAAGGTTAATCAGATAGCAATTAATCAACAAGCACTTACAAGTGCTTGATATGTTCCAGGAACAAGGCTAAATACCGAGGATACAAGGGGGGGAAAGCTAACAACAGCCAACATCTTGCAGGAGTTTGTATTGTAATGGAGAAGACAACTTATAAATAAATAGCAAAGAAGGAAGATAACTGCAGAGATGAAGATTTAAATGACTAGAAGAAGGCCTAGCATTGTAGTGAAATAAAATAAGGGGTAATAAGAAGCAGAAATGAGAAGGAAGTGTATTTTAGGCATGGGAAGGACAATTTGAAGGGACAGTCTGAAGGTTCAGAGATTTGAACCCAGATCCTGTAATTTGGATGTGTCAACTCAAACAAACAAAAAGAATCCCTATGGACCACCTATTGACTTAGAAAACCACAAATTAGCTTTGCCTTGTTTTATTATAATTTATTAATTGTATTAAACACTTACCAGTTCTATTTTAATCTGATTTGAGCTATTTTGAACACACAATTTTGAACCCTATGTTCTCACCCTAAATCTAGTGTCTTTTTCCATTCACCAAGCTCCCTGTCCCCAATTTGAATTAGAGGCTGACTATACTCATCTGGAGGTACAAGCTAATAATAATCATAGCTAACACTGATTTGGTGCTCTTAACATTTATATTAATCTGTATGATAATTATATTTTATGTAATTATAATAATTTATAGTAGAACCCATGTCCTATGGGTTCAACACCAGAAATCAGAGCATTATATGAACAATTGCCCATAGCTAAGGTTTCAGCTTTCATGGTATTTGTAATTCTCTACTGGAGAATTCAGCAAGAAGTAGTTATGTTTCCTGTAAATTCAAAATAGTGCATCCTTAATGGAAGAAATAATGAAGGCTGGGAAGGGAAAAGTTAGGCAGTATAATATTCAGGTGGCCAAACAATTAACAGGCTTCTATATAATCAAGAAGGGAATTTTCTCCTGTATGTAGTCTCCTTTCCTATACCCCATACTTCCATCATTCCCCACCTCCTCCAACACCTTTAAGAGATTTGGAGTAAAGGAAGCTGCAACAGGAAGTAATCCAGACTCTTAATCAGCAAATCACATCAGGGTTTGAGTACAATGGCAAGCTGCCACATCATTCTTTAATGAATAAGTGAGCAAGAAGAGGGGTCTGGTGTAAACATGTGGTCTCCTCTTGAAAGGAGTTCATTCATACATTTATCCCCATCACCACCCCCACAATTCTCACTTATTTCTTGGGAGAAGATGCAAACTGCTCTTCAAGCCTGGTTCCCTGTTCACTAAGATCAGAAATCAATTTCCTTACCATTTATTTTCCTTTGGGGAGGGAAAAACCTTCTGGGACCTGTTTTTCTTTCCTTCCTTTCCCTAGCCCCCCCATATGGTAGACCTCTTCTAGATTGGAACCAAAAGGAATTAACCCTCATTTTCCTAGGAGCCCCATTCTTGTTTTGTTCTTCCTGTTGGGTGGCCTAGCCCCAATGGGTGAGCTTTTTGAGGTCAAGTGCAAGACTCATCTATCAGATGTCTGGTTTTCACTGAGAGGGAATTGCTTAAGGAACAAAAATCACTTGCATTCATTTGCCTCCGTCTGTTAACAAATATTTTATTCCTGCTCTGTTTCTTGTTAGTAGCAGCTTGAGGGAGGTAGGATTTATCATCTGAAAATAAATCCATTGTACTGTGAGATTTTTTTTTCCTTTTTTTTCTAGTTTCCTCTTCTCTTGTTCCCCTTTTAGAAATATAAAATATATAAATATACATATATATATATATACATATATATATGTATATATATATATGTATATAAAATTTTAGGCCAGTTCCTAAGAAAATGTTGGATATAAGAGAATTGTTCCCTGAGAACAAAGAATTCCTTTAAATTCTGTGGAACTTGAGTTCATTTTTATTTCAGATGCTTGTTGCTCTTGTGAACTTGAGAAGCTCACTTTATCTCCATGGTCCTCAGTTTCCCCATTTGTCAAAAAAAAAGAATTAGAATAGGCTTCTGAGTTCTGGAACTATTTTCCTATGATGTAAAATAAAGAACAGAACATGAATAAGTATTGAGCAAGAGCCAGGCAAAAATTATTAGAATTGTACTTCTAGTGCCAAGGTAGCAGAGTGAGAAAGGAACCCTCTGAAGCCCTCCCAAAATTTCCTCCAAGCAACTAGAACACTGCCTCAGAATTGATCTAGGAACAGAAAACAGCTTACCAGCCTAGCAGAAAAGGTCTGTCTCAGTGGGGGAGGAGAGGATCAAAATGCAAGAGCAGCATCAACAGCAGTAGTCAGCCTCACAGAATGGGGCCTACAGCAGGACTCTAAGTCTGGGGCAAACCACCAGTGAATTTTTTCCCCAGTTCCTGTAAACCAGCAGCCTCCCAGGCAAGTGAGCAAGATGTACAGCAAGGTCCCACCTCCAAGGACTTGATCCCAATACTGACCAATAGTGAAGCCTCTCCCTCAGGGTATCCAACAGCCTTCTGGGACTTAACCAGAAGAGAAACCCTGTTTCCATAGCAATTCAGTAGCAGGGCCCCATTCTTTGGACAGACCAGCAATTTAACCCCATACCCAGAAGAAACTAATGGGAGACTCCTTCCCTCAGTACAAGCCAGAAGAGAAGCCTACCCTCCAGAGAAAGAAAGCAGCTCTGCCCTGAAGCCCAGTGAAAGCCAGCAGTAGGACCCAGAGCTCCAACACAAAAATCTTGGGACAGAGAGCCCAATTCTCACATAAAAACACTTAAGTCACCAAAAAAGACAGAAAAAATGAACATAAAACAAACCAAAAAAAGAACTTGACTATAGAGAGTTACTATGATGATAGAGAGGATGAATGCATAAACTTAGAAGAGGAAAGAAGTGTCAAAAGGACTAATTGTTAAGTCTCAAAGAAAAATGTAATTTGGTCTCAGGCCCAAAATGAATTCTTGGAAGAGGATTTTGAAAAGCAAATTAGAGAAATAAAAGAAAAATTGGGGAGAAAAGAAATGAGAGTAATGCAAGAGAATCATGAAAATAGTGTCAATAATGTGGGAAAAGTTATATAAAAATTTACCAAAGAAAATAACTCCCTAAAAATTAGAATTGGCCAAATTGGGGGAGGGGGAGTAAATATAAAAACTCACCAAAAAAATTAAAAATTAAAATTGAATAAGTGGAAAATAATGACTATGAGATATCAAGATACAATAAAACAAAGGTAAAAAGTAAAAATAATGAAGAAAAAAGAAAATAATAATAAGAAAATATGGAATTTCTCATTGAAAAAACAACTGACCTAGAAAATAGATCCAGAATAGATACTATAAGAATTATTGAACTACCCGAAAGCCATGATTGGGGGGAGAAGGGGAATCCTGTACATCTTTCAAAAATTTTCAAGTTATTAAAAAATGTTGTCTCATAAAGTACAGCTAGAGGTCAAAACAGAAATTTAGAGAATCCACTGATCATCACCTGAAAGAGATCCCGAAATAAAACTCCCAGGAACATTGTAGCCAAATTTCAGAGCTCACAGATCAAAGGGAGAGTGTTGCAAGTGGCCAAAAAGAAACAATTCAAGTATCATGGAACTGTGTCAGGATTAACAGGATTTGGCAACCTCCACATTAAAGACCTGCAGGGCATGGAATGTGATAAATCAAAAGGCAAAGGAATTAGGATTACAACCAAGAATCATCTACCCAGCAAAATTGAATATAATCTTTCTGGAAAGGGGGATGAGAAAAATAATGGACATTTAATAAAATAAAGGACTTTCAATCATTTCTAAGTAAAAGACCAGAGAGGAATAAAAAGATTGACCTTCAAATACAAGTCTCAAAAGACACATAAAAGATTAAAAAAAAAAGAAATAAGAAAGAGAAAACATAAACAATTCAGTAAGCTATTTGATATCTATATATCAAGATAATATTTGTAATTCTTAACTTTATTGTAATAAGAATAATTAAAAGGAATAAATAGAGGTTATGAACAAAAGTGACTTGGACTGGATACCCCCCCAAAAAAAAAGGTATGAGAAAAAAGATTGTATTGGAAGAAGGAGCGGGGAAATTGAGTGGAATAAATTATCCCATATAACAGAGGCATAAAAGAATATTATATTGGAGAAGGAAATTTAGGTGGGGAGAGGTAGCAGGCAAAGTTTAAACCTTACATTCATCAAAATTGGCTCAGAGAGGGAGTACCATACATACTTGATTGGATATAGAAATCAATCTTATTCTAAATGTAAGTAAAAAGGAATGGGATCATAGAAAGAGGAGAGGGGACTTATAAAAGGGAGGATATAGTGGAAAAGACTGTGATCAGTAGGAAAACACTTGTAAGGAAGGAAAGGATGAGGTGTAAGAAAGAGAAAGGGATTCCCAAGCTGTGTGACCCTGGGCAAGTCACTTAACCTCAATTGCCTCAGCAAAAGCAAAAAAAAAAAAAAAAAAAAAAGACAGACAGAGAAAGGGATAAATAGGTGAAAATAGCACAGAAGGAAATTCACAGTTATCATAACTATAAATGTGAATGGGATTAACTCATTTATAAAACAGAAGAGGATAACAAAATGGTATGTTATTTACAAGAAACACATTTAAAGCAGAGAGATATACACACGCACGGTAAAAAGAAGAGGCTGATTCTCCAAATGATAAATAGTCAAAGTATATGAATGGGCAATTTTTATATGAAGAAATTAAAACCATTTATAGTCATATGAAAAAATGCTCTTAATCATTATTGATTAGAGAAATGCAAATTAAGATAACTCTGAGGTACATACATCTCAGACTGACTAAGATGCCAGGAAAAGATAATGATGAATGTTGGAAAGGATGTGGGAAAATGGGACACCAATATATTGGTGGAGTTGTGGACTGATTCAATCATTCTGGAGAGCAATTTGGAACTATGCCCAAAGAGCTATCAAATTGTGCATGCCCTTTGATCCAGCCGTGCTTCTACTGGGCTTATATCCCAAAGAGATCTTAAAGGAGGGAAAAGAACCCACATGTGCAAAAATGTTTGTAGTAGCCCTTGTGTAGTGGCAAGAAACTGGAAACTGAGTGGATGCCCATCAGTTGGAGAATGGCCAAATAAGTTACGTTATATGAATGTTGTAGAATATTATTGTTCTATAGAAAATGATTAGCAAGATGATTTCAGAAAAGTCTAGAAAGATTTACATGAACTGATGCTAAGTGAAATGAGCTGATTGAATTAAAACAGTAGCAAAATTCCAAAAATATATCATAAGGATTACACACTATTACCAGGTAAGATTTATGCCAAGAATGCATGGCTGGTTCGACAATAAGAAAACTTTCATTGTAAGTGAACATATCAATAATAAAACCAATATAAATCATATAATTTTCTCAATAGATACAGAAAAAGCTTTTGACAAAATACAACACCTATTATTAAAAATACTAAAGAAAATAGGAATAAATGGAGCTTATTTTAAAATGGTTAAGTAATATTTACCTAAAACCATTGGCAGGCATTTTGTAAGAAAAGCAAAAGAAATTAAAGGAATTAAAATAGGCTACAAGGAAACAAAGCTATCACTCTTTGTAGATAATATGATGTTATATTTAGAAAATTCTGGAGAATCAACTTTAGCAATGCTGCAGGCTACAAAATGAACCCATATAAGTGATAAGATAGCATTTCTATATATTACCAAAAACAATCCAGCAGCAAGAGATAGAGAAATTTCATTTGAAATTATTGTAGAAAAAATAAAATACTTAGCAATTTACTTGCCAAGAAAAATCCAGGAACTATATGAATACAACTATATAACACTCCACATATGGTCAGATCTAAACCAACTAGAAAAATGTTAATTGCTCATGGGTATCCTGAATCAATATAACAAAAATGACCATTCTACTTAAATTGATGTATTTATTCAGTGACATACCAAACTATCAAAAATTATTTTATAGAAGTAGAAAAAAATTGTAAAACAAGGTGATTTAACCATACTCAAACCATATTATATATAACACAGTAACTATCAAAACAATCTGGTACTGGCTAAGAAATAGAGTGGTGGATAAGTGAAATACATTAGGTACAAATTACATTGTAGTTAATGACTATAGTAATCCAGTATCTCCTCATTTTTTGAGAAAAATGCTGGGAAAACTAGAAAATAGTATAACGTAGGAGGGGCAGCTAGTTGGTGTTGTGGATAGAGCACCAGCCCTGAAGTCAAGAAGACCTGAGTTCAAATCTGGCCTCAGACACTTTCCTGGCTTTGAGATCCTGGGCAAATCAACTCCAATGCCTCAGCAAAAAACAAAAACAAACCAAAAAACAACAACAACAACAAAAAACAAACAGTATAATAGAGACTAGGTATAGACCAACATCTTCTACCATATTCTAAAATAATGTCAAAATGGATTCATGATTTTCACATAAAGGATGATATCATAAATAAACGGAGAGCATGGAATAGTTTATCAGATTTATGGATAAGGGAAGGACAAAAGAAGACAGACATTACAAAATCTAAAATAGATAATTTTGATTATATTAAATTAAAAAGGTTTTGTATAAACAAAACTAATATAACCAAAATTATAAAGAAAGCAGAAAATTGGGAAATAAATTTTGCAACAAATATCTCTGATAAAGGTCATATTTCTCACATGTAGAGAATGGAGTCAAATTTATAAAAATACAAGTCATTCTCCAATTGATAAATGGTCAAAAGATATCAAAAGGCAATTTTCAGATTAAATACAAAATCAAAGCCATCTATAATTATTTGGTGGCAGGGAATGCTCTAAATCACAGAGCAAATGCAAATTAAAACAATTCTGAGGTACCACTTCACACCTACCAGAGTGACTGATACAACAAAAAAGAGAAATGTTGGATGCTGAAGGGGATGTGGGAAAACTGGGGCACTAATATACTATTGATGGAGTTAAGAACTAATCCAATCATTCTGGAGAGCAGTTTGAAACTATACCCAAAGGCCAATAAAACTGTGAGTACTTTTTGATCCATCAATGCAATTGCTAGGTCTCTCTCCCAAATACATTCAAAAAAGGGAAAAGGACCTATTTGTACAAAAATATTTATAATGGTTCTTTTTGTGATGGTTAAGAATTGGAAATCAAAGGATGCCCATCAATTATGGAAGGACTAAACAAGTTGTGCTATATGATTGTAATGTAATATTATTATGCTATAAGAAATGACAAGCAGGGGGCAGCTAGGTGGTGCAGTGGATAGAGCACCAGCCCTGAAGTCTGGAGGACCTGAGTTCAAATGTGGTCTCAGACACTTAACACTTGCTAACTGTGTGACCCTGGGCAAATCACTTAACCCCAATTGCCTCAGCAAACAAACAAATAAACAAACAAAAAATGACAAGCAGGATAATTTCAGAAAAACCTGGAAAGACTTACTTAATAATATTGATCTATTAGGAACTGTGAATAACTTAGCCTGTTCTTAGCAGTACAGTGATCCAAGACAAAGGACAGTTGATGAAACATTATCTGCTTCCAGAGAAAGAATCAGTATTGATTGAATACAGACTGAAGCATGCTATTTTTCCTTTCCCTTCCTTTCCCTTCCTTTCTTCCTTCCATCGTCTTATACAAAATGACAACTATAGAAATGTTTTACATAATTGGTGCATGTATAACCTCTGTGTAATTGCTTACCATCTGAGAGAGAGGAGATGGAAGGAAGGGATAAAATTTGAAACTCAAAACTTTAAAAAAAATTTAAGTTGGAAGAAATGAATAATTGGAATTGCTTATGTCATTCATGGTATCTTTTCCCATCTCCCTTCTCCTTTATCTCATGATTTCATCATCCTGGAAAACTCTCCAGTAGGAAACTATTCTGTTAATGGAGACTGACACCTTCCCAGTGACTTATGGTCTTGGGGAGTTGCCTAGGGTCCTGAGAGATTAAATGATTCAAGAATTTTATAGCAGGTATATATCAGAGATAGGACTTTCCTGCCTCAGAATCCTGCTCTCTATCAGTGCTACCATGTATAGAGATAGGGCTAAGGACTAGAACTGTGATTTCACTAGCATTAGGAATGCCCCATAGGAAGAAGTTCTCTCCACTACTGGAGGCTGGCATCTTCCTTGTAACTTATGATCTAGGGGACTCAGTGGTCTAGAGCCACTCTTTGTAACTTTTGATCTAGAGCACTGAGCAGTCTTGGGTCACATGCAGGTAAATGTCAGAGATAACGTTGAGGTCCTTCTTTCTATCTGTCATACCAGGGCTCCTTCTTGGGGAGGAGGATATGTGGAAAGCACGAGGGAAAGAAAATAGTAACACTCCCCAAAATAAAACCCCATGGAGTCCCATATAAGAAAGTTGGCTCAGTGGCTGCAGACATCACTCCCATTGGATCGGTCACTTTATTGATCTCACAAGCATGATCTTGTTCCATGATGTTTGAGTTTCTGTTACAGGGAATTGTCTGGGAACAGTTTGCCAGCCCCAGGTTGCAACTTGCCTTTTATCTCTAATATATCCATTACGGAGGAGAAGGAAAATAATTTCTTTGTAGTTAAAGCTCACTTTTAAGCAACTGTGATACCAATTAAGTTTTCCGGAAATCTGTCTTATCCTTGAGGAATTCACTTCCAAGTGTGGGCTGAAAGGGACCATCCCTGAGCTAGGGGAGAGGAATGGGGCCCAAGGGAAAGTTGCCCTTCTGACAAGCCGCTTTTTGTTATCTTTCAGAAATCCGGAATGGAAACCTGAAGGCCATTTTAGGCCTTTTTTTCAGCCTGTCCAGATACAAGCAACAGCAGCAGCAACCCCAGAAACAACCTCACTCATCTCAGCCAGCAACTGCAGTGGTCTCACAACTGGCCACATCTCCCTACCAGAGTCAGGTCGGGGCACCGCAGCCTCAGCAGGTGCCGGCTAACCCCCAAACCCAGTGCCAGCCGCACCCACCAACTTCACATCAGCAGTCAAAAGCACAGCCAGAAATGCAATCCAGGTGGGACTTCCCTTCTTTAAAAGCACTTATCTTGATTTCTGAGCATCTGTTTATTGTGGAATATATTCTTCTTCTAATGATGTTCAGAGATAGCGGTTCTTGGTAATCCATGAGAAAAGACTACAATATAGAAGTGGAGAGAACAAGCCAGTCTTGTGTGACTTGGTGGGATTGCTCATTTTTATAGGTCAGGGTGCCAGAATTAACCAGCTGATTCAGCTATAATTCTGTGCCTTTCAAATTCGTACCAGCATGCAAAAAAATAACCTTTATAATAACTTCAGAGACCTCTTACATTTCTCTTTTACATGTATTTGGGGTATTACAATGAAAAATGGTAGGTGGAAACAAAGACTTTCCTTTGGAAAAGCAGCTGGGTGATTCTGGGAAAGCCTGGGAAAAATCAGTCTTAAATTTCAGAATCTAAAATTATGAATTGGAATCCTGTCTCTTACATTTACCAGCTCTATGGGTTTGGTCAAGAGAGTTAATTTCTCTGAACCTCAGTTTGCTCATTTATGAAATGGGAATAATAATGCTTTCCCATTCTATTTCCAGGGATATTAGGATTTAGGACTAGTTTAGTTCCTTCATTTAATAGAGGGACAGATAGAAGTCCAAGAAGATGAAGTTACTTACATGAAGTCACATGGGTATTAAGTGGCAGAGTCAGAATTTGAACCCAGATCTCTGAGAAGAAATCAGTGCTCTTTCTTAAACCACATGACTTCTCAACTGTCTTTTTGGGTTATAACTTCTGCTTGTTTATGAGGATCAAATAAGGCATTGTGTGTAAAGCATTTTATAAAATACTATTGTTATTATTACTGGTTTTACCTCTGCCTTGATTATATTATATATATTATATATATTATATATGTGTGTATATATGTATATATTATACATATATGTGTGTATGTGTATATATATGCATATGTGTGTAGATGTATATGCAATTTTATTTTAATATGTATTTATTTAGAAAAATAGAAATAGATATAATGTGTAATATGTACAATAATAATAAAATAATGTGTAATAAAATAATATAATGGGTAGCTAGGTAAACAATGGATAGAACACTGGACTTAGAATCGGAAGATTCATATTCCTGAATGCAAATCTGTCTTCAGATACTTACTAGCTGTGTGACTCTGTACAAGTCACTAAAGCATGTTTGCCTCAGTTTCTCATGGGTAAAACGAGCTAGAGAAGGAAATGGCAAACCACTCCAATATCTTTGCCAGGAAAACCCCAAATGGGATCACAAAAATTTGAACATGAATGAAGTGAGTGAACAACAACATTATAATATAAAATAAATAGAAATAAATAAAAGTATATAGTCATTTATATATACACATATAGTATAAGTATATAACTTATTTATATATACAAATACATATGTGTATAAATGATACATACATGGCACGCACACATATGGTGTATCTTATAAAAGCAATAGGTTAATCCGATATTCACGTGCCTAGGAAAAGAAAGATTCCTTGTTGCTTAGTCACAATCTAAAATAATTTATATGAAATTCAGGTTCTAGTTGCCATTGTGAATAAGAGCCACTGAGTCTCCATCCCACATTATCTCTCTGAAGATGGGAGCACCAAAGACCATTGATATGACTTTGTTTCTCCGACTGTAATCCAAAAGTAGGGGCCATGTCCTGGAGCATCCTAGCTTTCTTCACAAATCCCCAGTGAAGGATCCATCATGTATAAGATTATTTGAACTTTGCTTTGAAGTTATTTATATTCTCATTCTCAGATACCCCATGGAGGGTGACATATTACATAAGTTTCCAGCTTTTTCTATGAATTGTACAAAGGTAGAGAAAGAGAAGGAAGCTTTTTATGAAAAGTCACCAGAATACCACAATTAGATCCTCATGACATCAGTATATTTCACTTATCCATTCTAAAAGAGATGTCATATTCCAGCTCTTCTCATGACCCATGCACCAGACATGTGCTTTTGTAGTGGTTTTGTTTTCTTTTTAAAGCCATATTACCATTTCATAAATTAGATTATGACATGATTTCTTTTAGAGTCCATAGCATAAGGACAAGTACCCATGACTTTTTCTCTTCTTTGGCCATATGTTCATACAACAAGATATTCAAATTTAGAAATATGCACAATTTTTCAAGTTTATTTGTTTTTTTTTCAGTTGTTTGCCATCCCTAGATACCCCTTACATCTGGGAAAAGCTAAAAGTATCATTTTAGATTATTTTAAAGGCAGCTTAGCTAAATCCAAGTTATTTGATATCTATCCTGGGCTTAGGTAATATTCATTATGGAGGAGCAAATAATCTTCCCTATTTCTTGACCAACAAGTTTGATAAACAATACATTTCAACTGTTCAACATGTTTTGTAGACAATAAGTTTCCATTCAAATGAGCTTCAGCCTCAGAACCAGGAACACCTGGATTCCAGTCCCATCTCTAATATACCAGCTGTCTGAGCCCAGACAGATCTCTTTAACTATCTCAGGCACCTCTCCAAAACAAGTAGTTGCAGGGCAAGTGCCAACCTATTTTATTAGAGGGAATTTCCCCACCAGGAGTTCCCTCAGCTGATGGACAGATATAGTCCAAAAACACAAGTTGAAAAGCTTTCCACTTAAATGACTGTTTTCACACCCTCAAGTATAAAAATGATGCAAGCTTATGATGTTTATAGATTTGTTTGGTAGCAAAAATCCTTCTCATGTTTTTGAAATTCTCTATGGCAGCCCCAAAAGAGACATCCAAATATCTATACTTTATAAGTGTAATACCTTGACAGTTATATTTGTCTTCAGG
The DNA here is from genome assembly GCA_023553655.1 of Myrmecobius fasciatus. Lineage (NCBI taxonomy): Eukaryota > Metazoa > Chordata > Mammalia > Dasyuromorphia > Myrmecobiidae > Myrmecobius > Myrmecobius fasciatus. The sequence goes on from JAJPUD010000072.1 coordinate 1,063,403, forward strand.
TTCCCCAATGAAATAGTAGTGGTCAATAATATAATTACTTATATTGTATGTTTACATATACAGGCAAGGAAAAATACCGTAGATCAAGAAAGTGTATACAAAGGAAGAATGAAAATCTGTCTTGTTACTTTCGGTTTCCTGCATAATTTTATATCATTTCAATGGAAATTGATCAGATTGGTGAAATCAAATCCCAGTCATTTGGTGGTGATAGAGAAGTACAGTAGAGAGAACAGGGATTTAGAATCAGAAGGTCTGGATTTGACTTCTGTCTCGTGTCTATTACCTGTTTGAACTTGAACAAGATATTTTACTTTTTCAGACCTCTATTTAATCAGCTGTAAGAAAAGTAGAGTGGACTCCATGACAAATGAGATTCTTCTTACTTCTAAATTTATGAGCCAATTTTTTTTAATTTAAAAAGACTTTTTAAAAATTACAAATAAAAAAATTAAATTAAAAATAAATAAATCTATGAGCCACTGAGGTAAAGAGAGAAAACTAGACATGGGTCATTTCCATCCATCACCATTGTCCTATAAGTTGTGACTTATTTGGGTAACATATCTACTCTCTACTCACTTATCTCTTCTACTTTTTTTTCTCTTTCCCTATTGTGCAGTGCATCATCCAGGGACCCATCTCAAAGCAAACTCATCCGGTTCACTCTGGGTCAGAAAAAAACCTCTAGGTTAGAGTTTCTTCCTATTCTGCAAAGCATGGTTTAACCCAATTGCCTTTACCCTCTGCTTTTGCCCAGTTTCCTTTTGGATTTCCCTCTCAATTGCATGTTTGGAGTTCAGGTTAACAAAAAAGATGGTGATTCTGATTACACAGGATCAGAGAACTGCTAAAACTGAGTTAATAGGCTAAAGAGGTATTAAAAAATGGGCCTGTGTGTGTCTGTTGCTTTGCTTATGTTTATTTTAATGTGGCTTCTCATTTTGTGTGTTTTTCCCCTTTCCTTACTCTACTTCTACCTTGCTATGTTCTGGTATCTTTGACACTTTTATTTTCTATAGTTAAGCTACTTAACAAATGGTTGGCATTTTTTTTTTCTGGGGCAATAAAGATCTGAAACTTGGATCTAATAGGTAAGATGAGATTTAATCTCACAGCAAACACATGCCTTCTTTTTGCACCCTGGTGCACTAAAGACAAGAACATCTAATCTCTCTGCAGATCAAAAAAAGCACAACTTTCTGCTTTTTTCTGGATTCCTGTTAACTTGCACACCATGACCAAGAAGGGCTTCCTCTCAGTACTTGGGAACACCGTTCAAATTATTCTTCATTTGATTTGGTTTTCTGTTACTTGTGATATTACTTTGTGTACTTTGCTCTCCAGTTGAGGAACTTTTACTCCAAATGTCCCATGGGGCCTTCTAATAGATGAATTTTTCATTATTATCATCTGAATTTATCTTCTTCTGAAATTTGCATTTTAACCTGTAGTGCCCCAAGAGTTTAGGGTGTTGTGGTGGTGGTTGTTTTAACAGGCATAAAACCAACTTGGAATCCAAGTGATAGTCCAGACTTATTTTTGGTGCTAGTAGGAGGCTTCTTTAACCAGAATTGACTGTTTTAAAAGGTCTCATGCCATACAAATAAAAGATTTTGATTCTGGATATTCCAGAGGTAAAGGAGTTACTGATACATTGCTAGTCAGGAAGCATCGTGGTACAGTATGGATGGATAGTAAATGTCCTCTTGAGAACAGATCAAAGCATTCTTGTGTAATGGTGGCCAAGAAACCAAGATGATTCTGAATGTAGGCAAGACAATGGCAGAGATGGTCACTGATCCCCTTAACAATGACCATATAAGCCAAAATAAAGACTGAAAGAATAAACATATCTCTAGAATGCCATTATGTTCTCAGAGCTAGCAGGTGTCTTGAATCCATCTTTTATGCACCGTATTTTTTTCATGAGCTGAACTGTTGCATTGGGCACTACAGATTCAAACTTGCCATGAGTATCTTAAGGAAAGAAATTGGTAGGGAAAGGAACATAAGCCTGCATGCAAAAAGGGGATGCAGGGATAATGTGGAATTTTAAATGGAATGATGTTTGGAGAAAGACCTGCTCTGCTGGACCTCCTACAAGTTTCCAAGCATATGCATACAGACTGTCCCCCTTCCTATACTGGGTTCTTCCCACCCTTAACCTTTGGGGGTAGTGGGCAAAAAAAAAAACCCTTGATTCTTACAAGCATGTTGGACAAGGGAGAAATCAGTAGCGCCTGCAGGTTGCATATACACAGTAACAGTTTTATAGTCTTTTCTCCACTCTGTGCAGATTGAAGAAATCAATGGTAACTCTTAACAGATGATCTTTCTTTCCTTTTCTGTTAAGTCACTTCCCTTACATTTAACTAAAAAAGCAACAGGTGGGCTTTAAAATGCCTATATATGTTCCTAGTCATTACGTAAGTTTTTGCTTGGTAATGCAGACAGATCCCTGTAAGCCAAATTTCTTTTAAGAATGAGTTGTGCAGACATGCCTCCTACTATGAGCAATATCCAGTTTATTTTTTTCCTCTGACTTGTTTCCCTTTCTCAGCTCAAGGGGAAATGCTTGTAGCAGCTGCTGCTTTGGTGGTACCTGTCACATGTCCCAGAGCTGAGAAAGAGACTTTGACATGAGCAGCAATTGCTCTCAGTCAAGTGGTTGGCAAAAATGCCCATCATGCACCAAGAAAGGTGAATGTCTTCTTTGAAATATGGGAGGAGTGCTTGAGGGTCTCTATGACAAGACTGACTTGTTTCTGGCACTCAGAAAAACTCAGAGTTGACCAAAAAAAAAAAAAAAAGATTGCCACCTGAGTTTACACCTAAGAATTAGGTAGAAAACACCTTTATGCACTGGTGAATAGTGTCCACCATAAAATAAAATCAGCAGAGCCGGCAATTAATCATTCTGGAACCAAGGTAGTGCAAATGGGGAAAGCACTTTAGAATAACAGTCTAACAGCTGGAATATGATCTCATAATTTGAGACCTACCCTCAGGTTGAAAGATAGATTATAAGAACCAGTACTAGGTACCCTCCCAGGGATGGTGATCTGATTCTGGCTACTTTTCTCTATTTCTCTGAGATATTCTTTCCTAGAAAACACCATGTACTTTATGATAGTGAAACTTTGTGGCCCAAAGAGTTCCTCATCTGAATGGTTTTAAGAGCTTATTCCTTTCAGAATTTCTGAGAATGATTGTTGCGGGATTGCTTCTGGAAGGAGACATGTTGTGTTCTAAATCCTCAATTGAGACACCCTATTCTTGTATTTATAGAGATAACTGGAAGGAACTGAGAATGGTTAGAGGTATTTGCAGTTGATGAAAACTTAGTCCAAGCTTGGTGAACTAGACTTTGAGTGTGAATAAGATAATAAGGCACCAGACGTTGATAGTTCTTTGCCTTTTAACTATTGCTTATTCCTCCTTTAAAGTTAATGAATATGTTGAGGGGTTTGCCAGGGTCATGGTAGTATCAGAGGAGAGAAGGAGAGAATATGAGTGACGTTGCAAAAGTGGAATAAATAGATAGAAGCTTGGATATGGCAGATGTGAGACAAGGAGGTGTACAAGGTTGCGAGCCTGAGGGACTGGGAGGATTATGTTGCCTTCTATGATAGTAAGGAAGGTAGGAGATGAGAAGGATTCAAGGGGGAAGATGATGAGTTTAGTTTTGGACATGTGAAGTTTAAGATGTCTTCTGGACATCTGGTTTTGAGATGTGTGAAAGGTGGGACATTGGAAGTCAACTGAGAGTTCAGGGCAGAATAAGTAGATCTGAGAATCATCAGCATCAACTTGTTAAGTAAATTCATGGGAACTGAAAAGTTCACCAAATGAAGTTGTACAGAGGAAGAAGAGGGTCCATGGCAGAACCCTGAGGGATACCAGTGGTCAGAGGTGTGATCCAGAGGAGGATTCAGCAAAGGAAACAGAGAAAAAGTGGTCAGCTAGGTAGAAAATTAGAGAAAAAATGGTGTACTAAGGAGAAGAGAGTGATCAATAGAGCCAGAGGATGCAGAGAGACCAAGAAAAATGAGGATTAAGAAGAGGCCATTGGATTTGTCAACTCAGAGATCATTAGTAACTTTGGAGGTCAGTTTGGGTGGAATGATAGGGTCAGAATCTGGATTGTAAGGGGACCCTCCTGTGAGGGTGATCTGATTTAATTAGATGAGTTCAACCTTGACCTCAGACAGACTCAGAAGACCTCTAATTTAGAAGCTGAGTGATCTTGAGTGAGTCAGTCTGCCTCAGTTTCCTCATCTGTAAAATGGGGATTTTATACCTCTGGGGTTGTTGTGAGGATCAAATAGGTGATAATTATAAAATATTTAGCACAGTGCCTGGCACATAGTAAGCCCTATATAAATGTTAGTTATTATTATTATTGTTAACACTAATTGTGAATTTTTTGAGTCAAATGTTTGTATCACTGTGCCCAGAAAGATTCAGCTTCTCGTTTGGGGGAGGCCTACAGCAAAACTTTGTTAATTATACCATTGCCTCCTCCAGTTACACTAAAACTGCTATATCCTTGGAAATCTCCTCCCCACTTGCCTTTACTACCCTGAATCACCTTTAGAATTGGCCTTTATGGCAGCCATTGACTTCCTGCTAGGGACAAAAGAAACCCCTAATTGAGGCAAATATCCAAAGCAGTGTGGGAATAATCTTGAGTTTTTGTTGCCCCTTTTCAGAAAAAAAAAAGTGTTTCCACCTTCTCTCATCCAAAGCTTCTCATCATAGAACTGCTTAAGAGTCTTAGCAGTATAAATTTTATGGCCCCTCACACCAGCTCATGTTCGGCATCTCTCTCCAGCCATCTTTCTCGCTCTGCCAACAAGAGGATGTTTAAAGGGGGTGCCTGCACATGTGTATATGTACTTCCATAATGCTTTCCGACTGTGGTCATCATTGTCTGGTGCTCAGCAATTTACATGGAAAGAGATGGTTACAGGCTTTGGAAGTTCAGCGTTATCAATGATCTCATGAAAGGCGGCTGGGCTGTCTGTGGCAGATGAACTAGGCTCTGCAGATCTCTAATTATTGCAAACAACCAACCGTGAAACTCCCCGACTGAAAGGTTGGCTTAGATGGGCTGTGTCTCCTGCAGCGAAAAGAGCTCTGGACTTACACTTATTATGGCCTCGCTTAACAAGTCTTGCCTTTGATGCTAGCTAGGTGTTCAGGAGCAAGTCATTTAATTTCTCAGAAACTTGAGTTTTTCACCTGTAAACTAATAATAACACCATTTGCTGTGTCTGTCATGGGCTGCTGGCTGTGGGGTCACAAATGCAAATGAGATGATATATGTCAATTGACTGACATATGCAAATGAGATGATATGCAAATGAGGTGACATATGTAAAATATATGTGAACCTACATATGCCAATGAGATCATGTATGCAAATGAGGCAATATATGCAAAGTGAACCTACATATGCAAATAAGATTGTATGTGTCCATGGATTTGCATATGTAAATAAGATGCTGTGCTGGTGCGTTTGCATATGCAAATGAGATAACATATGCTGATGAGGTAGTATGTAACAGTGGTACCACATATACAAATGAGATAACATTTGTGTGTGGATTTGCATATGCAAATGAGACATTATATGCCAGTGAAATAGTATATGCCAATGAGACCACATATGCAAATAAAATCATATGCCAATGAGATATTATATGCAAATGAGATCACATGAAAAATCAAAAATCAATCAAATCATTTACTAAGTGCTTACTATAATACCAGACCCTTTTCTAAGTATACAGAATACAAAGAAAGGCAAAAACACTTATGCCCTCAAGAGGCTCACACTCTAATGGAGATGACAACACATATATATGCATGATATATACAGGAGTCAGTGGAGTTAATCTCAGAGGGTAGATAACTGACATATGGGAGGGGGGAGAGGAATTGAGAAAGACCTCTTGTAGAAGGAAAGATTTGGGCGGAGACCTGAAGGAAACTCGGGGAAACCAAACCACAAAGGAGACAGAACATTTCAGTCATGGAGACACTAAGTGTAAATGGAGATGGAAGGTGTAAGTCCTGTGTGAGAAACCACTGGAGCAGAATTCGAGAGTGGATGTCAATGAAAAATAAGCAAGGAGTGCAGAGTGCCCTGTGATCAAGAGGACCTGAGTTCAAATTCGGTCTTGGGCATTTACTAGCTACATTACCTGGGCAAGTCACTTAACCCCAAGTGCCTAAAAAAGGAGAATCAGAGGAGGAGGAGGAAGAAAAAGGAGAGGAGAAGGTTGAAAAGCAGAGAGTTGGGCTATAAAAACCAAGTAATAGCCAGCCACTGGGGCTCCTGGCAAAGGGTGGCGACCTGCTCAGATGTATCCCTTAGGTAGTTGAGTGAACAATGGTTTGAGAAGGGGAGAAACTTGAGGCAGAGATGCCACACGAGGGTTCTTGTAGTTGTTAAGGTGATGAAGGGATGAGCTTGGGTAGTAATTATCTGAGTGAAAAGAAGGGGACTTACATGTGCTCTGTTGTGAAGATAGAAGTGATAAAATTTGGCTCCGTGGAATGAGCAATGTAATTATAAGTCTGAGGGATTGGGAGGGTCATATAAATGTCATTTGTCTTTAGCCTTATTAGTGAAAGGGTTCAAACATCCTCAGGGAAGGTATGAAGAAAAGATAGAAAGTGTCAGCGATATGATTTGCAGTCAATCATCTTACTAGTGTCCTTCCTAAAATCAAGAATTGAGATATATATATATATAAAAGAAAAGTGAGGATTGTCTTTAAGCAAATGGATGTATTCTAGGAAGAGCTATTCATATTTAGCCAATCATAATCTGAGACAGATTTCAGTTGTAAAATGTATTGATTGGATATCGAAAGAAGGGATTTATTTGTACTAACATTTCCCAAGTAACCCACCTGTTTTCATTTCAGGTGTCTCAGTTTCTGTTTAGTAATTCTGTCTCTGTTGAATATATATTATGATGATTTCTCAACTTCTGCATTGCTGTTTACATTAAGCGCCTCCTTTAATAACTGAGGCAAGAATTTGACACCCACGTCCTTTTTTTATGGTTCCATATTTCTTAATGTATCCATCAAGGTTTGATTAGAAATTGGTTGACAAGGAAAGGATATACAACAAAGATAAAAAATTAAATGAATTTTAGGAGGGATATTGATAAATTGCAGTTTCCCAAAAATAACAGTTATGATGGTGAAAGAACTGGAGAAAAACTATATAAAGATTAGTTAAAAGAACTGAGGATTGTTAGCATGGAGAAGAGAAGGCTTGGGGGTCCTTGATAGCAGTCTTTAAGAATACAAAACCCTGTTGTGTGGATGTTGAAGTCTGGACAAAACTAAAATCAGAGAATAGAAGTTACAGGGAGGGAAATTTATACTTGACATCAGGAAAAGCTTCCTTTTTTCCTCAATAGTATTTTATTTTTCCAATTATATGTAAAGATAGCTTTCAACATTCATTTTGATAAGATTTTGAGTTCTAATTTTTTTCTCCCTCCCTCTCTCCTCCCCAAGACAACAAGCAATATGATAGAGGTTATACATGTACAATCATGCTTAATATATTTCCTTATTAGTCATGTTGTGAAAGAAGAATCAGAACAAAAGGGAAAAAACAAGAGAAACAAGAAATAAATTTTAAAAAGGGAAAATTAACATTCAGGCTCTATAAGTTCTACTGGATATGGATGCCATTTTCTATCTGTCTATTGGAATTATCTTGGATCACCGTATTGCTGAGAAGACCTCAGTCTGTCATAGTTGATCATCACATAGTATTGCTGTGACCTTCTGGTTCTGCTCACTTCACTCAGCATCAGTTCATATAAGTCCTTCCAGGTTTTCCTGAGAATATCCTGTTCATCATTTCTTATAAAGTAATCATATTCCATTACATTCATATTCAATAACTTATTCAGCCATTCCCCAATTGATGTGCACAGGACAACTTTCCTAACAACCACATTTATCAGAGTTAAGCCTGGGCTGTTTGGAAGGTGCTTTCTGACCAACAATGATAATGATGTAGAAAGGATTGTTGCTCAAGTATAGGTTGCAAGCATCCCTTCCAAACAACTCTGATTCTGAGGTTCTTTGAACTTCATATTTTTAAGCACTGCTTTATTTTTTTTTCAGAGAAAACACTCTAAAATTTCTAAAAAAATAAAATAAAATAAAATAAAACCACTTGAAGTTTATGTTTGGGCTTTGATTTATTCATTCATTAAACATCTAGGACATAATAGTCACTGGGTAGGTACAAGACATACAAAGACAAAAAATAAAATAATCCCTGCCCTCAAGGAGTTTCCTATCAATTGCCATGCTTATTTCTAGCCCCTAATTATTTGCTGGGATTTGCCTAAACTTCTCCAAACCCAGTTAGCCTTGTTCTTATTTCCTGCATGGTTCTGGCTCTCTGTCCTAAGCTACCTCTCTCCTCCCCTTCTTTCACCAGATCAATTCAGTTACCTATTGATTTTTCCATTTCAGACTCCCAGGTCCCACCACGAGGGTATCAGCTGCAGGCAGCGAAGCCAAAACTCGTGGGTCTGTTAGTGCCAACAACCGGCGCAGCCAGAGCTTTAACAACTATGACAAATCCAAGCCTGTTAACTCCCCACCCCTACCGCCAAACAATGAGCAAGGTAAGTCAGCTTCTTGGGGTATTTTTAGCTCTTTCCCTTTGCTCTAAATCTATGGGAGAAAGGGTTACAAGCCAATTAAAAACTTTAAAAGGAATAAATTTGGGGGGAGATCTGAAATGCTGAATTGTCTGAAATGTTATTCCTAGAAGTAAAAATGATGGCCAAGGTATGGGGTTGTATTCTAGGTTTCTGATTCTCTCAGTTGTTCACTATCTCCTTTGCTTTCTTGGGCCAAGGCAAGCAGCCTACCTAGTTTACCTCTTTTAAGATGCTTATATTCTTGGTCATGTAGGAGCTCTGTACCCCTCAGCTCCAGGGTCAGCTGGGTCTGGACCTAATTGGCTTCAGGAGGTCTCCAGGTCTAAGAAAATTTCCCTGCTTCATCCTCCTCAGCCTTGGCCACCACTGGCCTAAGTCAGAAGAAACCATTATTTTTCCAACTCCTGGAAACTTCCCTTTGACTAATAGGAGCTTGTTCTCAGGAAAGTTGTAAATCCAGGCAGAAAAAAAAGTGATGTGGGGTGTGGATAGTATGTATGTATGTATTGAAAGCAAGTACTTATTTGTTCTAGGGTTTCCAAAGTAGTCCATCTGTTTTCATTTATATTTAGGGCTTTGTGTTTGATAATAGTCCTGTCTCAAATACTAATTATGATTTCTCAATTTATGTATTTCCGTATTAGATTATCTCCTTTAATAACTGAGGCAAAATTTTGACACCCATATCCTCTTATGGTTCAATATTTCTTAATTTATATATGTTTACATATGGATATGTAAGAATATAAATATATATATGTATATATGGAGAGAGAATAAAAGAAAAAGAAACAGAGACAGAGAAAGAGAGCACAATGAGATTTGAAAGATTCACTTGATACATCACAGAAAGTCCATAAATCCTTATGATTTCTCTCAGGTCTTAGAGATGGTTATTGGGAACCTTCCTCTCTCCTTTTTAGTGCTCCTTTTTTCTCTTTTGACTTCAATAAGCATTTATTTGGGGCCTACTATATGTAGACTACTATTTACAGATATTTATTTGGGTCCTACTATATGCATTAATGTGTACAAACAACAATGAAATAAGTCTAGGTCTCTGCCTTCCTCAGTAGCCATTTATATTGAATCTACAAGTAACTATTACATGATAAGTGTGCATGAGAGTTCTAAGCTAAGTACCCTGAGACTGAAGAGGAAAAACATAGTTTAAGAAATGGTGGTGGGGTGAGGAACAGAGAGGGGAAGGAAATCAGGGAAGGCTTTTAACTGGAGCCTTAAAGAAACTGAGCAGATTTCTGCATGATGGGGAAGGTTAATTTTCAAATATAGAAGCTGGTGGGAGGAAAGAGAGGAAAGATGGAGGCTGGACCACTTTGGGTAGAGCCTAGTGCCAGTGGAGGGGAGGATCTGAGATAAGACTAGAAAGTCTGGGTGGGGCCAGATTCTCCGGGACCTTGAGTAGCAGGCTGCAAAGAATTCCTTTCAATACACAGCAGGATCTTTTAGCAAGCCTACCCCACCCTTGCCATTTTCCATCTGCCAAACCTCCCTCTGTCAGATGGGCCAAGATTAGTTACTAGCATGTTAAAAGATTTAAAAGATTACAAAGCACCAGCATCTGGAGTCTGACTAGGTGTGAGAATTCTGGCTGGGGTAGGTCACAGTCAGCAGGTCAACTACTCCTTGGAAGAATGCAGTGAACAATAACTCTGACTAGAGAGTGGAAGCAAATGCAAAATCCAAGTTGAAAGACCTATAAAAGTTACAGACAAAGCAACCAGGCAGTTCCCATTGAGTAAAGTCAAATTTCCATATCCGGGAATTATCCATGAACTGGAGGGAACAGAGAGCAATTAGTGGATTCCAAATCAATGGGCTGAAAATAGTATCTTGGGGTCCAACTTGGATGATTAGATCTCCACAAGTGGTATGCAAGATTATGAGTCCTCATCCTATAAAAGGTATCTGTTCTACACTTTAGTTAGATTAAGTGGTAAACATGGGGGCAGCTAGGTGGTGCAGTGGATAGAGCACTAGCCCTGAAGTCAGGAGGACCTGAGTTCAAATCTGGTGTCAGACAATTAACATTCCCTAGTTGTGTGACCCTGGGCAAGTCACTTAACCTCAATTGCCTCAGGGGAAAAAATTAAGTGGTAAACGGCTGGTTGGTAGATAAAGGCAGGGAGATGTTGAGGCAGGTTCCTCAGAGACCAATAGCAATGGATAATGGCATGCCAGTGGAAAGCTAAGTCTGAGAGCTTTAGGTGGAAGCCAGCCATGGACACCATGTGGCTAAGGCAAGAAATTCAACAATGGAGAATCAGCTGAAGCTCCTAGTGGGCAAAGCCTTCTACTAACAAAGTTCCTTTGTTAAATGTTTTTCACTTAACACCCCCCCCAAAAAAAAGAAAGAAAAAACGAACTTGTCAAGAACCCCATTTATATTGTGCTTATTTCTGTCTCAGGCAAATTAAAGATATCATTCATTCACAGTTAGGGTTTTAGAAGCAGGAGAAGGGTTGCTACATCTTTTCAAATATTTTTTCAATGATTATTATACATATACCAAGTATTGACTACTAACTTAATTAAAAATTTTATGGTAACATATCTTTTTTTAAAAATTTATACAACTTTGAGCAATATTGAATACTAAATTATAAATTGTATGGTAACACATCTTTTCTAAAATTTTTATATCCCTTTGAACAATATTAAACACTAATTTAATTATAAATTTTATGGTAACATCTTTTTAAAAATTTTTATATATCTTTGACCAATATTGAATATTAATTTAATTATAAATTTTATGGAAACACATCTTTTTAAAAAATTTTATTCCATAAATTACACCATTTATTGTTGAACTATGGGCTACTAGGTATTTTAGAAGGGAAAAGTTTTACTGACCTTCCAATTTCTTCTCCTTCTGATGGCAGATTTGATTGTGAGTGCAAGGGTGATGTCGTAGATCCATGCACCAGCAATTACTATTTTAATACAGGATCCACAATATCAAATACTCCCAGCTGATCTCTTCATTTTGACAGAGAAAGGACTTGTGTACTTGCCATGCTGGCTACTTTTAATTTTCTTCACCATTTTTTTTGAAGAATGAACCATAACATGTTCCATATTTACCAACAATTCCAATCTTCTTGGTACTTTTAGCCATGTTGCCAACTGCAGGAACCAAACTCAGAGAAGGCTAACACGTCCTTGATAAGAGTTTCATTTCCTTTTATAGCAAATATGATCAATGTAGATTTAAAATGATTTATGAAGAAAGAAGCATATTCTACAAAACTTAAATCTGGTCTAGTTCTGCATTTATCAATTTCTCTTGAGCCCCATACTTTAGTTTTTATTTTTCAAAAATGTATCTGATCTTGTTCCCCCTGAAAAAAAGATTGCAGATGTTAATTAGAAGGCAAAAGATGTCAGCTCAGAACTGATGATGTGCAAAATATTTGTTACACCACAGGAAAATTACAAAGATAGATAAGACAGAGGTCCTGATTTAATGGAGCTTTATAATCTAGTTGTGGGAAGGGAATCTGACACACTCTTAAAAGACTGTGGTAAGGACCAAAGGAAACAGCCCATTCTTCCTTGGAAGGATCAAGAAAGACTCTAGAGAGGAACTATGATCTCATTCTAGTCTTGAAGGAATGGTGGGATTTCCACAGGTAGAAATATGGGAAGAGAAGGTGTGTTCTAGACACGATAATGACCTAAAGCATAGAAGGAAGGGAGTGTGGGCGACACATTTAACTAGTGTTGCTGCAGTGATTTGAACTGCATTTGGCTTTAATCTCATTCCTGCAGTATGAATTAAGGACAGAATGTCAACCACACTGCGTGACTTGACAACAAGGTCTGTTGAACATGTGTGTCAATAGGAGAACTTTTGATGAATTGGTCAGGACAAAAACTATTAGCTTAAAGACTCAGCCAAAGTTGTCAGACATGGAGGAAATAGCAATCACTAAACTCTTATTTTTAATAGGGTTACTAGACTGATGGATTAAAAGTACGCTACAGATACATTATACTTAATTTTCAGCAATGCTTTGGATTAAGTTTCTCATGCTTCCATTATGAACAAGATGGAAAGATGGGATATATATTATAATATAATTAGGTACTACTAGTATTCTTCCTTTCTTCAAGGAGCTCACATTCTAATAGGGAAAGAAAACATACAAAAGGGACTGAGTAGGGAGGTACTTTTAGATATAGTGGAATATAATAAAATGGAAATTGTAGGGATAAAAACAAAGTGAGATATTGGGTTAAGAATAAGTCAGCTTAAATACAAACTGGGGAAAATGTGGCTAGACAATAGTTTCTAAGAAAAAGATGCATCATTTTTCATGGATTGTAGTGTGACTTGGCCTGGCATGGCAGCCACAAAGCTGCATTAGCTTGGGCTACATATAAAACCTTTAGTGTACTGAAGGAAGGAGTTGGTAAGCCCACCGTTCTCCCCATCCAAATCACATTGGGAATAATGACTGTCTTCTGGGAACCACATTCAGGAAGGACATCAACAACCCTGAAAGTGTTCATAATTGGGAGGATGGCAAAGACCTAGGGACAATATCACATGAGGATTTATTGAAGAAACCATCAGTGTTTAGCCTGAGAAGGGGGAAGATTTGTGGGTCCATGATACCCACCTCCAAGTACTGTTATACAGAAGAAAAACTTGATTCAAACCCAGAAGGTATAACAAGGAGCAGTGATTGAAAGTTTCGAAGACAGAAAGAGTGAGGTTATAAGTTAAAAAAAAAAAAAAACTTCCTGATTTCTGGGCTGTCCAAAAGAACAGACAGCTCCAGGAGATGGTGGGCTCCTTATCACTGAAAGCCATTGGAAGCTGGATCTGAGCATTTGTTGGGAATGTTGTCAAAGGAAATCCCAGTGTATGTACAGTTGATGACACCTGAGGTCCTTCTAACCTCCATAGTTTTGTGATGCTTGGTTAACATTTGGAGTGTTTTCTGGTTTTCTTACTTTCCCAAACTTCTATACTCTGGATGCATCCACTATCCACTAGAAACTAAACAACTGAATCTGTAATCCTGTAATATTCACAGGTTCTCTTCTGAACTCCATCATTTCTCTTGAGTAATGTGATCTTTCCATTCTTTTATCCAAATCACGTAGATATTTTAAGAAGCTGAAATAACAACATACACACCTGATAAAAGGAACTTATTTTCCCCTCATTGTCTATTTACTATGAAATATGACAAAGGGAATTCTTTTCCATTAGTGGGCAATTTCCATCTATCTTGATTGGGACTTTTCTCTGACATTGGTCTTCTTTCCATATGTCACTTTCATCATTTCTTTGATAGCTGCTGCCTTTTATGGAAGGAGAATAGAGACAGACGTTGCTGGAGACAGAGTTTTATAGCCTTCAACGCTGTCATATCTGGAGGATCACACGATCTGCAAAATGAGCTGAGCCTTTGATTTAGCATCTCTATAAACTTGTCACTTTGTGGTTCAAGAAGCAAGCTCCTTATCCCAGTTAGTGACTGGAAAATGGAACCATAAAAGCTTTGTTCACATCATGCTTTCTTAACTGTGCTCTGAAGTAAAAGTCAACAGTTTGGTCAAAAAGTATACTTCAGCATTGCTGGCGTTGTCAAGTAGAATATAGTTAGGATAACCTATTTGTAGACTTCATCAGGGGATGGAAACTGGACCTGTGAATTGGCACAGAGACTCCAGGGTGAGGAAACTCCCTTCATCAATGCAGGTCAGCATCTCCTCTGCAGTTTATAATCTTAAAGGAGTTATCTAAACCCTAAGAGGATAAATAACTTACTCTAAGTCATAATCAGTGGGTATCAGAAATGAGACTTAAATCCAGAACTTCCTGGCTTCAAGACTGGCTTCTCTCCACCACACCAAACTGCTTCTGTGAAATTTATACTTGGAGAAAGAAAATAGGCAATAACAGGCTTTCTATTAGTGATGTTCCAGCTAATGCCCGTGAATTTACTTTTTTTTTAAAATAAATTATTTTGTTGCTTCAATTTTTCAAAATTATTTGCCCCATTTCAGAGCCTTTCTTAATTCAAGGAGACTTTTGCAAAACACATTTCAGAGTTTTTTTTTTTAAAAAAAGAACTTTTTAGGATTCATGTTCCTTTAAAATGTCAATTCTTTGAGAAATAGGATTGCTCCTATTTCCATCTTTGTATGCTCAGTGCCTTGCACACAGTAGGTACAAGAATCATGCCATTATGTGCTTTTGGTAGTCATTTGTATTTTCAGTTTTCTAAGAAAAAGTCTCCAAATGAGAAGACATATTATTCTCCTTTCATATTCAAATCCAACTGCCTTTAAAATTAAAATAGAAATCATTGTTTGCAGGTTAAAAAAAGAAAAAGCCTTTATTTTTCACCAAAGGCAGTTGTGTTTTGAATCTGATGTTGGAGATTTAAACCCTGATAAATATCATTCCTCAAGGTATTTGCCACCTGGCTTTTAATAACTGAGAAGAAAATCAGAGGCTTCAAAAGACAAAATGAATCATTAATTAGATGAAATATGTTTTGACATCCAATGACAGAAATAGAAAATGACCATGTGATGTTGATAAGAACGTTGAGCTAATTAATCATGCCATTTGTATGCTTCTATTTTTTATATGGGAAAGGGTGAGATAGATAAAACATAATTTGAATTTAATGTCAAGGGATATCTAACTGAGGTTTGTGGGAAAATACTTCAGGATTTTTTCCCCTCTTTCATTTTGCCCATATGTTAAGCTCCAGTGTGATTTTTAAAAATATTCAATGTAGTGACATTTGTTTTATCTTTTTAAGAAATTTTATTGATGTATTTTGTTTTTTATGTATTATATAATTATAATATCAAATTATCCACTCCTACCTCACAGAGTCCTCCTCCATAACAAAGAAACATAATTGAACAAAATCAAATGTTGAGGTGACCTCCCTCATCATTATTTGCTTGATTTGACATCTCTCGTGTCTCTCTCTATACCTGAAGGGGAAGAATGGACTCATTATCTGACCTATGGAATTATTGGCATACTCTAAAACCATTTTTCTTTTATACTTTAATAGTATTTTATTTTTTCTAATTACTTGTAAAGATAGTTTTAAACGTTTATCTTTGTAAGATTTTAAGCTCCAATTTTTTCTTTCTTCTTCCCTCCCCCTCCCCAAGACAGCAAGAAAGCTGATATAGATTATACGTGTACAATCATGTTAAACATCTTTTCACATTAGTCATTTTGTGAAAGAAGACAGAGCTAAAGGTAAATGCCATGAGAAAGAAAAAGCAAAAAAAAAAAATTAAAGTGAAAATAATGTGTTTCAATCCACATTCAGACTCCATAGTTATTTCTCTGGATGTAGATGGCATTTTCCATCCCAAGTCCTTTTAGAATAGTCTTGGATCACTTTATTGCTGAGAAGAGCTAAGTGCATAACTTCTGATCATCACACAATGTTGCTGCTACCATGTAAAAGATTCTCCTGGTTCTGCTCACTTCACTCAGCATCAGTTCATGTGAGTTTTTCCAAGTTTTTCTTAAGACCATTTTTCTTGACTTTTATAAATTTTCTTAAAATTAAAGATAGAATATAATGAAACACAGACAGAATTTTTAAAATAAGCATAGAGAAAAAAAAATAAAATAAAATAAAATAAGCATAGACTGTAAGAAACAATTTAATTGTAAGGTCAAATCTGTGACCCAGTAAAAATAATCCATGAGAACTCTCTGGCTATGGTTGCTTAGTACTTAGGAAGCTTTACTAAAATCAATGTCTTAACTATACACAAGTATTCACTTAGCACCTATGTGCCGACTATTGTGCTAAGTGCTAAGGAAATACATACACTTCCCCCCTTTTTTTTGTTCACCCTTTAATTATCAGACATCTGATTCTTGTTTTTACCATTCTACAGAAAATACTCCATTTTCACCAATGATCTCATAGCTCCCCTATCCAATGATCTTTTACTAATTCTTATTCTTCAATAGTATTTGATACTTCAAGATACTATCTTCTTCTGGTTCTTTTTCTGCTTGTCTGATTATTACTCAGGTACATTCCTAATTCATATTCCTTCAGTCCCGAAAAAGCACATGTTCCTTATTGTACATGTGTAACCTATATCAGATTGCTTGCTATCTTGGGGAAGGAAAAGGGAAGAGAGGCAGGGAGAAAAATTTGGAGCTCAAAATCTTACAAAGATGAATGCTGGAGCAGCTAATTAGTACAGTGGATAGAGCACCAGCCCTGAAGTCAGGAGGACCTGAGTTCAAATGTGATCTGAGACACTTAACACTTCCTAGCTGTGTGACCCTGGGCAAGTCACTTAACCCTAATTGCCTCAGCAAAAAAAAAAAAAAAAAAAAAAAGAATGTTGAAAATTTTCATTATGTGTAACTGAAAAAAATACTATTAAGTAAAAAAAAGAAGAGGAGGAAAAAAAGAAGGAAAAGGAGAGCACATGTACTCCAAGCCTTTGTTCGACAATTTTTTCTACATTCTTTTCCTTGATGATTTCATCTCTTCCCATGACTTCAAATATCACCTCTATGCAGATGACTTCCAAGTCTATATTTCCATACATAATTTCTTCCCTCTAATCTCTCATCTTCTGTTTCCAACGGCTCAAGGAGCATCCCTACCTGCATGGCATGCTGTCACCTAGAACTTCATAACTTAATTCTTTATCCCCCCTTTCTCTCACTTCCCTCTTACTGTTCTGTAATGATTCTCTCAGTCACCCAGCTTAAAACCAGAGTCTTATTTGATGCTTCTTTCCTGTCTTTCCCATTCAATTTTGGGCCGAATCTTATAAAATTTGCCTCACTGCAGTGTTTGATCTCTCTTATCTATTATTCCTGCTTCTATTACCCTATTTTAGGCCCTCATCCCCTCCCATCTAGACAATTTTAATAGATTCTTAGTGAATCTCCCTGTATCAAATCCTTTCCAGTCAAGCCTTCCTATATTCCTTGAAAAATTCATCTTCATAGTGCACACTTGAAACTATGCCATTTCTCTGCTTTTACTTTCCTGTAGATTAAAATATAAAATCTTTTACTTGGTATTTAAAGCCTTATATAATTTGGCTTCATTCTAACTTTCTATCCTTATTTGACACTTTCCCATTTAATACTGAATAGTTCTGTTTTTTTTTTCCTTTAAGTTGTTTTTAAAGATTCTGAACAGAAAAAGGAAATTTCAGAGCTCAGTTATGTTATTTCCTTTTACTTTTAAATAGTTTAGCATGCAGCTTTATTTTTTTAATGTTTCATATTTTCCCTAATGATATGTAAATCAATTTTTGGATAATATTTTAGTCTTTCAATTAAAATGTAAAACCAATTTATGATTAATTTGAATTTGAATTCCAAATTCTCTTTTTCCCTTTCTCTCTCACCTCCCCTCTTCCTGAGACGGTAAGCAATTTGATATAGGTTATACATAGGCAATCATGCAAAGTATATTTCCATATTAGTCATGTTGTAAAAAAAAAAACACAGATACCCCCCAAAACATGAAAAAAATAAAGAAAATAAAAATAATATGCTTCAATCTATATTTAAACCTTATTGGTGCTTTTCCTGGAGGTGGATAGAATTTTTTTTTTATTAAGTCCTTTGTCATTGTCTTGCATCATTATATTGCTGAGAATAGATGTCATTCACAGTTGACAGTCATTCAATATTGCTGTTACTACATACGATGTTCTCCTGTTTTTGCTCACTTAACTCTGCATCATTTCTACATGTAAAGCTTCCCAGGTTTTTTCTGAATCCATCCAATTCATCATTTCTTATAGCATAAGAGTTTCTATTACAATCATATACCACAGTTGTCCAGTCATTCCCCAGTTGTTGGACATCCTCTCAGTTTTGAATTCTTTGCCAATATTAAAAACTGCCGTAAATATTTTTGGACAAATAGGTACAGTTCCCTTTTTAAAAAATATTTCTTTTGGCTGTGGAACTAGTACTGGTATTTCTAAATCAAAAGATATGAACAGAATTTTGGCCCTTTGGGCATAGTTCCAACTCACGCTCCAGAATGGTTGGATCAATTCACAATTCCACCAATAATGCATTAGTGCCCCAATTTTCCCATATGCCTTTCAACATTTATAATTTCCCTTTTCTGTCATAATAGCCAATCATATGAATTGATACCTTGGTTGTTTTAATTCGCATTTCTCTAATCAGTATAGCATGTGACTTTCAAAGTTGTTATATTTGTCTATACTTCTTTCCTTAAGTTCTCTATATTTAAAATAAAAACTTCAATGACCCTCTTTATTTTTTCACAACCCTGTTGCTTACCCCTTTGCAATTTCCCTTCCTATTGAAAAAAGAAAAAAATTATTTTAGCAAATATTCCTCTTCAAAACAAATTCCCACACTGATTGATCATGTTGGAAAATATGTTTCATTTTACATTTTGAGTCTACTGTCTCTCTGACAAGAGGAAGATAGAATTTCATGCTCTGCTCTAACCAAGCCATTCGCCAATGTTAGCCTTCCTTCTCCATCTCAGTGCCAGGTAATGAATGACCTGCCTCCATATGCTAGCTGGACCAATCTCAGAATTATCCAACTTGAAACTCTGGGTCAAAGTGATTATCTCAGAGAATGAAAATGTAGTATTTGGTCCTTGCAGGTATTTACTAATCATCTCAGTTAACTACCGTGCTAATTGGTTTGACCAAAAGTTCCATTCTCATTGTTTCTGAGGACACAATCCTACTGTATAGCACTAAGAAGAATGCCTGAGAGTTAGTGACTCATGCCATTCTTGTGATTGACAGGCTCCCTGTCTAATATAAGTCTTGTGTGATTAATATAATTCTCCTTCTGTCTGTTTTCCTCACAAAAGAAAAAAAAATAAAATGATAACTCCTCACCTTTTGCCTTATTCAACAACAAGGATCACTGTATTTCTCTGAAGTGTCAAATGGGGTTTAAAAAATCAATGATCTGTAATAATTCACAACTGACTCGAAAAACAAAATGAAAATATTTAAGATGGGTTAAAGCTAATCTCTGCTGCCCTCTGATGGCCAAGTCTTGAATAACTTCTAGAGCCTCCAGTGTTCCTCTGATTTCTACTAGGCTTTCTCCTCTCCTTTTCTACATGTTTACATGAATATTTTTATGTATTTATACATATCGGACATAATAATGCCTCGATGACTTTTTACAGACTGTCCTCTGACACATACTTTGTGAGACTTGTCAAATCATTTAATTTTTCAGTGTTCTGGGGAACTATTTAAAACTATTAAGTTACATAAAAAGTGCTGACTTATAGTGGGAGTGGGAGTTTACTTAATTCTACTTTACTATAATACTCAATACTAATGAAATCACAGGTCTGGTCCTTAGTCCTCAAAACTGGACTTATTTTTGTTTTTTTCCCCTATAGAATAGATATTTGTCATATTCTTCAATAATTTGATCCTCAGGTGGGTCCTCCCTTCCACAGGGTCATTCATATTCAATTCATCATTATTCATGCTACAAGGCTTTTGTTCATATTCTTCTATGTATTCCTTCAGCCAGGTAGTTCAGTGGATAGAATGCCAGCCCTGAAGTCAGGAAGACTCATCTTCCTGAGTTCAAATCTGGCCTTAGACACTTAAAATCATTTAATCAAGTTTGCCTCAATTTCCTAATCTATATTTCTCCTCACCTTCCCTCCATTATTTCTGCCATAAGAATCCCAAACAAGGTCAGAAAGAGTCAGATACGATTGAAATAATTAAACAAAAGCAACATTTCTTCACCCAAAATCATTATGTGTTTACTCTTATCTTTCACTATTACATGAATGTCATTGAATTATGGATATCAGCTATGATTATGGCTAAGTTCACAGAGAACAGTGGGCAGCATCTTCTCTTAGATGGGGAAGCACAAGCAGTATCTGTTAGCTAAAATACAAGTGGAAGAAAAAAATTCTTCCATGAGACTATCTACCTATTCATTTTCCTAGTTTGGTATGTGGTAGATTGGGAAAATAGTGCATTTACTTCTTAGAAAAAGGTGTAGTTGCTACTTAGACCTAATATGGCTCAAGCAGTCTCACTATCTCCAACAAGTAGACCTTTCCCAAGTCCAGTATATTGTCTAGAATAAAGTGCTTTTATTTTTTCTTCTTTGTCTTAGAACATGTTTATGTGGTTCTAAAGGAATTGGAGAATTGTGATGTAGCAAGAGCTGGCCTTGTAGTCAAGATCCATGAACAAGTCTAGTTTCAGACCTTGATTAAATCTCTCAGTGGCCTAAACAAGTCTCTAACACTATGAACTGCAGGGCAGATATTTGTGATACTTGTATTAGTATAGAACGTTTTCTTATTGGGAGTTCCTTATTCCAATGAAATCATGAGCGTAGTCAAAAAAAAATGTAATTTGTCTCTATAGGGACTTCAGTAGATGAAAAATATTGATATTCTATCTGGAGACCTAGAACCTTCCCTTAGACTTTGGTATAATATAACATGGTTAGAAAGGAAGATGTTTTGAGAAAATTTAGTATAACAAATGCCATTAGGAATGCAGTACCCATTTATATGATATATTATATAATAATACTTATTATGTGGAATAAGTAGGTAACTAGGTATGTGCCCCAATCTGAAAGCTTCCTTATTTTCTAAATAATTCCTTTCATCAGTGATAGTTCTCAAAAGGTTGCCATGGCAGATTCATTCTTTTTTTTTTTTTTGCTTTTTGCTGAGGCTTGGGGTTAAGTGACTTGCCCAGGGTCACACAGCTAGGAAGTGTCTGAGGCCACATTTGAACTCAGGTCCTCCTGACTTCAGGGCTGGTGCTCTATCCACTGTGCCACCTAGCTGCCCCAAGGCAGATTCATTCTTTTGAGTCCTACTCATAAATACTGGTTATTTGCAACCTACCACTTAAGATATATATGAAGGCAAGTACATTTTAAGAAGAATTTTTATTAATCTAAGTGATCAAAATTGGCCTTTACAGATTCATTTTCCTATGAAATCAAGGAATCCAGTGAAAGAGAAGGATTTTTGATTACTTAAAAAATTTTGACAAAGTAGTACTCTAGCTCTACTCAGGAGTTTCAATAACTTTCAATAAAAGTGATGTCATAGGAGTTGATGTGGTAAATAAACCCTTGGAGTCAATCCCCATAGTGTATTTTTTAACTCCAAGTAGGAAATGTTTGAATTGATCAAAGGATGCATTTCCTACATTTGCTGTAGGGGGGCAGCAATTGGCCAAGAAAAAGAAATCAGTCCAGTATAAATGAGAGGTTAATAGATTTTTGTGGAAGGAAAGATTCTTTATTAAAAAGCTAAAAAAATATATCATGGCCCTTTCTTATATCTACCTTATAATATGAACGGACTTTTGGCACTTCATTGACAACCCTGAATGATGTCCAATTATGTATATAGAAAGTGCTTTGTAACCACAAAAAAATCTGTAGAAATGTGAGTTTTATAAAACTGCCTAATGTAAAATTCTACCATAGAGGGAATCTCTATTTAGGCAGGCCCTGGTTTTTTCAGGGGGAAAGTGGGTTTTCACAAGTACTCATAATATCAGAACATTGAGGGATTTATGGGTATATCTAATCCAATTAGGATCCAAACTTTCAAAGCACTCTGTCATTAGATTGTTCTGCTAAGAAGTCTTTCCTTATATTGACATTTATGACTTTGGAATGATTGCTTCCTGTGAAGTCAAGCAGAAAAAATCTAACCCCCCTTCCATAGGACATACCTTCAGATACTAGAAGATACTATTATGTAAACTCATCTCATCATAAATTTTGTCTTCTCGGGGATAAACATCCACATTATCTTCATCTCTCCTTTTATGGCACAATCCTGAAGTCCTTGACTAATCTGGCTGCCATCCTTTGGATACTTTCTAGTTTGTCAGTGTCCCAGCAAATGTAATGCTAGAATTCAACAGGGCACTCTAGACATTGCCTGACTGGGAAAGAATATAATGAAACTCTGACCTCCCTAATCTCAAACACTGTGTTTTTTTTAAAGTATCTATATTTATTAAATACTATATTTGTTAAAGTATCCCAGGGTCATATTAGTCTCTTTGACTGCCATATCACAGTCTTGATTCTTACTGAATTTGCCATCCATTAAAAACTCAGATCTTTTTCAAACTAACTGATATTAAATTGCATTTCCTTACCAAACTTCTTAGCTTCAGTGTTTGACTTTTATCCAAGTATAAGACGTTTATCCTTATTGGTTTTTACCTTAAAGAATCAGCCATAGATAGTGGTTAGAGAACTGGCTTCAGAGGCAGAGATTGACATCCTGCCTCTAATAAGTACTGACTATTTACCGCAGGCAAAGCACTTATACTCTCAGAGCCCTAATCATCTCTCTAAGATCATAAGCAACAGAGAAGATGCTGACCTGCACTGCATTAATAGAGGGAATTTTCTAATTTCTTTACAATGAATCACAGATCCAGCCCCAACATTTATATTATTAGATTCAATGTAGTGTTTGATTTCCTTGACTTATTTTTGGATCCTGATTCCATCATCCAATATGTTGGATGATCCGTTCTACCTTTGTATTGTTTCCATATTTGATCAACATATCATCTAGGCTTCTAAGTCACTGATAAAGTATTAAATAGCAAAAAAGACAAAAAAAAAATAGGCAGAGATTCTTGGGACATTACATTGGAGAATTCTCTCCAAGATGATAATGACCCATTAATTACCTTTTACCAGTAGCTTCCTAATTGGCTTCAAATGTCTACTCACTCCATATAATTTTAAAACAAATGATAAATTTCTATTACTTAAATATAAATCTGATCATTTGACTCTTTAGGAATTCTTTATTGCCTCTAGGATTTAAAAAAAAGAAAAAGAAAAGGAAGAAAAAAAATCTTCCTGGCACTGAAAGCCTGTACAATCTATTTACCCATCTCTTTTTCTGGTATTATATCATGTTACTCCCTTTTAGATACTCTCTGGTCCAATCAAACTGTCATACTGTTCCCTGAATATAATATTCTGTCTCTGCCTCTGTCTTCAAAAAGGTGCTTCTCCATACCTGGCGTGACCTTCCTTTTCATCTCTGCCTATTAGAATCAGATCTTCCTTAAAGGCTGGATTTACATGCCATCCCTACAATGCTGTTTCTTATTCCCCTACTTATTTCTTCATCATAAAATGATTATATATCTGTTTTTTTTCTAAATTGTATTTGCTTATCCATATGCATGTTGTTACTTCCAATAGAATATTAGTCCCTTGAGGATGGGAACTGTTTCCTTTGTAGCTCTAGCAATTAACACACTGCTTTACACTGCTTAATCACTGCATCTTAACTACAAAAAAAATAGCATAAGAAACTTTGCCATATACTTTGTTAAAATGTAAGTATCTCCAGCAATTCACTGATCAACCAGGTTCACAACCCTGTCCAAAAAGGAAATGAGGTTACTCTGGCATAACATGATCTTGATGAAAGTATCCTGGCTCTTTGTGATGAAAACTTTCTTTTCTAGATTTTTCACTCATGTGAACTGGGTATTTTTAGAACTTTAGCTCTCTTAAGTCTTTGTTCTTTTGAGATCCTCAAGCCATTTGACCTCCCAGAAAGCATTAGATAATAATAAGGTTTGGATGAACTAAATCTACAATGCCCTGAATAGGTACCCAATCAATATTTGACTTTAGTATGAACAAGGAATTGTTTAATTGCTATTAATTAGAAAGATAGACTATTTTCTTATTTGTATGAACTAGAATCACATAGTAGTTAGAACTCCTTAATCCTATATAAAAGCCAAATAAAGGAATATTTAGAGTTTCCAATATTGTGACAATAAATTTCCAAGATGTCTTCTTTCTCAGCGGCTCTGCAAGCTAGTGTTGTAGGCATTTGACTAAGAGGCAATATAATGGAGTGGTTAAGAGTATTATACTTGGATTCAGGAAGACTGGGTCTAAACCCATTTCAGATATTTACCAGTTGCGTAACCTTGGACAATACTCTTAACTTGTCTAGGCTTTAGTTCATCTTCTATAAAATAAAGAAATTGAACTTGATGACTTCAGAGGCTCCTTCCAGTCTTAAATTGTCCTGTGATTTCCCGTAGTTAAGAGATTTAAAAGAGAAATACTAGGACCATGTGCATCCCCTATTGATCAAGATGAGGTGAAAGCAATATGGGAGAGTGTCTTCCCGCTTCCACCAAAGTGTTAGGCTGTAGCAGAGCCCAGAATATTTCAAGGTCCTCAGTACAGTAGCCCTATGTTCTGATCCTATGCCTCTATTTCCTGAAAGAGATCAATCATGATTATAATTGGCATTTATAGAGTACCAATTATTCTATATAAACCATCTCCTTTGGACCTCACCAAAATCCAATAAAACTAAGTATTATAAATGCAGTTGTCCTCATTTGGTGCATGACCAAGCTAATATTAGGGATTTGCCCAGGATCCCACAGCTAGTGGCTGATTCATGTGCACGAACTCCAAATCTAACACCCTATCCAGTCCTTCTGGTAATTCCTTGAAGCTGCTAGTATGGTACCCTCTGTTTTTTATCACCAAATGCACTCTTCTCACAGTCTTCACCACTTTTCCCCATTTTTTTGTGCACATACACAGAACTAACTTAAAAACTAACTTTAAAGTATATCAATATATATTTGTAAAATAATAACTTATTTTTAATCTTGCCCCTCTTCCCCAAAAATATTTAGCAAAATACTACCTAACTTAACAGTGGTAATCCACCTATCACTAGCTACCTTCCTGGTTCAAAATCACCCATCTCGAGATACCTGGATAACCTGCTCTACTCTTTGACTTTATTGCACTGCTACTCTCTGATTTGATCCAGCATAATTTCTGATTCCTCTGTATTCTCTGGAACCAGATCTCACTCTGGAGGGTTCTTTGCTACAGTGCTGTTCCTTGTCCGTAATTGAGGAGATATTGCTATACATGTGCATGCATAGATTGGGTAAGGAAGAAGATTAGACAGTCTCAATTGATCATGTAATATTGGTTATCATGGCCTTGATCATTGGATATTACAACCAGTCCTTTCTGGACTTTCTTGGACTTAAGTCCAAGGATCTACAAAACAAAATAAGGAGCTCATTCTAAAAAGACTTATTTTATCCAGTGTGCTGGTTCTGGGCCTCCTAATAATCAATCTACAAGAATTTATTAAGCATCCTTTATCTATCAAAATTTTAACTCTAATAGGAGGCTATACGTATCTGAGAAGAGTGTCCAAGGAAGGGAGATGGAGATTCAGTAGTCCCAGGGATTATGAGTAGTGTCACTAGCCAATAATTTGTCATGTCCTTTCCAACAGCGATTGCAATATTCATTTGATACTAATCCAAGAGCAAAAGGGTAAGTCCAATAGATGAAAAAAGGGGATTAGGAAGAGATAGTTGGAGGAAAACATATATGGCTACAATGTAAATAAATAATAACGGATGGCAAGGGGATGGAGTATGAAGTATGATCTGATCAAATATAGTGTATCAAAGTGAGTTTTCCCTACCTCATTCACCCACTAATCAGGATGACTCAGTCCACAGACAAAATCTCTAAACTCCTAATCTTGGGAAAGGAAACACCAATAAATCTCCAATTCTCATATGGGAATGGCATGAAAGACATCCCTAAGAACACTGATAGTATAAGGACTTACCTAGATCTCCGAACCTACTCAGCTGTAAATCCAATAGTACTGCTTCTTTGGAATTAAGTGAGCTAATAGAATAATCACCACCATCAATTATGGAGCTAGCATTGCTTTAAATAGTCAGGTAGCTAAGTGACTCAGTGGATAAAGTCTTTCTGAGTTCAAATATGGTCTCAGACACTAGCTATGTGATCCTGGGCAAGTCACTTAACCCTTTCTGCTTCTGTGTCCTCATGTATAAAATGAGCTGGAGAAAGAAATGGCAAACCATTCCATTATCTCTGCCAAGAAAACCCCAAATGGGATTCACAGAGTCAGAAACAGTTGAAAAACTATTGGAAAACTGGGGAGTATTTGGAACTCCCCATCCGTGGTGCCTGCAGCTGTACCTGTGATCTGGCCTTCTGCCTCTCACTATGTCTCTTTAAATTTCACAAATATATATTTTGCTGAGGCAATTGGAGTTAAGTGACTTGCCCAGGGTCACACAGCTAAGGAAGTGTTAAGTGTCTGAGACCAGATTTGAACTCAGATCCTCCTGACTTAAGGAATGATGTTCTATCCACTCTGCTATCTAGCTGCTCCTCACTGTGACTTTTTAGGGAGTATGGCCTCTTCTTCTATTCCAGTATATATCAGGAAGCCTTTGTTCTTTCCATTCTCCTCCTTAATATACTTTCTCTTCCCTTTTTTCCCTTTGAGATCACAGGTTTTGCCCCTGCTGTTTCTAAGTGATAGATCATTCTGCCCCTTTTCCTGCTAGGTCTAATCAATACTATTGAAGACATTTTGAAGACCTGGCTTCACATCCTGATTCTCCTAATTACTGCTTGTGTGACATTGGTTAAATAAGTCAACCCCCCTTTAAGTCTCACTTTCTACTTTTATTGAAGATTTGTTGAATTGTACAGATTCAAGTTGTAAGGGAAGAACATCAGGATCAACTTGAAAAGAATTGTTAAATAACTAGTCCAGGGTCGCACGGGCATATTTTCCTGTCTCAAAATCCAGTGCCCCAGCCTTTATATCATGCTCACTCTCAAGAGATTTGAAATAGATAATTGCTAAGACCTCTTCTAGCTCTAAATCCTGTGATCTCTCTTGCTGGATCATTTAATGATATCTGTATCTATCTTTCTGCTGTAAGCTTCCTCTTAGGACTGAATGTGAAACTGATTTATTGATGACATTTCATATCACTATCCATGGAGGGATCTGGGGGGTAGCATTTGAAGATCATGTCTTTACTTTTATCGACAAACTGTCCTCAGAAAAAATTAATTTTCTCAAATTGGCCATTGAAGTAGGAAAAATAATATGCTACTTGTTTAATCAGATCTTTAAATCATTATCAATCAACATGTATTTATTAAGGACTTACTATATGTCAGGCATTGTGCTAGATGCTGGAAACTCAAAAATAAATGAGGCAGTCATAATCATAGAGTTTGCATTCTATTAAACTTACACAGAGAATAAAAGAAGCTATCCCTAAATTAATTAAAAATGAAATTATGTCCTTCAATAAGTATTTGAAGCTTCCAAAAACCAAATATAAAATACCTCAACTGTGAAATAAAGAGGGCTGGAGAGGTTGAATTTTTTGGCTTCAAAGATGGAGTTTGAAATCTCTAATCCTTGATCAGACCCCCGAAACACACTGGTTTTGGATCCCCTTCAGGGATCACATCCGCCTGTCTTCTGAAATTCTGTGACTCTAGACATCGGGGACACTGGCTGCCTTGTCAGGACAGGTGCTGAGTCTATTGCAAATAGCAGTAGCATGATAATGTTTGGAAATGCTCAATTTAATTAAGGAGTCCCTCTGATCAACCTCTAGACCTGAATGTTTCCGAAATCATCCAAGGCCTGATGTGGAGGCTAAATTCCTTGAAGTGTTTCCAAGGTACCTTTTGAATGATTTTCCCCAAGCAGCGATCCTATCTGGTGCATGCAGCTGGGAGGGTAGTGCTCTGGCTCTCTGGGCCCTTCTAACAATAGGGTTTTGTTTCATCACTCTCCCCCCATTCTAACCCTCTTCCCCCCTTTATTAGCCAACCATTTTCTTCACTCCCTCTCACAAGGAGTATGCTGTAGGTAATTCCCCAGTCCCAAAAGTGGCTACAATTTTGTGGTGAGGTGATCTGTATCTAATCAACAGGGAGCTTTGGATAATAGTTGAATTAAAAATCCAAAAAAGTCTTCAATCAAATGAACAATTTGCTGGTAAAAACCAGATTCATACAGCTCCCTTCTCTTTAGAATGAAGCTCTATTTGGCATTTATCTAGTTCCAACCTCGTACTAGGCACCAAACTTCATTTAGAGATAATATTGCAGTTAGTGAAAGGGGAAAGAAATATAACAGAATTCTTCCTTTACTGTAGGGTTAGCCAGGAGGAGTATTTCAGGACCACCCTTTTCTCTCCCTGTTTAAAGGAGGAAAGGAAAAGTCCCAGAATGAAGTTTTTAATACGGGTCAGATGCTGGCTCTCTAAGTCTGGCATATGTTTTAAAATATAGAATGTCTGATGCTCTATCAAAATAGACAAGAAGCAGGTATCCACCTTAATTGTTTAATTCATTTACTTCCAGGGCAGCACAGGGTGACTATTTTTCTCTGTAAATTCATTTAGGTGTTAATGTAATGGCTTTTAGGGACCTTTAATCTTACCACCTTTAATCCATGCAAAGGAGATTCTTAGGAACTCCCAAGGGCAGATGCTAGTCAATCATCAAGTATTTCTGATGGTCTTAAGATATACCAGGAACTATGTGAGACACTGAATATAAAAATAAATGTAGTTGTCCCTGCTCTTAAGAAACTTACATTCTGTTAGAATGATGAAAAGTACATAAAAGGTATCCTAAAAAATCTGAAGTATAGTTTTAAACTTTAGTAACTTAAAACTGCTCTTAAGTTTTTTAGGTCTCCCTTTGTATAAGTATATAAAGAATAAATAGAAAAGTAAATTATAAGATAGATAGTCTAGGAATGGAGGGATCTTGTCCAGAAAAGCCTTTGTATATTGTCAATTCTGCTATAAGGCTTGTTTTGAAATTGCTCCAGAGCTATTGATATATTAGGGAACATTATGAGCATGAGTTGAATTTTGCACTGGAAAAAGTGAGAATACAGGAAACTGAGCAGTTTGGTGATAATTCACAAGTTGCAAGCCTTCTGACTCCCACTTTCATAAGCAAACCTCAGGTCTTTTTCAAAGTAAAGTACGATATTTAATTGTATATCTTTTGCTACAGTTAGATCTGTGAGTGGAGAAGTGCTATTGGGTACCCAATACTCCACCCTCACCCTCTTCCCTTCTGCCACAATTGATTCCCACACCTACATCCTGAAATTACAGCTTCCCTGAGCCATCGACTTTGCCAGCCCAGACCTATGAGAACCATGTCACAGGCCAAAAAACAATCTGTGGCCCAATCTGCTACCACTATTTATTATAATAATAATTTTTGAATTCTTAAACTATTTAACATGTATAAAAATTGGACTACCCATTTTTATTAAGTTCCTATCTTTTTTTTAATGTGTTGTAACAGTTTTGAATATTGTGCCTCTAAGCCAGTTTTCCCATAAGACATGGATTTTGCATAGCATAGTGATCTTTAGTATCACATTACCAGTGAACTAACTTAAATATATAAAAATGTGAAAATAGGGGCAGCTAGGTGGTGCAGTGGATAGAGCACCAGCCTTGAAGTCAGAGGACCTGAGTTCAAATCTGGTCTCAGACACTTAACATTCCCTAGCTATGTGACCCTGGGCAAGTCACTTAACCTCAATTGACTCAGGGAAAAAAAGTGAAAATAGATAAATACATATATAGTTCAAAATTTTTCATAAAGAGTTCTTTTTAAAAAGAAACAGCTGGAAGTGGGACCATGTTCTGAAGTCCCTGACTAAAATTTCTCATCATGAACTTGTAGAAATCTCTGGGTTTTTGATATAAGAAACTTCCATAAAGCATAGAGTCTTAGGAGCATGTTTTTTTCCCAGCAATGGGCATAATTAAATCTTTACTTCCTGTCTCAACTCGAGACAAATGACCTCAACCTCAATAACAATAAAAAACTATTATATCATAATCACTATTGTCATCAATAATAAACATGTGTTGAACACCTACCAGGTGCGGGCCACTGTGCTAATAAATACAAAGGATCTTCAAGGGTCTTACAGTACAGGTTGGGAGACAGAACATGCATGACAGCTTGCAGACAACTTTATGAGGTTATACTCAATGGAAATTTCCTCTACTGATCCAGATTAAATCACTGATTTATGTTATACTTTCCCCCACTTAGTCAATTCTCAAATATTTGCATTCTGGCTTTCGGCTTCATTACTCAACTGCAGCAACTTCCTCCAAAATTACTATTGCTTTCTAAATTGTCAAGTCTGATGGTTTTTTCTCAATCCTCACCTTTATTGACTTTTCTGTGGCATTTAACAGTCTTGGCTGCCTCTATTCTCTCCTAGATTCTATCTCTTCCCTGGGTTTTTGTGATTCTGCTTTCTCTTTGTTTTCCTCCTTCTCATGGTTTCTTCTTGATCTCCTTGTTCAGCTTATAAAATTGTCCCTAACTATAAAATTTCCCAAGGCTTTATCATGGCCTCAGTTCTCTCTTCTCTTTATAATCTTTCATTTTTGTGATCTCACCAGCTCCCATTGGTGCAGTTATCATCTCTATACAGATAATTCCCCACGTGACTCATCCATCCCCAATCTCTCTCCTGAACTCCAATTGGATCTCCAACTACCTAAGGGATCTTTCAAACTTGATATTTTTTAGGCATCTCAAACACAGTAAGTCTAAACCTGAAATCATTGTTGCTCACGACCCCCAGATCCTACATATCCACCCTCTACTAAACTTTTCTGTTTCCTTCAGGGCCACCACTAACCTTCTAATTACCTTGGTTCATAACTTTAGCAGTGTCCTTACTATATTCCCTCTTAACCCACGTAACCAACAGTTGCCAAATTTCATCATTTCTACATCCAGAGCCTTTATTCCATATGTCTCCTCCTCACTGAGAAAATGATTCTTCTAAAGTTCAGGTCCAATTGTTTCTCTTCCATGCCCAAAATCAATGACTCCTTTTGACGTTTACAATCAAATATAAATACTTCCCTGGTTTTTAAAGCCCTTCCGATCCTAATTTTGGCCTATCTTTGCAACGTTCTTATTCTTTAATCCCCTTCCTGAATTCTGTGCTCCAACCAAACTATTACTTAAACAAGTTCTATACCCCATCTATTCACTTTTCATTGAGATTTGCCCATGGCTGAAATGTACTTCCTCCTCACCCTGCCTCTGGAAAGCCTTGTTTCTTAAAAAACTCAAGTATGGCATTAAGAGACATAATTTCTGGGTAATTTAATTATTTTATTAATAATGCCATTAGTCATTTTGCCATTTCTCTCTTGACCAAAGACAGTCATGGTGGCAGATTTAGGTTTATATGTCCATTGGAAGAGAGGTGTTCCTGTAGGTGGTAATCAGCCAGGCTTCTCATTGGTTAACAAGTAATAAGAAAATGAATATTTCAGTGAGGGGACAGACCTGAACTTTGATTACTTATTTACTCCTGTTACTTTTAGTGGTGATCTATTCAGAAAATTTTTCCCCCAGCCAAACTTGAGCAAGAAGGGAATTTTACTTTAGATGAGAAATCTGATCTAGTTTGGTGGAGTAGCAATACCCAGAACAAGGAGAATGTAATTCCTATCTTCCATCAACCCTGATATTGAAAGAAAATAGAACAAGGTAATAGGATTGGGGAAAAAAGCTGGGGTCTCCCCAGTTTTAATAATTAGCTATTAATATATGAGAGAGAAATAACCATTTCTCTCAAACTTCTACAGAAAACCTCTCTTGAGCCTCCCAGCTGCTAAACTCAAACATAGCATGTCTAAAACTGAAATCCTTGTTGCCCCCTACCCCTCAAATTTACTTTCTTTCTGTATATGATTGATTATATATACATAATATATATGTAATTCTATATATACCTGTTTATGTGCATGGATTTTCCCATGTTAGACCACAAGTTCAGTGATAGTGATATCACATTTTTTTGGTAGTCCGAGGGCCAGATCTGTTGATTAACTGGCGGACTGATTGATTATTTCTTAAATATCTTGAGGCATTAGGAGATCGTGACTTGCTGAGATACATGTATGTCATATAGCTGATAAGTTTTTCTTCCAGACTCTGAGTCAACCAGATTCTATCCATTCTTCCTGCCAACTAGGAGCATATCCTCTAAGGCAACCATCATATGATCATACAGAAAGACAATGAACAATTTAATTTCCAGATTGAAGCTATTGGAGTTATTACCACTCTGGCCTTCTTTAAGAGCTTCCATTGCTATTATCATGTTTTAATCAAATCCTGACTCTGACACAGATTTGACAAATCACTTCATTTCCATAATCCTCAGTTTTTCTTATGCTTACAATGAGCACATTGATTTTCAAGGTCTTTTCCAGCTCTAGGCTTATGACCCTATGATCCACTTTAAATTCATCATTTATGTAAAATGATGAATTTAAAGTTAGAAGGCCTTGGTTTATATTCTAGCCTTTGCCCATGGTTACACAATAGGTATTCTTATCTTCTAAACTTTAAGGTCAGCTTTTTATTGACTCTTACATGGCCCCTCTCAAGTTGTGTGTTTGTGTTTTTTTCAGATTTTGGTAAAAGATTTAATTCTTTAAAAGATAGCTAATAGTTGATAAACATTTATTCAGTGACTACTCTGGGCCAGGCACCTTGCTACTTGCCACCTGTGAGACCTAAGGGGAAACTATTTAACTTCTCCCAGTTTTCTCATCTGTAAAACAGAGGCTGATCTATATGGTCTCTCAGGTCCCTTTCAACTCTATTATTATGATTTTGTGTTTTATTGTTTGCATCTCATCTTCCATATGTGATTGTAAGCTTCTTGAGGGCAAGGATTGCCTTTTGCTTTTTTTTATATCCCCAGCACTTAGCACAGTCCCATAGTAGGCACTTAATAAATGTTTATTCAATTGAATTGTCTTGACTAGCTTGTAAGATATTATTTTCTAATACAAGATATTAGGTTCACAACAGGATGGTGCAATGGATAGAATGACAGATTTTGAGTCAGGACACTTACTTTCTGGGCAAGTCACTAATCTCTATTTGCCTCAGTTTCCTCATCAATAAAAGGGAATAATAATAGCACTCCCAGGACTATTGTTAGGATCAAATGAGATAATGATTGTAAAACACTTAACATGGTGCCTGGCACATAGTAGGTGTTCTATAAATGTTATTATCATCATCATTATTATTCCATGACTAAGTATTGTCCTTTTTGATCTTTGATTAAAACAGAGTAGAATATATAAATAGTGCTTTAAAAGATACCATAAATTATTTTGAACTGAATAGAACTCCAACTCCTCTTAAGCTAAATGCAACTTAAATGAGTGACTTTTATTGCCCATGGAGATATTTGATACCTGGAGAACTTTCAGTTCAGGTCTTTACATGTTTTACATTTGGCTTAGTACTGATGGGATTTCCCAGTGAGAAGTCTTGATCTATTGAAAATTAACCCAGGAATGTCAATGACCCCATCTACCCACATCCTCTGATTTGGACTAAAATCAATTTTCCCGTCAGCTGCTCTACACAGACAACAATAAGAAGGAATAGAAATTTCACTCGCCGAAGGAAAGGGCAGAAGCCTGAATTGGTGGATTTGCATGGTGGGCTTGGGGGATGGAAGAAGGGAATGAATGAACATCCATTAAGAGGAATGAAAACTGGCGTGAGTATTATTAAGATGAAGCAGTTGACCTGTCTAAAACCCAGTAAGTCTCAGTTAACAAAAGGCAGTTATCACTTTTCTGAGTGTGAGTGCTAACTTTGCCTGCCACTAGATAGGGTCTGATTTGTATGGATGATGGATTGCAGAGATTCAACCTGTCCTTGATTTTTTTTTTTTTAAATTGGCTCTGGACCAGAGTAACATCTTTTGGCTGTGACTTTGTAAGTTGCAGGCAATGTATCTTTGTTAGATAGCCATTCTTCAGCTTTATCTTGTAAAATATAGCTAAAACAACTGCCAAAGGGAGAGCGTCTTGCCAATGTTTTTGAAATAAGAAATATGTAAATGAAAACCATCTCTGCACACTGAGCTTTTCCTTCTCGTGCTAGCAGAATGAAGGCAAGAAATGTGATCACGTGGTCACATATATATATATATATATATATATATATATATATGCCTATGTGTGCAGATCCTTTCAAATTGGTTGGTTTGCTTTCAAAAAATGCAAAGCCGAACAAATTGTTTGTGTTAGATGTAAACACATCTGAACAACTGGCAATTTCAACTTCTGTGCTGATAGTTGTGAAATCCATCACAGGCTCACTCCCATGTAACTAAGAGTGGGTGGGTAGCTCATAAAGAAACTGAGGGCCAGGTTAAAAAAAAAAAAAAAAAGAGACTGCTAATTTTTAACAAGGTGGGTGGGAAGGACTGAAAGCCATCTGGATTGCTTAGAGACAACTCTGAAAGGTTATGGCCGTTTAAAAAAAGATTATCCCTAAACTGGTGTTTGTTCTGGTCATTTAAGTCTTACTCTTTAAGCCTGACCTAGGATTCTGGCTTTGAGCTGTCCTGTGATAAGGCAACTATGTGACTTTGGAGGCACTTCTAGGAATCTAAACAGCCCACCTACAAAATAATCAACATTTTTCTTTCAACTTATTCACAGAGCAGGTTTGGATCATCCTGCTCTGTTTTCTTTAAACAATTTGAAGAGGAAAAAAAGACACTTAAGAAGCCCTATTTGATATTAGTTTTGGGTGAGATGATTTTCTCTTATGTGTTTTATTATTTGGAGAGATCTAATAACAAGGAGCAATTAACTTCCTTCTTTGCCTCCCATTTTTTGCTTATGACTGGAAGGTCAAAAGGTTGACACCTACTAGTAAATGGCACTTTCCCATCATTGGATTGAAAAGAAGAGGCAGCAAATTGCTAGCTCCCATCAGACCCTCTCTCTATTGCTTTCAATCTATAATCCTTCTATCTTTAAGATACACTTCCTTTTGCTATATCTCGACCCACCCAGATCTTTGTTGGTACCATATTATTCTCTTTCCTTTCAGTAACAGATCTTCCCCATCCCCATCTCCATCCTCACCCTTTTACCAAGGACTTTCAATATTCATGTCAATGTCTCTTCACTTCTAAGTCTCGGCCCATCCACCTTCCATAATTCCTGTGATATCTCACTATCAGTTCACCCTAATCTATCTCCAAAGATGGTCCTTTGTTGTATAATGTTATTTTTGGTCTAGTATTCAAAAATTCCCTTTGTGACATTGGTCAAATCACATAAATTCTCTGACTCCTAGTAGCTTCATATAAGAATAATAGCCAACATTTCTAAAACACTTTAAACTTTGCAAAGTACTTTGTATTTTCCTTCAATTTGATCACCACAATCCCACTGAAAAAAGAACTGTTAGCTACCATTTTACAAGTAAGGATCATGGAGTGCCATTTTTTATGTCATTATTGTGACAAGTCAAGTGACTTGTCCAAGATCACAAAGCTATTATGTATATGTATTAAATCATTTGTTTTAGGTATGTGTATAATATTATAAATATGTGTAATATGTATGTATATATTATGTATGTATGTATTAGAGCCCAGATTTGAACTCAGATCTTTCTGACTTTAATCCTAGCCCCGTTAGCCACTAAACCACCAAACTGCTTATTATGTGAAAGGAAAATTATAATATCTGTGATGGTTATGTTGGCAGAGCTATTGAAAGAATCAGTTAGAAATGATCTATGTGAGACAGGTTTTTGTTCAGTCATGTCTGATTCTTTGTGATCTCTTTTCTTGGTAGAGATACTGGAGCAGTTTACCATTTCTTTCTCCAGCTCACTTTATAGATGAGGAAACTGAGGCAAACAGGGTTAGATGACTTGCCCAAAGTCACACAGCTAGGAAATATCTGGGACAGAATTTGAACTCGGGAAGATGAGTCTTGCTGACACCAGGCCTGGCACTGTATCCCCTGTGCAACCTAGCTGAAAGGTTATAATAATTAAAGTCTATAATAAATGAGTTATTATTGAGTACCTGCTGTGTTGGACATTATGTGGTAGAACTTGCTGGGTATATAATATTTAATAAGTAACAGTCCATTTAAAAAAACCCTGTAAGAATAGTAAAGTATAAGCTTACAGTCTAATATAGGTGAAAACTTAAGCTTCTATCAGCTTGCAGTCCATTAAGAAAAAGATATTCATACTGAGAGAACGGAGAGGATCAGGAACTTTTAAAGCTGTCAGCTACTCAAGTTGCCTCCTGTTTCTCAGGAAGGGTGTGTGTGCCATGGAGTGGTTTTTCTTGGGATGGAGAACAATAAAACTTCTGTTAACTGAAACTCAACTAGAAATTTGCCTGGATTACGTATTTGCCTAATGCTTGAAAATTAAGATTTAGAGGATATAATAGCTGTCTTTAAATATTGGAATGATTGTCATAAAGAAAGGAAAAAAAATGGTTTATTCTGTTTGGCCTCAGAGGAAAGAATTAGCACCAATGGGTAAAAGATTTAAGAAGACAAGTTTTGGTTCAATGTAAGGAAGGACCTCCTCACAACAAGAGCAGTTAGAAAATGGGCTCTCTTGAGAGGTTGGCTCACTGTTCATTGGGATATTGAAGCAGAAGTTGACAATCACTTTGGGGGAGATCGTGAAGGGAATTTTTGTTTCAGGTGAGAGTTGGAGGGACTCTAAGGTCCCTTCCAATTATGAAATTTCATGTTCCTACTTGACTTTTATGTGAAAGCCTTAAGAAAATAAACCAATAGACTCAGAGGCATACGTTTTGAAAAAGTGACATCTAAATTAGAGCACTGGCTTGGGATTTAGTCAACCTACAACCTTTTATACATATATCTATAACCTTACATAATGAGAATTAATATTCAGTATATGGCTTGAAAATTTCTATGTCTTCAAGCTTTCAAAGATTTAAATTTGGTTAACCATATTGTGCTTAATAAAAAGCAAGAGTATGGAGTAATGAATGCATCATAAGATTTTAGCAAGAGTTGAAATAAGAAGAGTCTTCTAGCTTAATCATAAAATTCGAACAAACCACTCTACTCTTGAAGTCTTTTGATTAATTGAAGTTGCAACTATTTCTCTTGGTTTTACTAAATGATCAGGGCTTTACCCTATTAACAGTCTCTTGAAGGCAGAGGGTTTAGAAGTGGGAAGGGAAAAGAAAAAAGAAACAGTTGCCTGATAATTCTAAGAGGGAAGACTATGTTGGGGAAAGGCGATCATTTATATACAAGGTAAGACTAGAGAATGAATAAAAATTTTAGATGGAAAGAAATGGTAGAGTGTGTTATACATTTTCAATAGAAAAGACTTTCTGCAGAGTAAAGTATCAATTCTTAATTCTGGGATCCAAAACTATCATAATATTGCTTTAGTCTACCTTAACCATTTATATTTCATGCTACTCCCATTACATACTTCATGTTCCAGATTAATTGAACAATTTTTACTCCACTTCTTGTGCTTCCTTGTCCCATTTTTGTAACTTTGCTCACAAGTTTAGAGTGTTTTTCCCTCATGTATTTTACCTAAAGAATACTCAATCATTTTATATGTGTATCCATAGCTCCTAGAAAGGGTCATCTAAGTGGGGCAGTGAATAGAGTGCTAGGCCTGGAATCAGGAAGAGTTGAACCTGAGTTCATACCTAGCCTCAGATACTTCCTAGCTGTGTGACCCTGTGCGCCTCAGTTTCCTCATCTGTAAAATCACCTGAAGAAGGAAATGGCAAACCACTCCAGTATCTCTGCCAAGAAAATCCCAAATGAGGTCATGAAGAATTGAACACAACTAAACAATGACAAAGCCCCTAGAGTGGCACGTGGAATAGGAAATATGTAATAAATACTTTTGGGTTGATTCACCTCCTTTATAATTGAAGTTCCTTTCTCTTCCTTTTGTGGCTTTGCATAAGTACTACTTCCTCCATGAAATTTTCCTTGATCCTCTGCTAAAAATGATCACATTTCTCATAAATGTGGACTTTCCTTTGTTTTTATCTCATTCTCAATTACATCCCATTTATTTATATAGATGTTTTTCTTCTCATTAGATTGTTGACTACTTTGGAGCAGGATCTGCATTGTACAGTGTTTTTGTGTTCCTCTGCCTACACATTATCTTGCAAATAATACTATGTGCTTAATAGTAATATTAGCAAATAGCATCTATTTGGACTTGGGATGGCAAAAGTCCTTAAAATTATGCCATGAAGAAGTAGTTGCAAGAACTAGAATGTTTAAACTGGAGAAGAGAAGATGGGACATAATCCTGGGTTCAAATATTTGAAGATCTGTCATGTGGAATACAGATTAAATTTACTTTGCTTGACTCCAAATGCATGTCCAGAACCAATAGGTAGAAATAACTGAGGGACTCTACTTTTCAATTCAGGTTTTATATGTCAAAACTTCCTAATGACCAGAGATATAAAAAGTATATTGCTGTCTCAAATAGTAAAAATTTGTCACTGGAGATGTTTACGTATTTCCTAGACGACCACTGGAGGTTGGGGGATCAGTGATGAGGGAACACACCTTGTGTGAGCCCTGTTCAGGACTGCTCATCCATCTTCATTCAGTTCTTATCTGTAGCTCTGAGATGTAGCACGTAAGCCATACCCTGCTAAAACCTTCTTGGCAGATGGGCTAAACCAGGTTGAGGGTAACTGATAGGCCTTGAACCAGTAGATAAATTAGCATGTGAAGACTTCCCTAGGCAGAAGGGGCAGATGAGACTAATTGAAGGCACCTGAAGCAGGTGACATGGACCATTTAGAACTTGGTCAAGATATTGAAGATATCAGGGTCACCCACTGGATTCAGGTAGTCACCCTGAATTTTATCTTGCCATGGAGTTTGATGATTCTGGAATCAAGAGTAAAGCTGACAGTGTCAGAACTCTGCCTCCTTTCAATCCAATTCATCTATGAATCAAGACATCATCCTATGACATCATTGGTCCTCTTAGAAAATGAATTAGAGGGATGCTGTAAATGGGAACTTATGCTTTATGTTAAACTAAATGACCTCTCTGATACCTTCCAATTATGAGTTTCAAGAATTCTAATATCATTAAAATTCATTATATATTTGATATGGCCCTTTCAGCAGCAATTATTTAAATTATTGTCATTACAAAATTTGCTTCTTAATAATAAAAAAAAGTTTAATCATTTACTCTTAACCAATGCTATTTTGATGGCATGAAACAATTATGTCAACATTTAGCTGGGAAGTTATTTGAAACTGATGAAATCAGCAGCTTTGTCCCAGGGTTTTAAGCCAAATTTGGAAATAAAACTTTAATTTTTTTTTAAACCCACTTTGCTAGCCAGCTCTTTTCAGTTAGTTCTGGGTGGTGTCTTGCTTAGGAAAAATACACTATGTGAAATTGAATAAGCACAGTGTATACGTGCTAGGTGAGCAGTAAAGAACAGCATTCGGATTCAGTTAAATGTCCCATTTTTCATTTTGCATGAGTGAAATAGATATACTTCTAAAATTGCTGGTTATGATTAGTACAGTGGATAGATTTGGCTGACCAGAGTTTACCCTGATCAAATACAGTATCTCAGTGTTTTGACATTCTCAGTTTGATTTTAATCAGTAGGTGTGAATGAAGTAAACTCATTTTATTTTTAACGGAGGAGTTTATTTTGGAGCCTAACACTTTCTAACGTCTGTGCGTTGTAAATAAGTGGTCTATGAAGTGTGAAAAGAGTAAAGACATGCATTTTAGCACTAGAGTCATAGATTCTGAACATTTTTAAAAGCTGGAAGTGATTTTAGAGGTCTTCCAAATGAGGGAATTCTTCACCTTGGTGTATTGTAAAGCTTTTCACCACTACCACCACCACCACCATCATCATCAAAGCAATAAAAAGAGCAGAACCAGAAGAACAATTTATTCAATAATCATATTGTAAAAATATGTAACTTTGAAAGACTCAAGACTCCTTATCAACAAAATTATTTTTCCAATTGTCTTGTCCTTACTTATCTGAGTTCATATTGTTCATTCTCTCCCTTCCTCCTCCCCTCTTTCCCTCCCCTCTGTCTCTCTCTCTGTCTGTCTCTCTGTTTCTCTCATAAAGAGGAGCTTACAAGATAACATATATTGTTATTGATAAGCACTGCTAATATAAATTAATTAAATGTTAAATTAGCCCTAGGATTCTTGTAGGGAAACTTTGCATTCTAATCATATTGCTTAATTGGGAAATACTTATCTACAGAAATTGATGTCACTATATAAGACTCATGTTTCTATAATACTGAAAGATTTATAACATGGTTTTCCCCCTTCCCAGGAAGATGTCATCAAAATTTCTTTATCCCCATTTTACAGATGTGGAAACTGAGACTCAAAGGAATGAAGTGATTTGCCTATTACTTCATAATTCATAAGTGGCAGTGGAAGTGTTCTAAACCTGACACCAAATCTAGCATGCTTTCCATCAGGGTCTTTTGCCTCTCTGTGTATCACATTGTTATCTGGAACAGCAGAGATTCCCTTTTAAAAGCTGAAGGTAGAGAGCCTTTCCCAGA
The DNA here is from genome assembly GCA_023553655.1 of Myrmecobius fasciatus. Taxonomy (NCBI): domain Eukaryota; kingdom Metazoa; phylum Chordata; class Mammalia; order Dasyuromorphia; family Myrmecobiidae; genus Myrmecobius; species Myrmecobius fasciatus. The sequence goes on from JAJPUD010000072.1 coordinate 1,104,555, forward strand.
GAAGCTACTGAAAGGTAGCAGACCTCCATTTTCCTCTTTCTGGATCCCTTTTTTATATCTGTCTGTCCTGATTCTGATGTCTACTTGTACTTTGGGCCTCCTTTTCTGTCTATTTCCTTCTTTTTTTGAGGATTTGATATGTCATTTATCTACAGAGGCTTCAGACCCCTTTGTGGTACATTGTACTTTTCCTTCTGAATACTCCAGTAGGCTTTGTGTTGTCCCATTTCTCCAACTCGGGAGCTGAGCTTCTGCCTCCTAATGTACTTATGGACTTCCCGTTAAAGCTATAAAAGTAATTTGTTCATCAAGTATTGTAGAGTATAGGTGAAGTTTCTTACAATCAGGGCTATCGCTTCAAATCCCTTATTCCCTGGTTAAAAAGTTAAATATTAGTTATAATACCAACTATGGGTCATTATTTTGGTCATCAATTCAAGCTCTCACAGACTAGTTTTCTCTTTGTTTCTCTGTAAGAAAAAAATCTGTACATATAGACTAGTTCTCATTTAGAGAATCTCTGAGCAAATTGTAGTGCATAAATGTAATGCAATACTATTTTACCATAAGAACTATGTATATGAAAAATTGATAAAAACATGGAAAGCTTTATATGAACAGATGTAGACTAAAGTAAGCAGAAGTAGGAAAACAATAAAATGGCTCAGTACTCAAATGGACCTGTGATCTCATCAATTTGAGAATTCTTTCCAGTGATACATATTGCTTGTTAATTAACCCTGCTTGCCCATCCTGTGCAACCCTTGTCCCTCTCCTCTCCTGTAGTGGCCTAAGGATTCACCTAATATTCCAAAGACTTTTTTCACTTTTTTTTCCCCCGAGGCAATTGGGGTTAAGTGACTTGCCCAGGATCAAACAGCTAGGAAGTCTAAAGTGTCTGAGACCAGATTTGAACTGAGGTCCTTCTGACTTCAGAGCTGGTGCTCTATCCTCTGCACCACCTAACTGCCTCAATTTTTTCACTTTCTAATGAGAAACACTCTGGTTGTCCATCTGTAAGACTTTACTCTCTCCCTATCACCAGCAATCTTTCCTTCCTTAATTCTTTGATGATGTCTTTTACTCATACCTGCTCACACTCACCATGTGTCTCTTCATTTACCTTTGTGGATATTTATCTTCAATATTTTAGAGACATTTGTATTCTAGATCTTATTGCCATACAGAAACAGTGACATATTGTTAGTATTTTTTTAAAGTAGGTCTTTGCTTCTGTGATAAACTTGGAATCATTGAAGGATTTTTTAAAAAGTTCTTTAGTATTTTATTTTTTTCCAATTACATATAAAAACAATTTTCAACATTCATTTTTAAAATTTTGAGTTCCAAATTCTCTCCCTCCTTCTTCACCCCCTTCATTGAGAAGGCAAGCAATTTGATATAGGCCATACCTGTGTAGTTATGCAAAACATATTTCCATATTAGTCATGTTTAAAAGAAAACATAGACCAAAATTTAAAAAAAAAAAGAAAAATAGAAAAATAGAGAAAGCTAAAAAAAAAAGTATTTTTCATTCTATATTCAGACTCCATCAGTTCTTTTTCTGGGGCTGGGTAGCATTTTTCATCATAAGGCCTTTAGAGTTATCTTGGATCATTGTGTTGCTTAGCGTAGTTAAGTCATTCACAGGGGATCATCTTACAACATTACCATTAATGTATACTATTTGCATCAGTCATTGTAGGATCTTTGCAGGTTCCTAAAGACAATGAAATCTACTCTCCTTCCTCCTGTCTAATGTTGGGGCTCCTTTATCATCTGTCTGTCTATACTGTCTGCTTCAGATGTGCGCACTGATGGACATAGAGATTGCCGATCCAAACGCATGTTGTAATATGGGCAACAAGCATCCTTATTCCCTTTGGTCTTTCTGTGTAGTTGATCAGGCCAAACTTCTTTGAGAGATTGCAGATGACTTCCAAGAGGCCCTGCAATATGCTGTCTTGAGGCAATCAGCACAATATCATCCACAAACAGGAGCATCTGGAAGACCTCACCATCCATAGGGAATTCCTCTTCAACTTGGATTCTGCACTAGAGCTCCTCTCACAATAGCAAATGCTTTTGGCAAGCATACATTTCCCTGTTTTATGACTCGTCTGATGTTTATGAGCAGAGGGTCATTGAACAAGGTTATTTCTATCTTTTGAGGAATCATGAGTGATTTTGATATATGGGTGGATAATACCTTGTTGTACAGGAGCCAATAAGACAGCATTTTCTTACCAAATTAAATGCTTTTTCATAATCATTGCACAATGGTATTCTATATTCTCTTCATCTTTCAATCAATTGTGAAATAGTACATTCAGTCCATTGTCAAATAGCTTTTGTCAAGACCTGTTTGTTCTCTACTAATATTTTCTTTGAGGATGACTTCAATTTTTGTGCATTAGTGACTTTCATAAATTAAAGAGTATATATATATGTGTATATGTATATATATATATCAATAACTATTGAGATTCTCTGTCACTCTTTTTTGCTATATTAATAAGGCATGAGTTTTTTCCCCATATCTTTGAAACCCTCCTCTCCTTTAGATACCTCATGTATCTCAGTCCCTCAAAACTGTCACAAGCGAATAGCCTCCAGCCTGATTCTCTTCCATATGTATTTGGTTTCTAATGCTTCTTTAAGTATTTCCAGGACTGTAATGTTAAGGTCCAAGTATGGGGATTCCACTGACTGTAATGAGAAAAATGCTTAGCAAAATGATTTTTGCAAATATTTTCCATTTTTCTTGTATGAGCCTTCTTCCATTTTCACTGTTAAACAAAATGACTGCAAAAATGAAAATTGATTTTTTTTTAAATTTTTTTAAGCTTTTTATTTACAAAACATATGAGTGACCTTTCAACATTGACCTTTGCAAAAAAAAACTTTTTTTTTCCCAAGCTTTTCCTTTCCTTCCCCCCACTCCCCACCCCTAGATGACAGGCAATCCAATACATGCTAGATAGGATAAATTATATGACAAATACAATACATGTATACATATCTATACAGTTATCTTACTGCACAAGAAACATCAGATCTAGAAAGAGAAGAAGAAAAAAACAACCTAAGAAGGAAAACAAAATGCATGGAAATATTCACAGAAAGCGTTAAAATGCTGTGTTGTGGTTCACTCTCAGTTCCCACAGGCCTCTCTCTGGATGTATGTGACTATCTTCATCGCAGAACAACTGGTTTGAATCACATCATTGTTGAAGAGAACCATGTCCATCAAAATTGATCATCGTATAGTCTTGTTGCTGTGTATAATGTTCTCCTGGTTCTGCTGATTTCATTCAGCATCAGTTCATGCAAGTCTCTCCAATCCTCTCTGAAATCCTCCTGTTGGTCATTTCTTACAGAACAATAATATTCCATAACATTCATATACCATAATTTATTCAGCCATTCTCCAATTGATGGGCATCTTTTCAATTTCCAGTTTCTTGCCACTACAAAAAGGGCTGCCACAAACATTTTTGCACATGTGGGTCCCTTTCCCTCCTTTAAAATCTCTTTGGGATATAGGCCCAGGAGAAACACTGCTGGGTCAAAGGGTATGTACAGTTTGATAACTTTTTGAGCATAGCTCCAAATTGCTCTCCAGAATGGTTGGATCCGTTCACAGTTCCACCAACAATGTATCAGTGTCCCAGTTTTCCCACATCCCCTCCAACAGTTATCATTATCATTTCCTGTCATTTTAGCCAATCTGACAGGTGTGTAGTGGTATCTCAGAGTTGTCTTAATTTGCATTTCTCTGATCAATAGTGACTTGGAGCACCTTTTCATGTGACCGGAAATAGTTTCAATTTCTTGGTCTGAAAATTGTCTGTTCATATCTTTTGACCATTTGTCAATTGGAGAATGGCTTGAATTCTTATATATTTGAGTCAATTCTCGATATATTTTAGAAATGAGGCCTTTATCAGAACCTTTGGATGTAAAAATATTTTCCCAGTTTACTGCTACCCTTCTAATCTTGTCTGCATTCATTTTGTTTGTACAAAAACTTTTGAAAATTGATTTTTAAAAGAAAAAAATGAATCTGCATAATTATAATGATCAAGTTTGGATATAGAGAAGACTTAAATGTACACACACACACACACACACACACACACACACATACACACCTACTTCTTTTCTTTGCAGAGGTGAGAGAATATGAGTGTTGAATATACTGTCAGACTTGGTGAATTTATTGGCTGTTTTTCTTGGAATACCTTTTTTAACCCTTTTTTGTTTTTATTCTTTGTTGCTGGAATTAATTTATTGAGCAAGAGAAAGGGGAGTAATATGCTATTAAAAATAAGATGCCAATAAAAATTTTAAAATAAATGACAAGGACTTATTTAGGTGTGAATTAAACCTCTCGTTGGTTTTAAAGGGGAAGCTAGAAACATGGAATGTTAGAGCTTGAAAGCATCTTAGAAATAAATTAGTCCAGGAAATTGAGTGGATGCCCATCAATTTGGGAATGATTGCATAACTTATTGTATATGAATGTAATAGATATTATTGTTCTATAAAAAATGATCAGCAGGCTGATTTCAGAAAGGCCTGGAGAGACTTACATGAACTGATGCTGAGTGAAGTGAGTAGAGCAAAGAGAACATTGGCAGAAACAACAAGGTTATGTAATGATCAGCTGTGATGGACTTGGCTCTTTTCAACAATGAGGTGATTTAGGGCAATTCCAATAGACTTGAGATGGAGAGAGCCATCTGCACCCAAAGAGAGGAACTGAGTGTGGATGACAACATAGTATTTTTACCTTTTTTGTTATTTTTTCCCTTATTTTTCCCCTTTTGATCTGATCTGATTTTTCTTATGCAGCATGATAAATGTGAAAATATGTTTAGAAAAATTGCATATGTTTAACCTATTTTAGACTACTTGCTATCTAGGGAAAGAGAAGTAGAGGGAGAGAGAAATTGGAATACAAAGTTTTGCAAGGGTGAATATTAAAAACTATCTTTGCATGTATTTTGAAAATAAAAAGCTATTATTACTTTTTAAAAATCCATGCAATCTTAGTGCTGGAAAAAAAAAATAAACCAGTCCAAATGTTCATTTTTTAGAAGAAGAAAGAGGTTATATACAGTTCCAAAAAGGACTAAACATGGTGGTGAGTTGACTCACCCAAGACCACGTATTTAGTGACAGAGCACAGACTACACTCCAGGTCTTCTGCCATTTGGGCCAATGTTTTCTCCATTATACTGTGTACTGCCTCCATTTGCTTCATTATTCCTTATATCCCAATGTACAGATGAGGTCCGACTGGCCCTTGTTCATAGCTATTCATGTGAAGATCCTTTTGAATCTTACAGTAAATGCAACAAAAACAATCAGGGTTTCAAGTGTCTATCTTTCCAGCTAAGACAATGAGGGTAATGTGTGTGGAGTGTGCTGTCTCCATTGAGATTGCTGGGGCTTGACTAAGCACAAGGGCAACCTTGTTTGCTCTCCTAGATGGGAACAAAGGGGAATTTGATAAAACTAGAAAGTCTTCCTGGGGGGCTTTTGCTTGGGTGGACTTTCTAACAGACACAATTTGAAAGCTCTTTCTAAACCTCCACTGCTGATGGATGTATAAGGAGACAGTAAGTGAAAACATGAACAAACTAAAGAGGATTTGTTTAGAAGACTAAGGCTTAAACCAAATTTCTAAAACAGGTGTCCAGATTAAATCAGGCCTTTCTTTCCTTGTTGAAGGTTCTTAACTGAGGTCCAAAGGGTCTGTGGATAGATTTCAGAAGGCTTTTGAAGTTGGGTGAGAAAATTACATCTTCGTTTCCACTAACCTCTAACTGAAATTGGGCATTTATTTCAATTGTGATTTTTTTTTTTAAATTTTCTGAGAAAGAGTTAATAGGCTTTGCCAGGCTGCCAGATGGTTCTGTGACACATACATAAAATATGTTAAGAACCCTGGTTTGAAAAAAAAGAAACATTTTTAAAGACTTTTAAGCCCTCCATATTTAGTATATTTTAAGAACATCCTATATGCAAAAAAAAAAATCTTGTGTGACAAAACAGTTGGTTATATAATGGAAAGATTGCTTGGTTTGAAAGGGAAGACCTGGATTCAAGTCCTCAAATTATTCATTTAGTCTTTTTTTCTGTTTGAATTTCCTTATTTGTAAAATGAGATTTTTAATACATGTTCTTATGAGTCAAGTGAGATAATACATAGAAAGTACTTTGTAAACTTTAAAGTCACATGTAAACATGAGTTATTATCAGTCTTACAAAAGATGTCTTTGCTTTATTAAGGCTGAACTCCATGAAGAGTTCCTCATGTATTTAAGAGATATCATTTACAAAATGGAGTTTGAGTGTACAGCTTAACAGGGAAACATCTGTTGCAAAATGCAAGACACTTGTATTCACCTGAGATAGATAGTTGCAAGCCCTGGAAAGCCAAGTGGATGCTCCAAAGAGACTATCTGTCACCGTTTACTCTTTTCCTAGGGAGGAAGAATGCTACTTTCCTAGTGAGAAGAAAGCAATCAGCAGAGAATTCTGTAAACCTAAATAGAGATGTCTAGGGAGTAGCTAGTTGGTGAAGTAGATAGACCACCAACCCTGAAGTCAGGAGGATCTGAGTTCAAATTTGGTCTCAGACACTTAACCCCAATTACTAGAGAGAGAGAGAGAGAGAGAGAGAGAGAGAGAGAGAGAGAGA
>JAJPUD010000073.1:0-16324 GCA_023553655.1 Myrmecobius fasciatus
CTAGAGGAAGTCTTTTAGGCTCCTATTTGTTTATGAATTTTCCCTTAGTGATGGAGGTTGGGAGGAGGGAGAAGAGGAGGAGAGGAGAAGAGACTGGCTATTTCTATCAATCCTTAGGGCATGAGCACCAAAGAGAAAGGGAGCCCTCCTTAGGGTGAGGGTCAAGTGGGGGTGGGGGAGAAGAACAGACCTCAGTTATCCAAATACCTGCTGTTTCCCTCCTCTTCCAGACTGGGAATATTCTTTTCTCTCAACCAGCTTTTACCTCCAGGGGGTAAATGCCTGTTCCATGCATCATTTCCCATTTGCTTACATCCATTTCCATCATATCACGTGGTGCAATATATTCTAATGTGGTAAGACAGAGCTGATGCATACACCTTACTGCTGGGAAGATTTATGGAGAATGACAGCTTTTTATCCCGATTGGTAGAAATGACTGGCACCAGAGCCCTTGGTATTCTTATTAGAAACCTGTCAGGGCTTTTATGGAACAGTGACAGCATGGATTTGCTGGTCCTCTTCCTTTTTTTATTTCTTTTTTTTACCCCCCTCAGAAAGACTGCTTTCTTTCTTCCCTTCATGGACTAGAGACTTAGACTATGTGTGTATGTGTGTGTGTCTGTGTATATATATATATATGTATATATATATATACATATATATATATATATACATGGTGTGGGAATGAATCTGTATGTGTGTCTGTGAGTGTGTACATGTCTGTGTGTGAATGTATATGTGTATACACGTGAAAGTGTCTATGTATATTTGCCCACAAATGTGTCTGTGTATACTTGTGTGTTAGCATGTGTGCATCTCCGTGAGTGTATGTGTAAGTGTGCCTGTGAGTGCATGTATGTCTCTATGTGAGTGTGTGTGTATGCAGAGGTGTGTGTACCTGTGTGTGTGTCTATAGGAATATACATGTGTGTGAGTGTGTGTCTGTGAGAATGTGTGTGTTTGTGTGTGGGTATGTGAAGCACAATTTCCTTGGGCTGTGCTTGGTATGATCAATACCTCACCAAAGCATTTTGCTTGGGCTTTCTATATAAAAAATGTATTTTAACATTGTTTTACTAATTGTTTTTTGTTTAACTAATTATTATTGTTGCTGTTTTATTAATAATGATACCTTCTAAATATTTTTCCAAGTCATTTCTTTAAGCCAAGGTTCGAGGAGAGTGCTGAAAAGAAATTCTATTCAATTGGGAAATTGGGGAATTTTTTGTTTGGGGCATCTTGTGAGGGGAACAGGACTTCAACCCTGGACTGTCTAACTCAGCCAGCAGTGAGCCCCAATTTTCTGAAAGGTTTATAGCTGATGGAAAGCTTGGAATATCTACCTAAGCATAGGCTGCAGTCATCAAGTGTAAAACGAATGGGATAAGGGATGGCAACACGGGCTTTCTTCACTCTTTGCCTGATGTATCCTTCTACATTTGGTTTATACAGGGACCAAACTCCAATTCAGCCTTTCTCTGGTGACTTTGTTAGGTCCGGGCATGCCACTGGAGATGTCCCTGGTTTATATGGGGAAATTTCTTAGGGATGTTCTCGTCATCTTTACCAATCCTGCTGAGCCCTGCTAGAAACCATCTAGTTCAACTCCCTCATTTTACAGATTGCAGAAATCCATAAAGGTTAGACAACTTCTCCCACACCATACATCTAGTGGGTGACAAAGAAGAAATTGAAATCCAAGTCCTCTAACTCAATCCAGCGTACTTTCTATGATACCATGATGCCTCCTAACTCCTGGTACCAATAAGGCTGGAGGGAGGTTTCCATTTAACTTCATCATTAAACATCCATTTTTATGCAGCTTTAAATGAAGTACTAGGGAGACCTAAAGTTTATGTAATAAGGAGTAATTAAGGATAATTGGGCTGAGGAAGAATTCTCCTGGGAAAGAAGAGCTACCACCTGAATTTCAAAATACAGAAACTCAGGACTGAAAGACAGTTCAGAGGTCAGCTGGTCTATCCTATATCTAAGCAAAAATTCTGTCTATGATAGGCCCAACAAGAAGAATGGCCAACTTGAGAAGTTTAAAATGGAAAGAAACAACTCTGTCTACTCAGCTATGGAAAGGGAAAGAGATTTGCCCAAAGATTAAATTGGAACAGCGGGGATCTGAACCCACATTTGAACTCCAAACCCGTCACTCTTTTCATTATTGTGCTGCCTCTCATTATTATGTCTACCAATAAAGAGACAAAAACTACATGAAAGCAAATCGGATATAATGACCATACATTCACATGAACATGTAGAATACATATATACAGGAGTATGATAGTAAATGTTAAACAATCAGCTCTCCAAGAAAACGGAGAGGAGTTCGTGCATAACACGTTTTTTAAGCTTAATCTGCATTAATAACATTTTCTCCATCACTTAAGTCTAAAAAATCAACAAAACAATAAATCAAGCACTTGCTGGATCACAAGGTATAAATATTCTCACTGAAAATTTAGCAATCTGCTCTGGGAACAAATTGGAGGTGGCTCCAGCACACCCCTAGCTGATCTATATGTAAGAGCAGACTGGACATCTCGATTTATATTTAAATATTGATTTAGGGGAAGGGTATACAATGTTACTCCAAGCTCTAGCGGTAGCTGAGGGACTGTTATTAATTTGTATTCTGTAAACACGTGTTCTTTATAACACTGTAAAATTTCAGTGTAGGAAGCAGAGAGATCACCTAGTCTCCCTTCCACCATCTCCACCCCACCCCCTCATTTTACAGAGGGAACTGAAACCTAGAAAGAGGAAGTCATTTCCCAGGATGAATTAATGTAGAGCATAGACTAGAAACCAAATTCCTTACTCCTGATTCAGTGTAATTTATACTAATCCAAGCTGTTTCTTGCTTGCTCTTCATTATTATAATTAATAATTTTTTCTAGGAGATAATCAGGGTTAAGTGACTTGCTCAAGATCACACAGCTAGTAAAAGTCTGAGACAAAATCCTGACTCCAATCCCAGTGTGCTAGTTTCTTTACCACCTAACTGCCCCCATAGAAACAGTCTTGTTGCTCTTCAGTTATTTCAGTCATATCTGACTCTTTGTGGCTCCATCTAGGATTTTCTAGGCAAAGATAATGGGGTGATTTGCCATTTCCTTCTCCAGCTTAATTTCCAGATGGGGAAACTGAGGCAACCAAGAAAAAGTGATTTGTCCAGAATTATAGAGCTAATAAGTATCTGAGGTCAAATTTGAATTCAAACCCTGCTGACTCTAGGTCAGAGCTCTATCCATTGAACCACCTAGCTGTCCTGTCTTTTCCCACGCACATGCACATGCACACATATATTTTTTTTGTCATTGTACACATATTTACTCCCACCTTCCTGCTATAGCAAATTTAGAAATCAATATAGCCCATAAAAGTGGAAATGTTAGAAATCCGTGCCTTAAAACAATCTAGACCAATGACTATTCTATATCACTGCAGAAGGCAATTCTAAGACAATTGGTACAAGAAAAGGGGATCTGAAGGTGATTTAAGCAAGAACCTAGGACTGTTCAAAAACAAAGTAGACTGCTTTATAAGACAGTAAGTCCCCTGTCATTGGAAGTATTCGCTCAGAGGCTGGATGACCACTGGTCAGGTTTGTTAAAGAGGCAATTTTTACACAAAGTAGGATGTTGGGTCTGATGATTTCTATGATTTTTCTCAAGTATGAGATTCTGTAAAACATGATTATAATCAGGCTGTTACCCCGAGACCTCACCCTTCCAGGTCAGACAGCATCTCTGTGTCTTTCTGAAACAGTATCTTGGGAACTCAGCAAGTTCACCCTTTAAAACTGTCCTTCCCCACCCCCACCTTCTCCCCAAGCTACCCCCTCTCAGTTTCTAAATTGCTTTCTGTTCAGATCCTGAGGAAGTACTGCCAGATTAGCATGCACAGGAGGCTTGTGATGGCTGCAGGAAACACAACCAGCCACTTAGGACAGACCATTTTGAGTCTGTTTCTCTGCCCCAGAAGTCTCTGAAGAGGAGGTAAGTTAGGTAGGACCACTGGAATCTAAAAAAAGGCCCAGAATTCCAGTGGGGAATACAATAGGTCTTCCTTTCATTGTTCCTAAAGTCCTCAGCCTTGCCCCAGCTATTTGTAATATATGCTCAGGGACTATAAAGAGTCATTCATCCTCTTCCTCAACCAAAAGACAGACCCCTCCCAGCAACAACCATAACCTCTACCGCCCACATCCCAACCTTAGAAAAAGAGAGGAGGGAAGGAAGATTAGGCTTTTGCTCCAGAAGAAAAGAAAGAAATGTGGGCTCATCTCCAGCACTGACTGTAGAGAGCAGTTAGGGTCAGAGCATCCCAGAAGGAAACTGGGAGAAAATGCTGGTGACTCTGCAACCTGAGCAAGACCCAAGCCCTGGGGGACATGTAATTAATTCCTGACTTTCCTTACTCTGATCTGAAGTTTTCTTTTCAGCCCAGAAAAGCAGCAGTCAGATGTATAAATGAAAAAGTGGATTGTTTTCTCCCTTATTTCTCCTACTGTCATCTTGCAGAGAAAACGTTTCTGGGACCCTTCAAGATTCTGCTCATTTCCAAAGACAGAGATACAATGCAATTTATCCTTTGATCTGGCCCCTGCTAGAATCCAATTCCCATGCCTCTGTGGAGAGGAAGAATGCCTATGTATCAGAACTCATAGCCCTTGGTCAGGCAGCTTGGTGGAGTGTCTAGAGAGCCAGCTTTAAAATCTGGAGGGTCTGAGTTCAAATCCTTTCTCTGATATATACTAAGACTAACAGTGAGCAAGTCATTAAATCTCCACGTAACTCTAAGACCATTAAGGTTTAGAGGAATTGAAGATCTTCCCCTGTGGAGGGATTTTCATATTAGAATATCCTTTGTCCCCATTTCCCCAAAAATAGAACTTGAACATTTTACAAAGCATTTTGCTTACGACCACCCTGTGACATAGGCAATACAAATGCTCTTGTTCCCATTCTAGAACTTATATATGAATGGAAAAAGAGAAGAAAAGAGAGAGATACAGAAAGAAAAACAGATCTCTACATATAATGTTCAAGTATATACATCAGAGGGAGAATGCCTGGTAGAAAGAACCAGAAGACCCCAAGTTCTAGACCAAACTCTTACTAGGGAAAGGGAAGGGAGTAAGCATTTATATGGTACCTACCAGGCACTGTACTAAGTGGTTTTTTACAAATATAGAATTTTACAACAATCCTACAAATAGATGCAATTATTATTCCCATCTTACCATTGGGGAAACTGAGGCAAACAGAGAATGTTTGAGTTTTTAAGTGACTCATCTAGGATAACACAACTTAAGTATCTGAGACTGACTTGAACTCCAGTCTTTCTGATTCCTAACCCAGCATTCTCTCCACTGGGCCACCAGCTGCTATGTGACCATATGAAAACTTCCATCTTAGCTTCCTCATCCATAAAATGGGAATATATATATATATGTATATATATACCTGCTTCACAATGTTGCTATTAAAAATGTATACCTATGCCATCAAGTGCTATATAAAAATGAGCCATTATTTTAAATCAACTTCCTCTACTGTATATATGGAGCTGAACAAATTTGACTCCAGCTTTCTCTGCCTGGAAGGTAGCAAAATAAATGAAATCAGCATTTTAATACACTAATGAAAAGAGAGGGTAAGTGCCCATTTCCAAGTCTGCCAACGTCCTATTAAAGTAATCTGTAGTATATATGTGGCATTAGGGTCCCTTGTGATGGCTGAGCACTCGGAGCCAGGCAGGGAAAGGAAGTCTATAAATCCCCCCAGATGCCTTGCTGAAAATGGGACCGAAGTTTTTTTACACCAGTTTTTTACACCATGTGACTCTGGAGCACCTTGACAAGGAGCATAGGGTCCCTGGCTTTTCATCAGGTTCTGCCAGTGGGTCTTTTTCATTTGACATATTAATTTCTGCCTCTTCCTGTAAAGATAATTCATGCTCTGTGGCAGCATTGGGTAATGTACAGAGCCGAGTGCCAAGAAGCGTCTGCAGCCTGCAGCAGGGTTGGGGAGGGGGAGGTTGAGGGAGATCATGTACCACAAGATTCATCCACCATCTAAAAGGTGTTTTAGGAAAGCTAAAGGTCCTTCTCATGAATAACCTGGTGAGTCTCTGGGCTTCATTATAATTTCCCTCTAATGGAGTTTGGAGAAATGAAATAGGAGTATTAGTCAGATTTATAATAAGACTGTCTCCAGAAAAACAGGTATGTAGGACTAGGAGGAAAAGATTATTCAGTAGCTCTCAAAGCAAAGAAATAGTTGGTTCAAGGTTTCTAAATGCCCAAAGACCACTCTCATTCAATGGCAAACGGGTGATTTTTCATTGACTCCCAGTGAAAGCTGGTTCTTTCTGTACCCCATTTGCTCCAGAGTTCTGTATCAAAAAAGTCTTTATGACTATCTCCTCAGCATCTTTTCAATACTTGGCCTTGAGTAAAATATACCCAACTCCAGTTCTCTTGGCAAGTTCTCAGACTCTCCTCTCCTTCATAAATAACAACAGCCCATATCCGTGTAGAACTTTAAATGGTACACGAAGCACTTCTCTCATGATGACAAATGAGGAAACTGAGGATTAGGGAAAGAAGAATCATGTCCATGGCCATTCATGCAGTAAATGCCAAATTGGGTTTTTCTGATTCCCACATCTGGAATTCCACTCTGCCCCCTTATGAACCAAATTAGACAAACACAAAAATCTTCTCTGCCTTAAGACAGTTACCCACTTCAAAGTGGCACTTGAGGGATAGGTGGCCACTTCAGTCATGTTTAAGTGAAGCTTGCAGGAATGTTTGTTTTTAAGAGGTCAGCATTTGCTTGCGTAGGGGAGAATGAGGTCCCAGTCCTCAGTAATTTCTATAGCTCCCACAGAGCTGTATTCCTGCAAAATTGGAATGAACTTCAGAAAAAGTCTCATTCTTGGCTATTCCTGAAGAGTGGGAGATGGTGGAGATCAGTGGTGAAACCTTGGATAACCTGGGCAGCATTAGTTCATTGAGAAGGGAAGAAGGAGGCTCCAAAACAGGAGAGCCCTAGAGACACCAAAGGAACCTTTCTTCATAATTGTACCCCACATCCACCCTCTAAAGGATTTTACATTTCCAAATATCCCTTGCAAGTTCGTGAATTTGAACCCATCATCCCCACAACTAACAGCTGATTCATAATTACAGTATCTTCTTTCCATTCTCTCATTTGAGCCCTAAAACAATCATGTGATATGGAGATAGAATTATGAATGTTCAACTGGAAAAAGATCTTATCTAATCACCTCAGTGTATAAATCAGGAAACTGAGGCCATGCATCCAGTAAACATCAAAGGCAGGTCTAAAATTTGTGTTGAATTTGGTGTCAGAAGAAGGATTTAAATACAGTTCTGCCAGTTCTGTTTGTGCTGGTTATCGTGGGACCTCAGTTTCCTTATCTGTAAAAATGATCTCTAAATTTCTTCTAAATGATCTCTAAGTTTCTTTCAAGCTCTGAAATGCTATGTTCCATGATCCCAGGTTGTTTGTTACCCAGGCAAGTCCTCAATCCACCACATCACATTTCCAGTGCCTGGAGAATTTGCTTTGTCCAGTATCCAACACAGTGCCCTTCAAAGATTAATTTGTGAATAAGTGATGCTGAACTTTTTGGCCCAGGGATTTTGATACAATTGTATTGAAAGGAAAAAGAGCAGAAATCCCAAGAATCCATATGCACCGAGCCAGGGTCCAGGATCATTGACATCATTCAGGAAGATCATCCCCTGAAATCCCCAAACGCTGGAAATCTGCAAGTAAACCTTTTGCCAAAAGCATCCTAAATAAGACACATACTTGATGCAATCCAGAGAAGTTATTCAAATGATAAAAACAATGCAGATTTTGAAACTATAATAAAGGCTCTCACCTGGAGTACATTCTGAATGAGAGGAAATAGTAGAACTTAGAGTCACTTTTGCTCCTTATTTTTCTCAAGAGATCCCCTAGCAGTCACTTGGGTAGAGACTCTGGGAAAACAGATGGTTTTTGGATCCATCCTTGAAGACAGAAAAACTTAGGTCCTGTCAGTTCCCTGTGAGGAGTGAATTCCATTCACATAACTGCACCAAGCACAGAAATTTCTTGTCCCGATTGCTAAGCAGCACTTTGGTGGAAAAGGGGTCAATGATGGTTTCTTTGGGGGGACCAGAGTTTCCCCAGGACAGGAAACAAAGGGTCTAGTGAAACATCCCCAGAGCCTTCATCTGGCAAAGATCAGTTGTCTACAACTAAGGCCAGCTGCTTCCTGCTAGGGGTCACCCCAAGACGTAGTCGACAGTTCGGACACAATGGGCAGAAAGCATGTCAGATTTTTAGAAAAATCTCCCTGTGTGTAGAGAGAACTCTGGACAGGATATATACTTCAGCTTAAAAAAAAGCCAGTCTGCCTGCCCTTTCTGTCCCCCACCTTCATAACCCCTTCCTGAAACATTCCCAGAGTATCATATATTATTACTGCTCCTATCACCCTTATTCCAACACTGCAGTTAATTGCTGAATTAGAAGTTTCGGCTGAACTCATGCTAAGTGAAAGTTAGAGCTGGAAGCTAGATGGAACCATATAGATCACTGAATTTAGGATGCTCTGAGATGGCTGAGCTCAAGGTCACACAGAAAGTTAGTATCATAATAATAATAATAATATTTGTATTGTACCCACTATGTATCAAGCCCTGTGCTGAGTGCTTTATAATTTATGATCTCATTTGATTCTCCCAACAGACCTAAGAGGTAGTTTTTGCAGAGGAGGAAACTGAGGCAAAAAAGTTAAGTGACTAAGTCACTTTCTAGAGTGACACAGCTAACAAGTATCTATGGGGACATTTGAACTTGGCTCTTTCTAACTCCAGATCCAGCACTCTATGCACTGCACCAACTCAGCTGCCTCCTATCTCATATCCAGATGATGAGATGAGGACAGTTCTGTGAATTGCTCATCAAAGATACCCAGAGAGAAGTCAGAGAATGAGTGAACAGATACTATGTTTGCCCCTTTTCCTCTTCCATCCCTCTTAAGAACTTTTTACTTTGAAATTCATTTGAATGAAATCATTGCCCTCTTCCAACCACAAGTACTATTCTTACAGTATCTCAGATGTGGTACTTATTTCTAACCCCCTTTCCCTAGTGACTATGTGTTTGGTGGGCACAGTGCAGAGGGGATAAGGATTTAGTCTCTGACAGGGTCAGGCAGAAAGGATTTAATACTGTTTAAAGAATGAAAGAACCTGGATTTAAAAGTAAAACAACTCTATGTGGGGTACAAGCATGAAGAAGTCAGGAAGCAATCCTTCTGTCATATTTGGCTTTGGTGAGATCCTTAGAATAACAAGCCCAAAGTTTGGTCTCCCAGTTGTAAGAAGAATATACAAAAACGGAAGGTGGTCCAGTGCAGAGCAATAAAAGATATTTTTAAAAGTAATGTATTGCAAAAAGCACTGAACTGCCCAGTAAAGAGATCTGGGCTCGAGTCATAATAATAACATTTATAGAGGACTTTAAAATTTGCAAACTGATATCTATCATCTCATCTGATCCCCAGAATAACCCAGGGAGGTACTATTATTATCCCCATTTTAAAGATGAAAAAACTGAGGCTGAGAAGGGTTACTTGTTCAAGGTCAGGTAGCTAATGAGTGTATGAAGTTGAATTTAAATTCACGTCTTTCTAACTCCAAGCCAAATCAAATTCAAATCTGTGGTGGCTTATATAAGCCACCTAACCTCTGTTTAACTCAGTTTCCTCAATTGTAAAAATGGGTATAATAGCAGCAGTACCTTGAAGGATTGTTGTGAGAGTAAAATGAGATCATATTTGCCAAGTTCCTGGCACATAGTAGGCATTTAATAAATGCTTGTTCCTTTCTCCTCCCTTCCCCTATTATATCACCTAGCTGTCATGCAACCTTGGCAAAGGATTTTAATTTCCCTGAGTCTCAGATTACTTGAGAGGCAGTCTGGTACAATGAATAAAAGACTTGACTCCAAATTCTAACTCTAGTGATGTTGGGGGAGTCACTTCATGTCACCTGCCTTAAGTTTCTTCATTGGTAAAACAGAACTAAATTATTCCTAACATTGGGATCTTTCTATCTATAAAATGGGATAGTGATGCAGCCTCTCTCATAGGATTAAATGAAATGAAGTATGTATTTTGAAAACTGTAATGTATTATGTAAGTGTCAGGTACAACGATTAAAGGAATTTTTAAAAACTGATTCTTTCTGGGAAATAAGGTCAACCAAGAAAGGTTAGAGTTGAGTTTATTTAGCCTGCAGTGGAGAAGCTTATGGCTTACTTAACTTTTCACAAACATACAAGCACTTAGGAGAAGACTGACCAGCTGTTCTCCCTTCCCACAGAAAACTAAACAGGACACAGGTCTAGGTTAGATTTAAGAGAAACCTTATTGACAGAAAAAGTAATTAAATATGGGAAGTTATTGACTCCTCAAATGGACCATTATCAAAGCTCTGGGTTCAATTTCAAAATATTTTCTGTCATGGTACTCTTAGGCTCATGCCCCACCCAAAGCCATTAAAGCTCTGAATCTGGCCAATTTCTAAGGCTTTCCTAGGGAGCATTTTTGTTGTTGTTTGTTTTTGTTTTTTTCTGGAAGCATCAAACTAACAAACAAATTAACTAACTAATCAAACATGGAACAAAAAACAGGCTTTATTAAAATGCAAGTACTGTATAGAATAAAAAAATGTAGTCTCCTCTCCCCCTTCAGTGAAGCAGTAGTTGTATTCTAACTTGAAATGGATTTTAGTTCTTTCCTCCTTCTCTCCAGAAAGTCAACCACAGTATATGATCCTTCCCTAAAAACAAACAAACAAAAAACCCTTTATAACATATCCTGGGTGGCCTTTTTTTCAGTGTCTTATTTTGATTATTCTGACTTACTCCATAGTTTGAGGGACCATTGAGGTACAAATCTCCATCTGTAGAAAGGAAGCTAAGGGATGGATCAGGTTTATATTGTTGTTGTTGGCATTACTATTACTTATTATGTATTCAAAACAAAACACAATCTTGGGGAGATCGTTTGCAAAGCAGAAGAACCTTTTCTATTAAGTATGGTTAATTCTAATGTGTTAAAAAGCTGAGGATTTTCTTTGAAGTATAACTTGTAGCCTCATAGATCTAGAAGTATAACAGGTGGGTATTTTTCCTTTTCTTGCACTACTGCCTCTTCTTTCCTTCCTCTCTCTGCTCCATTCTAACTTCTGTCAAGGTCATGCCATTAGTATTCAAGCTGAGCAAACTGCTTCTTCTGAGAAAAATGCCATCGCCCAGGATTATTGACAGTAACTTGTTACTGATCATAGACACACTGTATATCATCTCTGAGTCAGGAGAACTTTCTCATTCCAGGTTTTCTCCCATTTATGGCTGAATTTGTGCAAAGGGTAAGGTGCCTTACAGACTAATCTGAGTGTGGAAAAGACTACCCATGAGTTAGACTTATGTGACAGGGTCAATGGGCCTCAAGTTCAGGCAAGTGGTACCTTGCCAGTTATTCAAATCTTCAATAACCCCTAAATAGCTGAAAGAGTGGGAGAGTATCATTCTGATAAGGAATAAAGTTTGAAGTGGAGCTTTCTCATTATTTAAGCCTGAATAATCTGTTGTTAAATTGCTTTGGTACTGAAGACATCCTACAACCCTTACATGGATACTGGTATCTGTATCAACATGGAGATGTCTGGTAGAAAATCAGGAGAAACTCTGTCAGCCCAAAGGAGGGAGAGCTTCATTTGGAAGTACCGAAAACTTTGTCAGAAGCTTTTATTCTCCCTGCATTGGTATCCCCCGAGACCTGCTTGACTATAAACCATCTCTAATTACTCATATCTTTCAGCAAATCTCACCAAAATATCAGAGTTGTATATTGGATTTTGCACTCACCTATTAGTAAGTGTGGAGGTAATGTTAATAATTAACTCTTTGTTTAAGGAGCATTTGGTGAAAAATCTGAGGAAGTGAGCAAGAAAGACAGATTCTCTCTCCAAGGCTTATAATCAGCCCCATGGAATAAAACATGACACCAAGAGATCAAGGCCCAAGTATTACAAGGGGAGATGAAGAGTTTGTAGAAGAATAATATCAATATCTGTCCACTTACCTACTTCTACTGGGAGTTTTGAAGCATTCCCTGACTCTGAACTCATGATCCTTTGTCTGCGGGATTGCCAAAGTCTCTTATGGATCCCGAAAGCTCTGGGTTCTTTCCTTCTTTAGTCTATCCCCACTCAGCTGACATTTCATGACATTTCAAAACATAGGTCCAGCCATGTGGCTCTTTCTGCTCAAGGACCTTTGGAGGTTTCCCCCTGCCTTTAGGTTAATGTAGAAACTTCTCTGTTTAACATTTAACGCCTTTTACAATTTGATTCCAGCCTAATTTTCTAGGTCACTTATTTATACATTACCTTCCTTCAAGCACTCTATGCTCTAGCCAGGCTGGTCTATGTATTGCTCCCCACAAGAGACAAAGGACAAACTAGCTCCTGCTTCCATGCTGTTGTATACGATGGTCCCCCACACTCTATCTCCTCCCCCATGAGTCCTGGAAACCCCCAGCTCCCTTCAAAGAAAGATCAGATCAAATACCATCTCACACCCATCAAATTGGCTAACAGGATAGAAAAGGAGAGTTACAAATGCTGGAGGAGTTGTGGGAAAATATGGACACGAATGCATTGCTACTGCAGTTATGAACTGGGTCCAGTTATTCTGGAGAAGAGTTTGGAACAAAAGAGCTATAAAATTGTGTATACCCTTTGAACCTGTAATATACTAGAACTGTATCCCAAAGAGATAAAGAAAATGGAAAAGAACCCACATATATGTAATATGTATAGAAGTTCTTTTTGTGGTGGCAAAGAATTGGAAATTGAGAATATGCCCATGGATTGGGAACTGGCTAGACAAGTGGTATGATTGTAATGGACTACTATTGTACTAGAAGAAATGATATAAGGAATGGCTTCAGAAAAACCTGAGAACACATATAAACTGATGCAAAATGAAGTGAGCAGAACCAGGAGGTTGTCAAGAGAGACGTAATCCATGAACAGATAAATATGGAGAATACACACAATAATTTCAAAAGGGAGAATGTACAAACAACTGAGGCATGAGAAAGGGGTTTGTCTAAGAAGTGACCTCTAAGCTTAGTCTTGAAGTGGGAAAAGAAGCAGAGAGGGAGAGAGACAAGAAGGATTAACCATGAAAAGCCAAGGACGCAGGTTTGTTGTGCATAGGAAACTGCAACCATGTTTTGTTTTGTTTTTTGGCTAGAATAGAAAGTGTGTGAAGTGGAAGAACAAATAAATAATAATAGCTATAGTCCATAATTTTTTAAAGTCTGCAAAATGCTTTACAAATAGTATCTCATTTGATCTTTACAATTTCTTCACAATCCCATCCTTACAATCCTGGAAGGTAGGTGCTATTATCATCCCCATTTTACAGTTGAGGAAACTGAGGCAGACAGAAGTTAAATGTTAAGAAATTAAGTTAAGAAGTTAAGCCCAGAGTCACAAAGTAAGTGAGATTGAATTTGAACTCAGGTACAAGGCTTATCCACCGTGCCAAAATGAAATTAGGATAGACCAGAATAGGCTGTAAAATGACTTCAAATGCAAAGCTGAGCATTTTGCATTATCCTGCGATAGGGAACCACTGAAGATTCTTTCAATGTTTGGGTATTTGCTACTTGGATGCAGAGAACTTATTCATATATTCTCAGGGTCTCACACAGTGTGTGATGATTCAATGGTTCCCACTGCCTGACATGCTGTGTTCTCCAGACACTTTTGATTGCCTGCCCACCAGGCATCTTCTGGTGGTCTTACAGTGACGCTGTTGACAGGCTAGAAGAGTTTCCAATAATTTTCTGGAAAATTGGAAGTTATTTTGTTCATTTTTCTGCTGATATTTTTGCTATTACAGAGGTCATCACAAGCTACTCATACTCAGGACCTGAGACATCTACCAGAAACACTATAGACATCAGATCATAAATCACAAAATTATAAATTTGGTATGCTTTGTCCACTCAATCACCTTGTAGGAATAACTGAGGCTGAATTGTCTAAGTAACTAAGGGAAACATAGCATATTTCTAAATTATCAAAGCTCTAGTTCAATCTTTCACTTAATTAGGTCAGAAGCATTTCTTAGTTCTTCTTATGAATGTTGATCAGTAGCTGACTGAATGAGGGATTGTGCTTAAGGCCAAGGAAAATCAGAATAGGATCTAAGCTAAGATCTTCATTTCATTCATCAAGTGTTAGGGGGCAGAGGTACCTACCACATGAAAGTTATTGTAAGAGGTGTTTCAGGGGCATTCCAAAGATAAATGAGCCTATTTTTTGCCCTCAAATTTACACTCTAATAGGGGAGACATGACATATAAGCAGCTAATTATAATACAAAGAAATTTGGGTTATATATCAAAAAATCTAGAATTCACATTCTATGGGAAGTACTGTAGGATTCAGATGATGGAAGGATCTCCATTGGCTGGAAGAATTGAGATCAGGAGAGACTTCATGGATGATGAGGTATTTCTTCAGGGCCTTGAAGCATGGTCTGGCAAAGATAAAGGAAGAGGACATTTTAGGTGGAAAGAATGACACAAGAAAAAGAAATATAATAAAGGATGTTCAGGAAACGATGAGTATCCCAGTTTGATTAAAAGGCAAAATTCATATAAGGAAATCATGAATGGTAAGGTTTGGAAGTAAATTGAGACCAGATTATCATGGTCCTTCAGCCAAATTAAAGAGTTTGAAGTTTACTCTCCAGGCAATAAAATTTGTTGGTGGTTTTTAAATAGACAAATGATCCAATCAGAACTTTGCTTTAGGAAGATTTCTCAAGCAGCAAATGGACAGGAAGGATTGATGGAAGAGGGTCTAGGGGCAATAAAATCAGTTATAAATCTATCGTGATGGTGATAGGGTCTGAACTTGGGTGGTAGCCATGGGAAACAAAAGGGGAAAAAGGATTTGAAAATCTGTGTGAAAGAAGAGGATTTGGTAGCAAGTGATTGGAAGTAAACAGCAAGGGGAATGAGAAGGAAAAGATGAGGCAGATGTTTTCAAGAAGGACAATCTGTTTCCACAGACTTAAGGAAAACAGGAGGAGTTTTGGATTTGGAGGGAATGGAGTTCCCAGTAGCTGGGAACTGAGGCAGGATGGAGATGGAAGGATAGTCAGAAAGAACTGAGTTTAAATCCTGCTTCAGATATTTAATGGAAATAATGGAAAGTCCCTTAACCTTCTTATTTATAAAGTGAAGGAGATACATTTAGTGACATCTGAGGTTCCTTTCAGATTCACATACATTGTTTTATGATCTTATGAGGATGCTAACTTCAAATTGAGGTGCTGAGGGGGACACTTACATAACATTCCTTTTTTTTGGTTTTGTTTTTTGCTGAGGGAATTGAGGTTAAGTGACTTGCCCAGGGTCACACAGCTAGGGAATGTTAAGTGTCTGAGACCAGATTTGAACTCAGGTTCTTCTGATTTCAGGGCTGGTGCTCTACTTACATAATATTCCAAACAAACAGTCATATAGTTCATCCCAAGTTCTGAAAAACTCCTCCATTCCAACTTATGGATTCATCGAAGGAGACCAAGATAAGCAAAAGAGGTCTGGTTCATTTTTATAGTTTTAAAAATAAATTAAAATCCTAATGTTTGGTGAAGATCAAGTTAGAGGCTGGATTGGGGATGGATTTGTGAGTTCATTATTTTAAGAAACTCCTAGATGAGAGAAGATACCACCCAATGCAAGTCACTCAGTAACTTAAGAGTTCTAAAAGAACTCCTAGAACATTGAAAAGTTGAGTGATTCTCTGAATGTGTTAGGAACAGGATTTTCACCCAGATCTTCCTGGGTGGCTCTTTTTCCATTAGTCAATGGTCCCTCTCCTGAAAAGGAAAATTATAATAATACCAATACACTTTTCAAATATTATCATGCAGTTTTTTCCCCCTGTACAGCACTTGTCTGGGTAAAAAGTGACCAAAAAAATCATCACAAGCAACTTGGCCAATTATTATTCAAACAGTTGGTGAATATGAACTGTTTTTAAAACAGATTATCCAAACAGAGGGAGAACATCTGTTCAGCTGCTCTGTGTGCATATGTGTGCGTGTGCGCTCTCTCTCTCTCTCTCTCTCTCTCACACACACACACACACACACACACACACACACACACACACACACAC
>JAJPUD010000073.1:16334-39287 GCA_023553655.1 Myrmecobius fasciatus
CACACACACACACACACACACACACACACACACACACACACACACACACACGCAAGCATGTCTAGAGTGCAGGTCTCCAGTTCTGTTGTTCTGGGACTGGCGAAGGCTGGGCTGGGTAAGTTCAGCAGGAAGGAAACCAGTAACAGATCAGCTTCTCCATCAGGTGTAGACCTTTAACGGGAAAGGCTGTAAAGACTGTCTGCCTGGGTGGGGGCAGGGAGCAACTGGACATAGGAAGGATCTGCTTCAAAAAAACAAACTCTGAGCTCAATACCCAAGTACACCAGCCCAGAACAATGAGGCTTAGGTCATGCTATGGGACCTGCCAGAAAGTCCAGGAATAGGCAGGGGGCTCCTTCCAACCCAATCGCTTGTGTAAATCTTGAGTGGAAACAGTACATGTTATTTATAGCCGTAGATTGAGACACTTGTTATTTATTGTGATGTTTATTAAAAAAAAATCCATGTAGGAGGAATTTTTTCTTGCTTTTCCGCCTTTAAAGGGATTTTAAGTACATACCATTCATCTCTGGGCTAACTGACTTTATTTTCTTTTGTAAAAAAAAAAATAATTAAAATGGCATTGGCAGGAGTTACAAAGAACTATAAAGAAAATACTCAAACTTCTTGCGGTCTTGGATACTCCAAGCTGGGGATACCCAAGGAAAAAGCATGGCAGAAGGAGGGTGTGGGTGTGCTAAGGGGTCCCTTGAATGCTTCTACTTCCCTTGGCTTTGACCCAAGGGCAGGGAACAGCTTTCAAAACAAAATCCTTCAGACTTGCCTTAAATATTGTGTGAAGGGGGAAAGAGAAGAGGGAAGGAAGGGGGAGGGGGGGTGTGTTCTATGGATGAGTTTCTATTTTTTTCTTAATTGAAGAAAGGCGTTCAAGATGCAGAAAGTCTCACCTTTACTCCAACGTTCCCTAGTTTCCCAAACACCCCTAGCAATGCTCTCCGTCCTACCCATATTCCCCAAGGAAGCCTTCTGTTGCCCCCTTTAGACCTCTCCCATTGGACCAGCCATGTGTGCGAAGGCTCCCTGCAACATGTGGTATTGGGTAGGCACTGGACTGATGGTGTAGGGAAGGGAGTGTTCATTGAAAAGCTGGCTTAAGGCATGTAACCTTAAACTCAGCAAAGGGGGGAGGAGTGGGGATCTCAAGCCAAAGCCCCCATTGATCCCTCCATTCATCTCCTTCCTGCTCTTGCCTCCTCCTCCTCCGGTTCTGCAATAGCCCAGCAAGGATCCCACACAGCCCGGTTGCTCCTAAGGATGGGAAATGCATTATTCCAGGATCCTCTGCGACTGGAGAGGGTGGAATGCACTTTGGCCAAAGCTAAGGTGCAGGAACTAAGAGAAAGCCTAGTTCTGCCAGAATCCTCAGGGACTGGAAGGCATGACAGGCAAACACAGATTTCCTCCCTGTTGAGTCTCTTTAGGTCTGAATCTTGCTAAGTATGATGGAAAGTCTTAACACTTTGGCTATTGCAGACTTTCTACTTTCTCCATCAGTCCTAAAAAGAAACAGAATCTGGAGCCTCAAGGCGAAAGGGTTTTTGTGGAAGGAGACTGACGAACTTTGGGGCATCTATGGGGAATTCATTCCGGGGAACCTGCTGAGTAGATTTAGAGCTGAAATAGACCTTTCCAAATTTTCATTTTACAGATGAGGAAACTGAGGCACAGAAGATTTAAATGATTTGTTCAGCATCATTGTCTACCAGGATTTGAACCCAAGTCTCTTTCTTATTCTAAAAGAAGTAACTACAAATTCAGTTCCTTGCTCTCTCCACTGAACTAAACAACTTCTCAGGAAGGCTAGAAATTGAAGGCACAGGAGAATGGAAAACAGAAGGGTCTTCTCAAAGGGCAAAGGGAAGGAAAGAGCCGCCATTTGGGGAAGTGAAGGGCTTGGATCTATTGTGAGAGGAAGATTACCCTGGCTTAGAGATGTGAAAGGAAAAGGGGAACTCTTAGACATAGAAATGGAACAAGTATGTTTGTGATAATCAAAGGCTGAAGAGAAAGAGAACAGATGAGGTTTGAGATGCTAGAATTTACAGTGGGTAGGGACCACAGAGATCATCAGCCTCATTTTATAAAGGAAGGAGGAAACTTAGACCAAGTGCAGAAAGCCAACCCAAGCCTCTTTGGGAAATGATAATACAACTTTTAAGAACTAGCAGCAGCAATCCCGGGCCGGGGAACTCTGGACATCATCCAAGTATCCTGAAGGGCTCTGGGTTTCTTAAAGAGGGAAGAAAAAGTGCCAAGGGGAATAACTTTCCATCTCTCAGGCTGCCAAGCAACAGCCTCAGTGTCCTAGCAGGAGAAAGCATGAGGAAGACCTTCAGCAGGCAACAGACTATTTGGAGAAAGCATGACATCAGAAAGCAGTGACAAAATGTGTGGTGGATTCGTGTTTCGGTTTTTTTTTTCCTCTTTTCTCCTTTTTGCCTTTTTTGGTCTCTGGAATGATTGCACATGTTTTCCTACAGGACTGGGGAGAAAAAAAAACTGAGCATGATGTAAGATAAAATAAACTGGTGAATAGAGTACCAGCTCTGTAGTCTGGAGAATCTGAGTTCAAATCCAGCCTCAGATACTTGAAATTTACTAGCTGCGTGACCCTAGACAAGCCACATAACCTGATTGCCTTAAAAAAAGGAAAAGAAAAAATAAACTTGCATCCCTCTGTGCTGTCTCCCTACAATGCCATTCCTTCTTTCTCTTTACCCTAAGCTTTCATCCACTTTCAGCTTTATGCTTCTAATCACAGTCCTTTTCTGGTTTTCTACATTATAAATTTCTTTGTATCCTACCCATTGAAACTTGTTCTCTCTCTCTCAGAGGATTATATATAGTCTTATATATATATATATATGTATATATATATATGTATATACATATATAGTATAGTCTTCTCTCTGGTTGTTATGACCCAGCACACTCAGAAAGAAAGCTTATTAGCATTCTATTTGTAATTTGGGGGACACTACCTCCCAAAAATAGGACTTATCTTATAAAGTCATAATCCTCTACAGTGATATTCTATGCAACATGTGCTGAAGTGGGAAATTTTACTCAAGATAAGAAAATAGTGTTGTACATATGATGTACACAGTAATAATCAAAGGAGATAGTGAGGAATAATGGGAAAGAGAGCTAGTGAGGGAATCAGATGCTGCCTCAGACACATACAAACTGTGTGACCTTGGGCACTTAACCTGTCTTCCAGGAAACTCTCTGAGTATGAGTTGCAAAACAGTGATGAAGAGGTTTTTCTTTACTGATGAAATCACAGATCTTACCCAAAAAAACTTTCTAGGCACATGATTAATTTGTGAGTTAATCGGGTATTTACAAATTTTTGCTTCTTCATTTCATTGTGTATCTCTACCCTTGATTTTACCTCTCTTTAAATCCCTTGGTGATTGAGGAAGCTCTGTCCAATTTCTCTAGGTCAGTGATTCTTGACCATTTTGGTATAATGAATCCATAGACAGTCTTGGGAAACTTTTGCACAGACCCCTTCTTGGGATAATATTTTTAAATGCCTAAAATAAAATGAATAGGATTACAAAGGAAACCGATTATATTTAAATATGGTTATCAAAATATTTTTAATATTAACAACATTAACAGATCCCTGATCCAGGCCTTATATTCAAAGTCAGGTGGGACCCCTAACAATCCAAAGGTTACCCTTTCCCTATCTTTCCCTATCTGCTACACAGAACAATCTCCTCCAACAGCAAATCTTGATCAACTTTTACAAGCTGTTCCCTTACTTTTCCTTAAAAAAAAAGTCAAAATTTATTTTTTTTCAATCAATAAGTATTTTTCTCCCTTCCCTACAAGTTGTTTTGCTTGTTTCTGAATATGTTACAAGGATTTTCTTTTCCTTCTATTCTCTCACTTTTCAAGGTTTTTGTAACTTTTTGGGGGCTACTTAGCTGTTGTCCTTTTAACTGTCCTGCATATCCTTTAACCTGAACTAAAAGGCAGTCTCACCTCCCACTTTTCCTAAAGAGCTTCCTTTCCTTTCCATCCTTGTCCCTCAAACCCAGTCACTAACCATCATAGATGGTTCTTCTCCTTCCATCAAACTTCCTACCTTGGAAGGCCTTTAGCCCCAAAGTGTCTATCATTGTTGCCCTAATCTTTTGATGTTAGAACTCAAAGAAACCATATTGATTATTTAAAATTGTTCCTGTTTATTTATATGGTAACAGCATTGTAAAAAATGGACAATCTTGAAAGACTTAAGAACTCCAGCCAACTCAAAGCCTAATCATGACACTAGAAACATAGTGATAGTGAAACATATGATTCACCTCTCAACAGAGTGGTGATGAATTAAAAATGCAGAATGAGACATACATTTTGAACATGGTCAATGAGGGAATTTTTGTCAAGGTATTTTTTTAATACCTTGTGGAGGAGTAAGCAGGAAGAGAAAATAAACACTTGAAAATTGAAAAAAAAATTATTAAAATAAATGGTTCCTGTTTCAGTCATTCAAGAGTATACTTAGGTGCACATCCATATTAGTACCAAAGTGGGAATAAGCTTTTCACAACAGATCTTTCATGTAATATTGTCTTCTAATAGT
Organism: Myrmecobius fasciatus; assembly: GCA_023553655.1. Classification (NCBI taxonomy): domain Eukaryota; kingdom Metazoa; phylum Chordata; class Mammalia; order Dasyuromorphia; family Myrmecobiidae; genus Myrmecobius; species Myrmecobius fasciatus. The sequence goes on from JAJPUD010000073.1 coordinate 20,953, forward strand.
TTTCATCCTTTTTAAAGCTAAATCTTATTTTTTTCAATTAACAATTACTTAGCTTCTCTTTCTCCTGCATCCCTTCTCCCACCCCAATGGGGGTGGGGGTGGGCAACAGCATGGGGAAACTTTTGCAACATATAGATATAGATAGATATAGTCAAATAAAACAATTCCCACATTGGTCATGTCAAAAAAACATATCACACTCTGCATATTTATTCCATCTCCTTTGTGAAAGGAGGTGAGTAATATTCATCATCATTGGTTTCCAGGAATTATGGCTGGCCACCATATTAGTCATAATTCTTAAATATTTCAAAATTGTTCATTTTTACAATGTTATGATTATATATATTGTTTTCCTGATTGTGCTCACTTTTAACTGCATCAGCTCATAGAAACCTCCCCATGTTTCTCTGAAATCATTCCCTTCATCATTTTATAGGACATTAATATTTCATTACATCCATATAATTTAGCTATTCCCTCATTGCTGAGCACCCCTTTGGTTTCTAGTTGTTTGCCATCACAAAACAAAAAGAGCTTCCATAATTTATTTTATTTTATTTTTTGCTGAGGCAATTGGGGTTGTGACTTTCCTAGGGTCACACAGCTAGAAGTGTTAAGTATATGAGGCCACATTTGAACTCAGGTCCTCCTGACTTGGACTGGTGCTCTATCCACTGCACCACCTAGCTGCCCCTCGTAAATATTTTTTACATATAAATCCTTTTCTTCTTTCTTTGGTTTCTTTGGGATATAAGCCTAGTAGCGGTTTCACTGGGTCACATCACAGTTGATAGTTACAAACTGCTTTCCGGAAAAGCTGGAACAATTTACAACTCTAGCAATAATTCAATACTGTATCTGTTTTGCAGCAATGCTTCTAGAAGATGCTATATAAATGTTAATTGATTGATTGATTGAGCATATCATTATCTTTTTTCATAAATCTTGCCAGTCTAATAAATATAAAGTAAAATCTTAGAATTGCTTTAATCTGCATTTTTCCAAGTGTTAATACTAACTTTTCTTTGTGTAATTATTTAAAACTTAGGTTTCTTCCCTTTAACTTCCTTTGACCATTTATCAGTTAGGACATGTCTTTTTTCCCTGTAAGTTTTAGTCTATTCCTTATACATCTTGAAAAGGACATTTTAATCAGAGAAATTTGCTGAAATTATCTTTTCCTCATTTGTTTCCATTCTAATTTTAGCTGCATTGGTTTTGTTTGTGCAAAAACTTTTTAAATTTTATATAATAAAGCTTTTCCATTTTATCTTCTGTGATCTTATCTCTTATTTGGTTATGAACTCTCTTCTCCTATCTATACGTGCAAAAAGTAATTTCTTCCTTGTTCCTGTCATGCATTTATGATGTGACCTTTTATGTCTAAATAATGCAGCCATTTGGATCCTATCTCAGTATAAGGGATGAGATGTTGATCAGATTTTATTTCTGTAAGACAGCTTTCCAGTTTTCCCAGAAGTTTTTGTCTATTAATGATCTTTTATCTTCTTAGCTGGGGTCTTTGAATTTAACTAATATATATAGTATGTACCTAAAGATGTACTTAACCTGTTCAACTTTTTGAGCTCTCTGTTTTTTAATCAAAACTCAGTTGTCAGCTGATAAATATTAAGTAACTTCCATGTGCCAGACAATGTGTTAAGTGCTGGGGAAACAAAAAAAAAAGAAGAAAAGAAAAGAAAGAAAAAGAAAAAGACAATCCTTGACTTTGAGGACTCACAATGTAGTAGTGGGAGAGACAATATGTAAACAACTATGTATAAACAAGCCACATATAAGAAAAAATAGGAAATAATACAGAGGGAAGATACTAAAATTAACAGGTGTTGGGAAAAGACTTCCTGTAGAAGGTAGGATTTTAATTGGAACTTGTAGGAAGACAGGAAAGTCAAAAAGCAGAGGTAAAAAGGGACATGAATGAGGAACGGCCAAGGAAAATTCCTGAATTTCAGAGATGGACTATTTTATAGATTTATATTATAGTTTGAGGTCTGATGCTGATAGATCCCCTTCCTTCCCATTTTTTCCCACTACTGGTACCTTAGATAGAGCCATATCTAGAGTCAGGAAGAACAGTGTTCAAATTCAGCTTTAGACATTAATAAAGTGTGTGACTTTGTGAATGTCACTTATCTTGTTTGCCTCAATTTCCTCAACTCTAAAATGGAATAATAATATTTTATTATTATTCCTGGGTTTGCTGAGGATAAAATGAGATGATATTTATAAAGAGCTTAGCATAGTGCCTGGCACTTAGTAAGTGTGATGTATGTGTATATATGTATATGTATGGGTATATTTATATGTATGTATGTATATGTGTTTGTTGTCATTTCCTTTAAGATTCTTGACCTTTTAATCCTCAGAGTTCCTAGAAAAGTCTTATTCAGCTTTCCCATTTTCCCATTATATGTCTAACTTTTCCTGGAATAGAAAAATGGAAAGAAAATATCTGACCTTTCATTTGTGATCCCTAGAAAGAGTCCCACCCACTTCACCCTCCTGGAGTCCTTGCTCAGCTTTTAGGTGAAGAGATGAAGAGAATGGTGCTCTTGGGGCCAGAAGATCCCGATTTCTTCTAAATGGATGGTATCAGATTGTAAAACGTTTTCGGACAAAAAAAATTAGATTTACAATCAAAAGATTATTGCACTTTAGATTCTTCCCTTTGAAACCAGTAGTCTCTCAGGGGGGAAACAGAAATAATCAAAAAAAACAAATACACACACACACACACAAAAAAAAACCTCAACTCTTTCTGAGCCTCGGGTTCTTCATCTGTAAAATGGATGGGTTGGACAAGATAACTCTCCCTCACTTTTCCAGATCCTGGAATTCTATGTGCTGTTCCACTGGCATAAGAAAGATCATCAAGGCACAATCCCATAGTCATCTTCCCCATGAAGCATTACCCTGGGCTGCCACGTGCCCAGTGTTGAAAACATGTGCTGTCTCCCACCTGAGCCAGGAAAGACAAGTGATTTCCAAATGAGGAATAGTCTGCCCACTATTTTCATACCAGCTTCTCCCTGGGCATTAGCATTTTGCCAACCTCTGCATTCACCAAACGTTGTCTTCCTTTTCACACTGTCAGAGATCTTTGTCTCCTAAGTAGCATCCCCAACGCTCGTGTTGACCCCTCAGAGAGCCTTGGCAACAAGTGGTTTATAAGGGGTAATACCTCTGGTGAGCTTTGTGACCTTTAAAACCTGCAGAAAATCCCAGTACATATAACAGCTGTTCGGATACTTGCCGACGAATGCATTATGAAAACACAACTGTCATCGCACCTCTCTCCATCACATTTTTCACCTGGGTTGCCTACCTGTGGCTTGTTTTGACAATGCATTTGTTAGCAGTGGAAAATTCCCAGGTTCAGAACCAAGCATGTCGCCTCTGCCTCCCTGGGTGAGGCTCTGTGTGACTTCCCCACCCAGAAGTTGTCCATGACTTTGTTGTTCTTTAAAAACTCATTATCTTCCATACTTAATAATTGCTAAGTAAAAACAGAGATGGGGAAATAAATACATAGACAGGCTCAAGTCCTATAGAGCCCTATTCAGTGGGAAGCACAGAACTTGTTTCTTCTGCTCCTGCCTCTTTAGGAACAAGTAAATATGATGTTTGAACCATTTAATGTTGAATTTCTCCATAAGGACTAAATTTAGTAAATGAAGGCAAGAGATAGAAAAGGATTTAACAGGATATGGGAAAAACAGAAACAGAAGGGGAAATGGAAGGGGGGAAGCAGAAGAGGGAAAAAAAGGCTGAAAGAGGTAGGAAAGATAAAAAATAAGATAAGGAAAGCAAGAGAGATATTGGAAGGGGAAAGAAATTGACAAAAAAGAAGAAAAGGAAGAGAAAGGAGAGAGAGTTGTAACTGGTATAAGGTGAATAGGGCTTTGTCTCAAGATACTGTAATGTATAAGGAGCTAATAATGCTTGCGCTCCTAGAGTTAAAAAATAACTGAGCTTAGAACTTAATTTAGCAAGAATAATTCATTAGACAGCATCTGAATGCAAATCGAAGCATACTCTTAATTTCTTTTTCTTGGTTTTGGGGGGTTTTTTTGGTCTGTGTTTTCTTTTGTAACATATCTCATATGGAAATCTGTTTTGCATGACAGCATATGTATAATTTATATCAAATTATTTGCTTTCTCAAGGAGGGAGGAGAGATTTTGGAACTCAAAATTCCAAAAGAATGAATGTTAAAAATTGTTTTTACATATAATAGGGGGGGAAATTATTAAATAAATAAATGCAAATGCAGAAAAAAAATCATAAAATTAAGTACTACAAGATGGCACATCGGCCATAGCTACACCCCAGATCATCTTTTCCTCATATTGCCCTAGCCAAGGTGGTGGGATTCCCCAAAGTGGCCTCCTCTGGAATCCTAGGACAATAACCCACAGGAATTGGTGCCTTCTCTCTCTCCCTCCCTCCGTCCTTCTGTCTCTGTCTCTTCTCTGTTTCTCTTTCTTTCTGTCTGTCTGTCTGTCTCTCTGTCTCTCTCTCTCTCTCTCTCTCTCTTTTTCTTTCTCTCTCTTCCCCTCAGATGAGAGATTATTAGTTTCAGTTTGACTGTGAAAGAAAATATTTGTGCTCAGAGGAAAATCATTAGAGATGATTTGGTTCCAAAAAATTCTTCCTATTTTTGATTGTGAAGAAAGCAGAGTTCTGGCCTTAAACCAAAAATCTCAGTGAAAAGTTAAAATTGGCCACTAATTAATAAAGTGCTTCCAGCTTTTGCCCTTCCCAAAGCGGAGCACTGCTTCCATAGGCAGCCCTGACACCACAAATAACCTACAGGCAGCTGGGTCCACCACAAATCTTTTCTTAGGATGGAGATTTTTCCTATTGGAATCAATCAATGTCAATGAGATTAGATTCAGGCTGGGTAGGAGAAAGAACATAGAAGGCCAGGGAAATTTCTACTTCAGACAGACCTTGATTTGGGGATTCCAATTGCTTTCTGAGATCAGGGTTCTCATCACCCAAATGGGTCCCAATAAATAGAGCAATAGGAAATCAGGGGTGGGATAAGTCCTTTGAGATCACCTAACTAAATCTGCAAATAACATATGAATTTGCACAAGTCTTCAGCTGTCTGGGCCTCATTTTCCTGTTCCATAAAAAGAGAAGTTTGGACCAGAAGACCCAGTTCTGGAACTTTAATGGACTGAAAAGTCAAAAACATAATATGGCAAATGCTAAGAGGAACTAGACGAACATCAAGAGAGATGTGACATGTAGAACAAGACGTTTTACCGTACACTGTCTTTATTGTGTTCAGTTCTTGGTACCACATTTCAAGGACATTAATGACCTAAAGAATTTTTAGAGGAAAATGACTGAGAGGATGAAGGGCCCCCACACACACACCAGTATACCATAGGAGAAGTTATGTTTAGCCCAGAGAAGATGGTAGGTGTCTTCAAGTATCTTAGAAACTGTCACATTGAAACAGGACTAGATTTTTTTCTGTCTGAAACTCAAAAGCAGAATTTAAAACAATGGGTAGAAATTACAGAAGTTGTAAGGAAACAAATTTCAGATTGATGTAAAGAAAAATTTCTTAGCACATAGAGCTATTTAGAAGAGCAATGACTTTTCTTGAGAGGTAGGTTTCCTGCTTACTTAAAGACAACAAGAGAAAGTTGGATGGTCATTCAATGAGGAGGTTAGAGAGAAGATCCTAAGTCACATGTAGGTCAGTCAGTCAATCAACATTTATTAATCTCCTACTATGTGCCAAGCACTATGCTAGTGCTGGAAATACAAAGAAAGGCAAAAGACAGTTCTTGTCCTTGTGAAGCCTATGATCTAATGTGTGAGACAGCATGAAAACAAACATGTATAAACTGGTTATAATGAAATATGAAATATGAAAATAACAGAGCAGGCCTTAGAATGAAGAAGGATCGGGAAAGGCTTCCTATGGAAGTTGAGTTTTTGCTGGGATTTGAAAAAAGCTAGGAGATGATAAGAGGTAGAAATGAGGATGGAGAGCATTCCAGGGAGAGAGACAGAGAAAATGAAAGCTGAAAGATGCAATGTCTCCTCTGGAAAACTTCAAGGAGCAGGACAGCTAGATGGTGTAGTAAACAGAGTACTGGAGCCCTGAAGTTAGGGGGACCTGAGTTCAAATCCAACCTCAGACACTAAATGTGTGACCCTGAGCAAGGCACTTATTTTTGATTGTCAGAAAACAAACAACAGCAACAAAAAAATAACAAGGAGACTAGAATCATTGAATTACAGAGTACATAAAGAGGTAAGGGAGGAAGTCATGAGGAGAATTTCAGGTCCAATCCACTTAATAGTGAATTGATTAGACTTGAGCAACTTGCTGTTGGTTCTTATCAGTTAATAATTCACATTAATTCCCCTACAGAGACCTGTGAGATACACCAAACAACATTTTACAGATGAGGAAACTTTCTAGTGATTATATGAGTAATAAAAAAATTTTAAATGTCAGGGCCAAGATGTAAATCCAGGTCTCCTAATTCCAGGTTTAGAAGACTTCTTTACCACCCACTAGAGATACTCCTGCCATGAGAAATCAAACGGGATATTGCAGGGGAATTTTTTTGCCCAAGAACTACATTTCCTCCTCATTCTTGTGCTCTCCACCTACCCATCTAGCACTGGGCAGTTGCCATGGTCCAAACTTCCAGGTGGTCTCACTCAGGATTGGTCCTTTAAAAAGTAGCTCTGTCTGTGCTAGCAACGGATCTTCATTTATACTCCATCCTTGCTAACCTCCCCCAACTCCTAAGACTCACACTGTTGGATCCTCCACCAGCTGGGTGGGCTTTGTTTAGCTAATGAGGGGCCTGGGTTTTGTGTAGCCCATTGTTCTTTTATTTATAACTTTTTTGTTTCTGTGATTTACCTGATCTCTGTCTCAATGTTCATCAGATTCTTATATTCCAAGTAGCTCTAAGTAGTCCTCCGCCTCTCTTTGGCCATAGTAGACCAGCCTCACAGTGTAGGGGGTGCTGCACCACCTTTCCTTCTAATTCCCAGAGCATTAATCTGAAATTCCTACAACTCCACTTCCCCATTCTCAGTCCCCACCAGGCTCAATTGGAAACCTGGAAGTGCTGGTGACCTCACTACCCCCCCCCTCAGTGTTTATCATTAGCCTTAGTCTCCTACAGAAAGCACTGAACATAGAACCTAGACCTGGGTTGAACCTCTGTTTAGTAAGTTGCAAAGTGGGGACAGCAAAAAACTGTCTTCTCACAGAGCTGATGTTGTGAGGAGAGTAAACTCTAACCCAAAGACAACAAGGACAGCTTCAAAAAAAATATGGGATTTATAATAAAGGATATAAAATATATAAATATATATTATATAAATAAATAAAAACATAAAGGATATAAAAAGAAAAGCAAGCCTTAGAGGCAGCAAGGAGAGGCAATGGAGAGAGCATTGGGCTCTATGTGGCCTCAGAAAGCTGCTAGGTCTGTGTCCCTAGGCAAGGCCTTTAATCTGTCTCAGCTTCAGTCCTTCATCTGCAAAATGGGGATAATAATAGCAACTAATTCCCAGGGTGGTTATAAAGATCAAATGAGAAAATATTTGTAAAGTGCTTAACACAGTGCCTGGCACAAACCTATTTCCTTCCTTCCTTCCAACATAATAGACAGTAGCCATTTCATGTACCTCTGTTGAACAATATATGTGAAAGTATTTATTGTATTGGCCAAGTTCAAAAGAATTTTTTAAAGAAATTGGAAAAATAAAGTGTGTCAAAAACCATAAAGTGCTATAGAAATATATTATTGTTGTTAATGGTATTAGTTATAGTAATAATAATGGCAAAGTCGTCAGAAAGCTGACTGCAATCGGGCTGACGGGGGTTCCAACCTGCAATTTGACTCTGGGGAAGTTAGTTTTTAGCAGAGCAGTTGCCAGTCTTCATGGTAAAAGAAGGTTCCTCACTGGGAGTTCCCTATACTAGTGAAATCTCAGGTCTGCTGCAAAAGCAACATAGTAATAACATGCATCAGGAAGACTCAGGACCAAAGAAGGTTTCTCAAAAATGTTTTAAACTAATGAGAGTCCCCTAGGCCCTCCTTTCTCTAAATCAGTAAGAGAGAGAAAGAAGGGAAGAACCCTGAATCACTGTGGTTACTGGCCACTCACGGGCCAGTAATCAGATAGCTGGTCTGCCAGAAAAAAAGCAGGAAGAGCACCAACTCCGCCACTGCCGTGTTCTAAAAATGTTTCTTCTTCTAGAGCACTCAGAGCCTCTTTGGTTGGGCAGGAAAGACCCTCGATCTGGATTTGAGGGACCGAGACCAGAATCAGGGGGATCTACAAAGAACAGCCTTTCATTGGAGAAGTCCCTGATGGGGACTCCAATCCAAGCTGCCTTCTCTGCAACAAAACAAAACAAAACAAAACAAAACAAAACAAACAAACAAACAAACAAAAAAGGACTCTTGTCCTTTTTGATGTGGCCATCCCTTCCTGAAAGAAGGCACCTGGAGCTGGGGATGAATCCTGCAAGCCATACTCCGGAGTTCTTAACATCCCCACTTTGTGAACAAAGAAAGTGGCTTTGAAAGTAGCTCTGGGGCACCCTCCCCTCCTGGCCCCAACCTGGAAAGGGCAAAGGGCCAGTTTCCTCCAAATTGACCTGGAAACGATCAGTGTCCTTCTCATCCTTCCTAGAACAGAGCTAGCACTTGACTATGTCAAGGACTTAGCATGCAGCTGGAGTCCTGGTTCTTAATATTTCCATGCAGGATGGGGCTGGGGCTTGGTGACAGGGCCAGGAGGTTTTGGTTTTGCTTTTCCCAGTTTAATAAACCAAGTATTCAAGACTCATCTTAGAGATCCTCACTACCTGCACCAAATGACAATCATCTGTACAGATAAAACAGCTAGGAGCCTTTGTACTAGAATGGGACAGAGATCCATTCAGTTTCAGAACAGCCACTTTATTTGGGTGGATGTGTTTTTTTTTCTCTCCCAATACAGAAGAGGCTTCAGTCAGCTTGTAGGAAACAGGAAGGAACCTGTTGTTTTAAATAGCAGAGGGCAGGAGAATTGACTCATTATAGTCTGCCCATTCAGTGTCAGAGCAGCTCAGCAAACCAGGCAGACCCGGGTGAGGGTCTGAGCCCCACCCCTCCCCATCCCCTTAGCTCTCCCTCCCCACCAAGCTATCTCCAAGCTGCTGGTCAAGATCACAGGCTAGGAGGCTGAGGGGGGACATTTTCATCCATTGAGACAGGAAGAATCCCTCTCAGATCCTTTCATCAGGAATTAGTAGAGCAAAAGGTTTTGTGACCCCGGCTCTGAAGAAGAGGAAAAATAAAAGGGGGAGATGGTAAAAATCCTATAAGAATACCTGGAAGTTAGCCTGCATCCTGTGCTCCTCCCCTTCCCTCCTCACCTCTCCCCACCCATACCTTGTTGAGAACTGAATTTTCCTTGACAACTGTGTGTGTTCACTCTGAAGGAAAGCATGGGGAAGAACACGTGGGAAGGGAGGGAAGGAAGGGAAAAATCTTCATTTGGATTCACTTCCTCCCCAGGGGAAAATACCAAAGGCCCCCCGAGGGACCCCAAAGGGCTCCTGAGCTGCCATTTTGCATTGATTCTGTCATTGTAATCATAGGGCCTTTCTAGAAGACACACATACACACAGAGCTAGCCATCTCAGTCAGGGGATTTTTAAAATAGGAGCTTTTAAAAGGAGATACAGATTTCTCCTAAAACACAGAAAGAGGAACATGGTTGGAAACTCTATTTTGCTTCTTTCTCCTTTAAAAAGAAAGACTTCTTATCCTGGAGCCTCATTTGTGAGAAAGCCCTTGGGACCAAGGTCACACATTTAAAAAAAAATACATTTTTTTTAAAGGACTGAGCCAGGGAGCCTTGGGACTGACAGATGTGAATTCTGTTTCCAAGGGACTCCAGCTGTGAACACCAACAGGGCTCATCGCTCACAGATCCGTCCTCACACAGGCCACTCATTCTGGCTCACAGATGAATTCTGGCCCCTCAGAAGGGCTGTCTTGCAGATGCCTGACTCAGTAATCATGGAGGGCTCAGGCTGAGGCTCAGGCCTTGGGGGCCCTCTTCCTTAAGTCATGGATCCATTTCAATGGACAGTTTGACCTAGAAAATCTGCCTGTTCTAAGGAGAAGGGGATTATTTGGTCAGATGATTCCAAATGGGTTCAAATCTCTCTCTCTCTCTGCCACTTAATTCCTGTGGGATCTCAGGCGAGTCAATTAAACTTTCTCTGGACCTCAGTTTCCACATATTAAAGATAAGGAGATTGGGTTAGATCTCTAAGGTTCCTTCCCAGTCTAAATTCTATGATCCTGTGACTTGTAGCAACAGCAATTAATAATTAATCCTGTAATAGCTCACACAGATATGTTTTACAAAGTGCTTTTCTCATAGCTATGCTATTAGGTAAATAGTCCAATTGGTATTATCCCCATTTTATAAATTAGGAAATTTAGGGATGAAGTGTCTCTTTCAAGCTCGTAATGGGAGAAGATAAGGCTCCAAGACTGAATGGCTAGCAAGTACAAAGTCAGAAACCCAAAGCCTCTTTACAACCCCTTGTCTGGACATCTTTCTCCTATATCCGGGAATGCCCTAGAACCAATTGGAGAGCTGATTGTTAATTTTTATTTACACCTTAGAACGGGAAAATATTACAAATCAAGGTCTGATTTATTGCCTTGTTGATAGTCTAGAATTAAGAAAGTGAAGGAGGAGATAGGGTACCAGCCCTGATATCAGGAGGACCTGAGTTCAAATCTGGTCTCAGACACTTAACACTTCCTAGCTGTGTGACCCGGGGCAAGTCACTTTACCCTAATTGCCCCACCAAAAAAAAAAGAAAAAAAGCAAAGGAGAAAATAGCAATAATGCAGATTAAACTTCAAAGTGTGTCATATATACATCTTTGTGGAAGAGAACTAGCTGTTAGACAATTGTTCAGTTGTATCTAATTCTGTGCCCCCATTTTAGAATTTTCTTGGCAGAGATACTAGAGTGGTTGATTATTTCTTTCTCTAGCTCATTTTACAGTTGAAGAAACTGAGGCAAACAGGGTTAAGTGATTTGCCTAAGATCACATAGCTAGTAAGTCAAGTAAGCTAGTAAGTTCAAATCTGAATTTTACTAGGTTTTCCTGACTCCAGCACCAGTGATCTATCCACTTCACCACCTAGATGCCTCAACACTTACCAGCCTGAACTACTGCCTGAACCCCACCAATTTCCAAGAATTCCTTCTTTGTAGATTTATTGTATTTCTATCTCCCAACTAAGGTGACCATATGTTGTCATGGACACAGGAAATAGCCACTTGTAGAAAGGTAGGCAGTCAATACCCCAATATATAGTCTTGTTCCCCATGGCACTGAAGATGGGCTGAGTTCTTTTAAAGTACAAAAAGAAGCAAACTAAACCCCAAAGTTTCCCTTTTCTACAAATCTATTCCCTATACCTGGAGATGTTTGCAGCACACAGAATAGGGCTGAATAAAGGGCTTCAAATGAGTGCCAGTTGGACTATCTGGCTTCCAAGTCTGGTTCTCCAATTTGGTCCCTGTTTGGAGTGAGCAGGAAGAGTGAGTCAAGAAGAAGGGAACGAAGGGCGGCACTGTGCCCAGCTATGCCCACCAGCAGAGTAGCTGTACTAGTCCTGGGAGCCTTGGGAGCTGGGGCTGGGGGTTGGGATGGACAGCTGCCTTTGGGGCCAGCGTGGGAAAGATCTTGATTGCTTTTCTAGCCTGAGCTGCCCGCCTTGCTCAGTGGAGGAGCTGAGTTTCCCCTGACATCCTCTCCAGCTGCAAGAGCCCACATACATCCAGTGAATCTGGAAGTCAGTATAGCCACTTCATTCTCTTCCCATTGATCTTCTCTGATAGTTAAGTACAAAAACTCAGGAAGTTTCCCAGACCCATTCCTCCTCTTACCCTTGAACAAAAACCGCAGGAGGCTGGGCTCCCCCTTTGTTCCTTCTTTTAGTCCTAAGGAACTGGGTTTTTAGGTGCCTGTGCTGACCAGTCACAAGACCCTTAACAAGGCAGATGGCAGGAGGGATGCCAGGAAGATGAGAGAGAAGGATTTCAGTGCAAAAGAAGTATAATGCCCAACTCTGAGGCAGCTCGTGCCCTTTAGCCCAGCCTGTGATGCTGCTCAGAGATAAGACAATTAGCTGAGAGACATCTGAACCAATGCCATTGTGATGGTATACAGAACTGAGACAGGATTGCTGGCTGGTGGAGAGACTTTGGAGAAGGAGGAGAAATGAAGTTTGAGAGAGCTGAATCGGGCAATAACTGAATGTCTAATTGAAACCCCTGACCAAAAGACAGATGGGGGAGGCTGTACCCCCAATATGTCCCTTGTGCCCAGCATGTGTCCCCAGAGACTGTTAAGAACAGACTTCCACAATAAGGCTGTACTTTCTCTAGGAGCTGAGATTTATCTTACTTCTTTTGTGTTTTCTGCTGCTTAATCTGTATAACTTTCTTGGTTTCTGTTTGTTGTTCCATTCGGTAAAAGGTTTGTACCCTGAGTTGATGTAACAAGCATTTGGTGGGAGTGAATTCAGATTGAAAGAGCTGTGACCCAGTCTTAACTAATTGGAGAAAGTGGCTTTTATTCAGAATCTCTTAAAAACACCCTACCCCTAGACTACAAATAATTGAAATGATTGATATAATTTTAACCAAATTCCCCTCTTGGAAATAGGAGAGTGAAGAAGTGATTGCCTAGTCAGAGCTGTCTTGGATCCTGCCAACTTCTCTCCAACAAGCTACTGCTGATGCAGGAAAGGCTCTTGGCTGCTTTTCTGGAAAGCCAGAAATTTAAGTCTCTTATATGGAATTGTTCAGATCTAATACTTTTTAACCATGGCATAAAAAGGTCAAACCAAATTAAGTCAACAATCATTTATTAAGTACCTACTACCATGCTAAATAAAAAGAATAAAAAAATTTTTTTCTTTTTTTATATACATACATAAGCAAACATATACATATACAAACATACTTACATATATAAGCAAATAAACATTATGAATTTATATGTGTATATATGCATAGGTATATCTGTCTTGTACATACATGTTTGTCTATATGCATATATTATACACACAATATAATATGTTTATATTATATTGTTTATATGTATATATACACACATATACATATGGAAGCGCTTGTTAAGAGAAGCATACAAAAGTGGAAATCAGAAGGCCAATGAATCTTCATCCCAGAAGGTCTTTAAACAAAGGCAAAATAGTTCTTTTGGGTTGGACTGCATGGCCTCTGAGATCCCTTCTGATTGTGTGTTTCTATGAATTTTCTTCTCCCCTTATCAAGATTATAAGAGCAATTCTAACCTCTCATATGACTTCACTGTTCAGATGCTTCCCTGGCTCCAGGGTGCTTAAAAAAATGGTCCAATATCCTTAGTCTGGTTTTCAAGACTCTATAATCTGGCTCCCATCTAGTTTTCAATATTTTATCCCATTAGTCTCCATGCACCTGATGTTCCAACCAAAACTAATCATTTGCCATCCTCCGTGCTCTTCCCTCCAGCTAGCAGAGCCCTTGTCCCAGCTCCGTTTGCCAGAATTCTGTTATCCTTCAAGGCATCTCCTCTTCCATGACAGCTTTCCTGATCATCCCAGATAAAAGTGAGCTCAACCACCCATGCCCCATGTAGCACTCATCTCCAATACTGATGGCATTTATGTGGTAGTGATTTATGTCCAGATCTTCCTTCCCTTAAGACAAGGGGCTATGCTCAATTCCTCTCTGTATTCCCTGAGCTCTTTCAGCCTCACCTGTAGCTAGCCAATAAATATTTCTTGCATTGAATTGATCTGAATTTATCCCAGCCTAACAATATTTTCGTGGGAAAAAAAAAGACAACTTTATCTTCAGAAGCAGAAATAAACAGGGTTAATCCTTCTCTCTCCCTGATCCCAAAGAGCTTATCTGTTTGGAGTGGGAGTGGGGTGGGTTGGAGGCTGCTTTATTTCTGTCCTAAATCAAATGCTTTGTGGGGAGGAATCTTATTCTCTTTCTCTTCTTTCCCTTCAACCTTTATTTCAAAGCTTTTTAGGGAGGCCAGATTGCAAAAACAATAGAAAGAAGTAATAAAAAGCAAAAAATTGCTGATTCCTAACCTAGTAGACTGACAGAATTTGAGACAGTTTGAAGATAGGGTTATTATTGATGCAGTAAATGTGTGCTGCATTTGGAGCCAGAGGCAAAACTAGGTTCAAATCCCAGCTGTGGCACTCACTATCTGTGTGACTTTGACTAAGTCATTTAATCTTTCCCAGCCTCCTTTTTCTTCTTGCCTATAAAACGAAGAAATTAAACTAGATGGCTTCTGGAGTCCCTTACAACTTTAGCCTGTGATCTCAAAATCAATGATTCAACAATCCTTTCTCTTCCCTCCCTTTCTCTTTCTTTTCCTATTGGAGAGGAAGGAGGGGAAGAAAAATGGTAATAAGTAATAGGACCTAAAACCCCAGAATGCTAGAACCGCTAAAGCATGGAAGTTCTAGAGAGTTAGAAGATGAGAAAGATAATAGTTCCAGCCTCTTCCATCTCTTCTTTCAGCCTGTTTTCTCTGCAGTTCCATTAAGCAGCAGAAATATTAGTATGATTACTCTTGGCCAGGTGTCCAAACCAGCACCCTGTCTTATCTTCCTGAGGCTGTGATAATAAACATGTCCCACTAAACGCATTTCAGACGATTCAACAAACAATTATTAAATGTCTGCTATGAGCAAGGGATGGGCTCAGGATGCAGAACAAGACCCATCTAATTCCCTGTCTTCATGGAGCTTACTGCCAGTTGGGGAGGTTCTCCCTAGTGAGACCACAATGTTGGTTTCCAAAAAGGGAATTCTCTTAAAGCACATGAACTTCAACCTCCTTGGAGTTGATAGAACAGAAAGGAAGCCCAGCAGCTTGCCCTTTGTCACTCAGACAGCCATCTAAAGCAGAGGTTCTTAACCTTTTTTTGAGTCCTACACCCATATAGCAGACTGAGTAAGCCTATGGACTTCTCAGAATCACATTTTAAAAATACGTTTCATAAAATACACAGGAATGAAAAGAAAACAAATAATTTTGAAGTAAAATTATCAACATATTTTCAAAACCTGATCTAGAGGTTAAGAACCTTTCTCCAATCACTCCTTTAAAATAGTCACATCTAAAATATTTGCTTTCTCCTTCCTCGCTTCTTCTCTACCTGTAGGGTTTAGATGGTCTCCAGGGTCTGGACTGTGAATTCCACAGGAAATTGTAATATCCTAATAACCCCCTGGAATTAGAGTTCCAATGAGCCCCCTCTAGAAGACAATGACAGGACTGGCAGAGAAAGCCCCTGCTTTGCACCCCAAGATTGTTCCACTGGCCAGCCGGCACCCTCTTATTTGGTGGTTGAGTAAGCTATTACCAAATACAATACGTATTTCAGGAGCAGCTGTGAAGTGCTTATAGCTCCATCCCTAACCTATTTATGTGGGGAGCCAATTCTGCAAAGAGAAAGATGGAAGCCAAAACCATGAGCTAGGAAAATGGACTTCTGTCCATTAGGGAAATGGAGAAGCCAGCTGATGAGTTTCCTCTTGGAGTCAGGAGCCCAGGAAGAGATAGATCAAATCCTCTCAAGGTTATCATATCTTGCATCACCTGCTTTACATAACAATTGACCTGTTTTCCCCAGATTGAAATTTTTAACTGACAAGGCTATATTCATAACAGGAAAATCATTTCAATGTTCAGCCAGGTAGAATTTAAGAACATAAATTTAGAGGTAGGAAGATTCTTAGAGAACACAGAATTACAAATTTAGAACTGGAAGGGATCTTAGAGGTCATCAAATATATGCCTTCATCACAGATGAGGAAACTGAGACCCAAAGAAATTAAGTGACTCACCTGTAGCACTTTTTTGGCCTTACCATAATGCTATATCTCCTACCATGACTCATTCTTCCCCAGAGTCTAGATTGGCTTCATACCCAACTGTTCAGTTATTTTTCAGACTTGAAAATTTGATAATGAATTCCCTTATTGTTCAAAATATAGGTTACATTTTTAAAAAAATCTGGCTTACACAAACTGAAGTACAGTTCACAATTTTGCTTTTAGTATGCAATAGATGGTAGTAAAGATGGCATATCATGGGAAGATTGGGAAATGATGAAGACAGAATAGAAATAAAAATGAATAAGATGTCCTTGTTTGCATTAAAACAAATATTTAAAAAAAGATCTTCACCGTAAATACTGTTATACAATATATGTAACTATTTTTGCAATGCCTCTCTCTCTCTCTCTAAATATATATATATATATATATACATATATATATATATATAATTTACCTTGCAAAAAAAGATTTTATTACCATGATATTGTCTTTGGGGTTCATATGACCACCCCTGAAAATCTTTCCCCATTTCAAGGTAAACTTTGGTTTCATCTCTATTCAAAAGCATAGCTTACAACCTCTCATATCTCTTTTATTAGATCAACCAAAAGATACACTAGTTCAGACCAAACACCATGGTTTCAAATGTTGGTTAGTTGGTACGTTGGTGAACTATCACACATGCCCCAGTCCTAGGCTTCCAAATCAAGAGCTTAGTCTATCTTCCCCTCCATTCAATTCTTCTTTCTTGCTATCATTTCAACTCTTTCTTTCCAGTGAAACAGAACTTGTTCCAGCTAGAGATTAAGTCTTATACTGACATGATTTCTATTTAAAATTTTTTTTCTAATTAATAAGCATTTTTTCTCCCTCATCCTACTCCTGTGAAAGAAAAAAAGAAAAGTCCTTATAACAAATATGTATAGTAAAATTCTCTTATTGACCATGTCCAGAAATGCTTCTTTCATTCTGCATATTGAATCTATTACCTCTCCAATGAGGGATGTGAACTTCCTCCATCATGAATACCCTGGAATTATGCAAAGTTGGTTTTTGCATTCACTAGAGTTCTTAAGTCTTTTAAAGTATATTTACAATGTTGTTAGTGTATAAATAAGTCTCCTAGTTGTTAGTGTATAAATAATTCTCCTAGTTTTTAGTGTATAAATAATTCTAGTTGTTAGTATATAAATAATTCTAGTTGTTAGTGTATAAATAATTCTCCTAGTTCTGCTTACTTTGCTTTGCATCAGTTCATACAAGTCTTCCCAGATTTCCCTGAAACCGTTCTTTTCACGATTTCTTTTGGCACCACAGTATTCCACTACATTCACATAGCAAAATTTATTTAGCCATTTTCCATGGGTACTAACATGATTTCAGGAGCAGGAAGAAAGCCTCCCAGTCCTCAGAACTAGTTTTACTAGAACTATTAGTATCAACTTTGGAAGGCTTGACTTGCAGAAAGCTGGGCAATAAAAAAGATTGAGGGAAGAGATGATGTGATTATTAGCCTATAAACTAACAGAAACAGCTAGATAACATAGTAGACAGAGTACTGGATCTGGAATAAGTTTAAATTTAGCTACAGAAGCTTACGAGTTGTATGACCCAGATTAAGTCATGTAAACTCTACCTGCCTTGGTTTCCTCATCTGTAAAATGGAGATAATAACAATACTTACCTCCCAGATTTGTTGTAAGGGTAAAATGACAATATTTGTAAAGCTCTTTGCAAATTTTAAAGCTCAATACAAATGACTTGTTATTTTTATCATTATCATTATTATTATTATTATTAACGCCTTAATTATATCACCAATGGGATTTCTCTTTCCTTAAACAGTTTCCCCTGATACTGAACTTGAAACCAGGTAGATAACCGCACTCAGACATTGGGCAAGTAATAAATCTCTTTGAACCTCAGTTTCTTTATCTATAAAATGGGGGTGACAATAGTACCTACCTGAGATAATACATGCAAAAATTAATTTTTTGCATTTTAAAATGCTATAAAATATTATCAAAATTGTACCTTGCCCAGAGTAAGAACTGAGTAGAATTAAATTGGAGAAGGGGCCATCAAGAAGTGACCTGATTGGCCCTCAAGTAGCTAAAAAGTTTTAGGAAGGGAGAAAGGGTTAACTTATTCCTTGTGAATGACTAAACAAAAGGGAACTAACCTGAATCAAAGCAGAAGTGATCTTCTTAGGGGATAAAATAGAGGAATGGACAACAGAGAAGGCTATACTCTGGATGTTTTCCAGAGGAGAATTAACCCTTGTTTGTTTAGTCATTTAATACTCTCTCTCTCTCTCTCTCTCTCTCTCTCTCTCTCTCTCTCTCTCTC
>JAJPUD010000073.1:41554-77196 GCA_023553655.1 Myrmecobius fasciatus
TATAGATATGGAGATAGAGATAAAAACATACATATAGATATGGAGATCAAAACATACATAGAGATATATATAGATAAAAACATACATATATAGATATATAAAAACATACATATAGATATAGATATATAGATAAAAACATACATACATAGATATATAGATAAAAACATACAGATACAGATATAGATATATAGATAAAAACATACATATGAATATCGAAATCTAGATAAAAACATACATATAGATATAGATATATAGATAAAAAGATACATATAGATATAGATAGATATATAGATAGATATAGACAACAGTGAGGGTGGGACCAAGGGCTCGGTAAGTCCTAGGTGCAAGCAAAACTGCCCAGCGCTAAGATGGCCATTCTCTCCCAGGCTGTCGCCTGGATGTTTTGATCCCTGCCCTTTGTGATTCTTCCTCTGTCTGGATTCTGCACTTCTGGCAGTTGGCTCCCTCCCCTCCCCCCAGCCCATCAGCTCCGGTGATTCAGAAACATGTCAGATGCTGTCTGAGAAATTCCCAGACAGTAAAACCTTACAGACTGCCGCCCCTCCTGGTCCATCTCCACAGCAACCTTCTTCACCCTCTGGGGCTGGGCAGGGAGGGACTCCTCCAGAGCACTTTCCCTCGGCCTCAGCTCATTTGCATCTTCTCGGATTGGTGGGGACCCCGGACAACCACAGGGGTTTGAGGATATCTTTTCCCCTCTCCCCAGACCAGAGTCACAAATATTTGGATTTTGTATGAGCTCAGGGAGAGATGGGTAAGGGACTCAGGTGAGAATTACAACCGAGGGATGCTATCATTGGAGCCACAACCGGGACATCTCACATCTGGGCAGATACCTTGAACTCTGACTAGGGCGAGCCGGACTGAGTGGCGGAGGGGGAGAGAGGGAGGGGCAGGGAAAGGTGAGGGAGGAGCATGGAGAGGTGGGGGAGGGGAGGGAAATGGTCAATCAACAGGCAAATGCTAACACTCGTAAAGCTCTCAGCCAAGTGCTTTATCAGTGACCGAAGTATCTTTACAATTTGTCAGGCACTATCCTAAAACTAGGGATGCTGTTGGAGAGGTCATAGGGGCAGGGACTGAGGGGTTAGGGCCGGAGCTCCCTCCCATTATATTGGGTAACTTTCTAAATTACCTATTTTTATACTCATTCATGATCTTTGTTCTTTCTGCCTTGCAGAAGCCGAAGGGTAGTCAGCACCTTCTATATTCATCTCCCTGAGGCAAAACCTGGGTTCCCTCACCCTAGTTATGGGTTCAAACATCACCTCCCCACCCCATCTCTTATCTTCTGCCTTCTTCCTGTGGCTCTGTCTCCATGCTCCTTCCTCTAATCTAAACCCAGAAGCTGAATGGCTTCTGACCATAAATCCCTCCTCTTACCCTCAAAATTATCATGTCCCCATTATTTCTCCTCCAGCCCTAAAGCCAGCCAAGGCCACGTTGCTTGCCAGGAACAGTGTGTAGAGGCCCCACCCTGACATAGATTTCAAAGCCTGGTTTCCCCTAGCTGTGGGCTATATCAAAGCAAATGGAGCATGTATTTTTAATATGCCAAGTATAAGGCTTTTAATAGAAAAAAAAAATTTAAGACCCTTAGCTGAACTCATGGCAACCTTTTTCAGGATTCTAGAAGTGCTCATTAGAGAATAGAATGTTAAAGGTGATCAATGTGTTAGAGAGACAGAGACAGAGACAGATAGAGACAGAAAGACAGAGAGGTAGAAAGGGGGAGAGAGAGATAGAGACAGAGACTGAGAAAAAAAGAGAGAGAGACAGAGAGAAGGAGAGGGAGAGAGACAGAGACAGAGACAGAAGACAGAGAAACAGAGACCAAGAGAAAAGAGAGACAGAGAGAGAGACAGGGACAGAGAGACAGAGAAACAGAGACAGAGAGAAAGAGAGAGAGAAGATTCTTTCTTCTTCCTTTTTATCCTTGATTGGCTTCCTTAGCCCTCCTGATACCAGCCTACCCACATCACTGATAGCCAAGGATGGGGGAAACTTTGCAGATACAGTGAGTGTCCAAAAGTATCTGTAGGGCCAACACTTGGCTAAAGCACCTGCAGCCCTTTAACTTTGGTGCTCATGTATTTCCTCCATTTAGATTGGTCATCCTCTTTTCTCTGGAGGATGCCCAGCTTCCTCAGCTTTCCCTAGAATCCCCAGCCATAGTACTCATCCAGGCTTGCCCTCTTTCCCTTTCTCCCTCTCTCTGCCTCTGTCTGTCTGTCTGTCTGTCTCTCTCTTTCTCTCTCCTTTCCCTCCCTTCCTTCCCCCATCCCTCCCTCTCTCTTTCTCCCTTCCTCCCTCCATTTTTGTCCCTCCCTCCCTCTCTTTCTCCCTCCCTTCCTCTTTCTCTCTTCCTCCTTCTCTCCCTCCCTCTCTCCTTCCTCTCTCATCATTCTTTCTGTCAAAGTTTATCCATTTCCTAACTCATCCCCTTAGAAGCAGTTCTTCTGCTCAGAAAGAATTTCAAAAACTCATTCACATAAAAGTGTAACTATCTGGTGACTAGATTTTGATGGCTCTGAATGAGTGTAAATAGCTATTGTTTGTTTCTACTCAAGCCAAAATTCTGGGGGTCTTCCTCTCTGGGACTGATTCTTTTGTGAAGGCAAACTAGGCCAACTTTTACCTCAATTCTTACCTAGCCTTTAATTATTAAATGGGCATAGCCTCAGACAAGCTGAGACCTGGGGGGGGGGTGTGCTGGCTTGAAAAGGCCACTGCCTCCAGGCCATCCCTAGTCACTGGACCTACATCTTACCACTAAACTCTACTGACTATAAAGGAGAGAATGAGGCTGATCATTTTACACAGCTCTGCCTCAATTAAATCTAATTCACTTTCAACTCAAGATTTCAGCCTCCTGATTTTATTGTTCTTCTTCAAGAACAAAGGACAAAAGGTAACATTAATAAAATTAATAAAAATAATAATTAAATTAACAATAATAACTTATCTCCCATTCGACGAGGCATGGAGTAATGGATGCCCTATTCTACATCAAGAGAAGTTTTGATTTCTAGTTTTCAGAAGAGTTATGAGTCAGACATCAACTCATTAAAAAGCATTTGGGAAGATATATGGACAGGACACCTTCCATGGAGGTGATGAGAAAAAGAGACTTTGGAAATTCAACCGTGCTTGAGGGCCTAGATTGAAATTCTTGAGACTCCTGGGAATGGCTTTCTCTGGATGAGATTGTTCTCTCACTCTCTCCTTGTTTGAGATCAAATTTTATCTTGCTACTAGCTGAAGAACTCACTCACTCACATATTTTTTGATCAATTATACTGTATTTAGCTTCTTCAACTTCTGTTTACTGTTTTGCTTGGAAGAATGGATCTACCTGATATTCACTCTTTGTGATGGTCTTTTGTGTAACCAGTTTGGTAGAAAGGGGCTAAGATGGAAAGTAGAAGCTAAGGGCTACCTGCCCCATAAAAGAACAATCAGGAGAACCTTTTGTTCTGAACTTATCATTTATTAGTTTGCCCATATTTGAGAAGGATGGATGGATAAAATTCTGGCCCTATATCTCTCTCAAAGACCAAAGGAAAGAGATTAGATCTCCATAGTGTGCTCCTGATATCTCCCTGGCCCTCCCAGAACAATCTACAAGACTTATCTTGATTTTCTTCTCTACTGGGGCAGACCAGACTTCAAATCACATCTTTCCATGTCACCATGTCTATATCTTTGGAGAACCTACATGGAAACATATTATACACTGGTAATGGTTTATATGAACTCTTTTTTTAAGCTGGAAAAGGACCTTTGAGTTTATATGGCTTGATACTTATTTTTACCCACATTTTAACAATGATTCCTTTGGAAATATGGAAAGGATCTTTGGGTACCACCAGGCAGTCACTCCTCTGGAGAGCTAGGATATAGTTTGTAGCCCATACATGGTGAAAAGAGAGAAGGGATATTGTAAGAGGAAGTGTCAAATGGAGAAAAGAGATGCTATGCAAATAAGGTTTTTACCATTTTCCTGGGTGTTCCTCCTACCTCAAGAAATCATCTCAGAAGCAGAGATTATCTTTCAATCTTTTGTACAATTATCACAATGTGTGTATGTGCAAGTGTGTTTTAGTGGGGTGCAATCTGAAATCTTCATTTTTAGATAAAGGGAAAGAGGGACAACCTGTTGCCCCTAAGTACTCTGAATAAGAATTTTCCCAGCCTGCTTTGTAATTACAAGCCAATCATCAAAAACAGATACTATGGCATAACAATTTATTTTTTTAATTAAAGCTTTTTATTTTCAATATATATACATGGATAATTTTCCACATTCACCCCCCATAAAACGCTGTTAATAATTTTTCCCTCCCTTCTCCCCCTCCCCCAATCACCAAGTGATGTAACATATGTTAAACATGACATAACAATTTATGTAAAAACAAACAAAAAAACTGAGAGCTTTAATTGACTGCAAACTTATGTAAGTTAATAAAACTATGTGGCTGGGAGAAAAAAAAAAGCTAACGCTAGTTAGATCACATTAGTAGAAACATAGGGTAGGTCTCAGTTTCCACTGTACTTTATGTCAGTCAGACCAGATTTGGAGTACTGTCTTTAATTCTAGGTGTTAACACTAGGAAATGACATGTTGCAGTGGGAAAAACATCAATTGTGGAATGAGAGGTTGTTGCTGTTAAGTCATGTCTGACTCTTCCTGATTCCTTGGGGTTTTCTTGGCAAAGATACGGTGGTCTGACATTGTCTTCTCCAGCTCATTTCACAGATGAGGAACTGAGGCAATTGCCCAGGAATTGTCTGAAGCCGGTCTCCCTGACTCAAAGTCTGGCACTCCATTCACTAGAGCAGATTTCAAATCCTACCTCTGTGTTTATACCTGTGGAACACTGCACTTTCTTTCTTTGGGCCTCATTTCCTCATCCACAAAATCGTTAGATTGAACTTGATTGTTCTACTTTTGAGGTACTATGTTAAATCAAAAAGAAAAGAAAACCCATCGTGGTGAAGGGTCCAGAAATCATACCACTAAAGGTTGAAAGAAACAGGGCTGGAAGGACTAGAGAAGTTTTAGCAAAGTAGACTACCATAATTGAACAGCAGCCGAGTGGAAGAGAGTTTAGATGAAACCTAGAGAGGTTGAACTAATCCCCAACAGATCAATGATACTGAAAAACATATTTGGGTTCATATAGGAAGAATAAATTTTTAACAGAGTAAGATGACATTTTACTGGATGGACTCAGCTACACAAAGATAATTTGAGTAGAATCATAACATACAGAAGCCTTAAGGACTTTAAAGATACTTAGTCCAGAGTTAATGAAAAACCTTTTTAGCAACTAAAACTGTCCCAGAATGTTAGGTTAGGTTGCGAATTCCTCATCATCAGTAATGTTCAAACCGAAGCTATTCGGGATGTTGTTCAAGGGGATTCTCATTAAGGGAAAGTCCCTAAATTTTCATAATTCCATCCTGCCACACCCAACTGGGGTCCCTCTCTCAGGAGAACTTTGTGTTCTTGTATACTGTTTTGGGATCAGGTAAACAAATTTGGTCCCGGTTATTGGGACCTTCCCCTCTGTTATCAATTCAAACCACGACCAGACCACTGTCAGAAAGATAATAAGGAGCAACGTCTGTGAGTCGAGTAGTGGTAATTGAGAGGACCACGTCTCTTGCTTGAAACGTTGCCTGAGATTTATTTTTCTGGCAGTTTTTGTGATGTCCGGGGAGTTTCTGATTTCCCAGAGGCCCTTGCAACACTTTCCTGCCTTTGCAGTTTCATACCTGACACCAGTGTTTCTGTCCTTGGGAGAGAGTGGAACCTTCCAGAAACTTCGATCTTTCCTCTTTCCCTATTTATGGTCTCCTTAGAGCTGCCAGACCTGGCCATCCTCCCGATGGTCACCAAATCTATTGTTTATAAGCACTAAGGTGGAGTTCAAAGGTAGGCAGAGAGCCTTCTCCCATCCTCAGGTCATCCTGCTTAGGTCAGTTCCATTCACCTCCTTTGTGTTTGCCTTTTCCCATCATTACAACCTGTATCCTCCCTCCCTACAGCCCCCCTTCTCCCACCCCCACATCCTGCTCACCAACTTCCTGCCATAGCACCAGGGGCTGATTCCTTCCCCCAACACTAGGGGAGGAGGCTGCAGGCAGATTTTAGTAGGCAGTTTCTTTTCATTTCCACCCTGCTCCCTTTCAGCATCCCCACGCTTCATGGAGCCTCTCCTAACCTTGCTGCCACCCTCTCAGCCGGCTTCCATTTTCCAGATCTTTCCTGATTCCTATTCCTCCCCCTCCCCATAAAATCATTACTTTCCTTCCCAAGCGTGGCTGAGTATCTCGCATAGCAGCTCTATATCTATTACTGTGCTTCTCTCTAAGTGGCTCTTAACGTGGTTTCCATTCAATTGTCTTTTGATGATGTGATAGCTCTATTTCTACATAATTGGCGGGTTTTTTTGGTAAACTACTGTATTTTCTGCATGTAAAAACATTATTCTGAGAAGAGGTCCATGATATTAAAATGGCTCAGAACCTTTGCTCTAGAACCACGTGTACCTCCATCCCACGTGCACACCTAGTGTACCTGGGTGGTTCTGTATGCTGGTGGGGCTGTTTTTCTGTGGGACTATTTGGGGTGGGGCTGGGGGGGAGAGCTAAATGGCAATTACACAGAGCCTCGGCTTGGTTCAAGTGGGAAGTGGGGCAGGCTGGGTGCGGAGAGGCGGACTTCAGGCGTGCAGCAGGATCGGGCCTTCCTCCGGCCTCTGGCGGAAGGGGGAAGGGCAGGACGGGAGGAAGCGGGGTCAGCTCCCGGGAAGTGTCAGCCCCTCAGGCCTCTATGAAGCCAGCCAGGAGCGCGCTCCAAGCAAGAACCCAGGCTCCTACAGTTCTCCGGTTTCAGTCACATAAAGTGGTGTCGGCAGGAAAAAAAAAAAAAACACCTTGAGAATTTTGCCACTTCCCAGCACTTCCTCAGAATTACTCAATCCTGAGGATGTCTAACAGAAGGAACGGGAGCCCCCCCAAAGCTGCTGTCCACTCCACTCCGGTCACGTTGTCTTCTTCCTCCCCTAACTTAGGCGGGCCGCCACGAGTTTTCAAGCTAGATGTGCCCTTTGGCTTTCGGCGCTCGGGGGTCTTTACCACGCCCGCGATTGCAGTCCCTCCACGCCCTCGTCGCCCGGGGCCACCTCCAGCTGCCAGCAATCCGTGCGCCCTGCGTCCTGCGCCATGTGCCCTGCGTCTCGTGGGCGCACAGCCCTGCACCCCGCCTTCGGGCTTTGTTTGGCTACACTTTATCGTACCTGCGCAGCCCCTGCCCGGCTTTCCGGAGCGAGCTTTGATGGCAGGCCGAGTTGTGCCACCCGGGGGGGAGGGGGAGGTTGCTGTGGATGGACAGCTGGGCCCGCCGTTCACCCTGGGAAGTTAGCCCAGGAGCCAGCATCCTTCCTCCCTGCGTCGCCTAAAGCGAGCCGAGGTTCACGGCCCCGGGAATGAAACCCACCCATCTCCAGGGCTGGGCATTTGTGTGCTGGCCTGCCTTATCTGCCCCAGAGCTTCCTGAGCCGCCTTCCATCCTGCCCTGGACAGAGGTTACAGTTTCCTGGCGGGTTTGGTTTTGTTCCGGTGGCGTAGGGCTGTTTTTCTTCGCTATTTTTATCGCCGGCCTCAAGTTTCTCAGCCCGCTTTTCCTCTGCCCGTGGGCTCCTCCTTCTGTCGGCCTGCAAACATTCCTCTAGCTCGGCCTCCCCGCCCGCGCCCGCCCACTCCGGCGACCGATTAGTCGGGCCTAGCCTCCCGACCCGTCGGCAGGGCCCAGCTTGGCACCCCTTCTGGGAAGGGATCCCTGGTGCCGGGACTCCTGGGGCCGACAAATAACAGCCGCTGCCGACTTAGGAAGCGCTCCGGTGAATACAAAGCACCTTACGGAGCTGGGGGGGAGGAGAAGGGGTCGCGTTCTACTTGGAGTCAGGAAGCCTTGGGGGTGAGTCCTGACGAAGACATTTAGTAACTGCCAGACTCTCAATCTCCACAATATTAGCAAAGAGGCTACAGTAATGTATCACATAGTATGAAGAGGTTAGATTTCTACCAGAAAGGCAGAGCTGGTTCAATATTTGGAAAACTGTGAACATAACCGACCATATTAATAACAAAACAACTCCCAAAATCATATGATTCTATCACCAAATGCAGAAAAAGCTTTTGACAAAATTAAACAACCATTTCTCTTCCAAACCCTACGAAACGGGAATAACGAGCTCTTTCCTTAACCTTGTATGAAAGATGTATCTAAAATGAAGTTGATTTTCTTCAAGTTTCAGCTAAAATCCCACCTTCTATGAGAAGTCTTTCTACTTTAAACTTACAACCTTCCCTCGGACTTCCAATTTATCCTGAAAGAAGCTTGTTTGTATGTAAATGTTTGCATGTTTTCTCCCTCATTGGACTGAACTCCTTGAGAACAAAAATTGTCTTTTTCTTTGACGAACCTAATACAGAACCAATGTATATAGATGCTAGTTGATTGGTTAACTGACTGATCAAGAATGGCTTTTCCCTTGAGACTCATATCTATGTAAATGTCAGCTATTATTAATGTAAAATAAAAGGGTAGCATTTGTTCTCCTTTGGAAAAAAAAAAGATTCAATCTCCTTTAGTCTCAGTTCTTCTCTAAATTAGGGACAATAGCCCCTTCTTCGTGCTAAGCTCAAACAAAACAATACCCACAGCGATCTTTGCAAACCTTAAAATACTGTATAAATGTGTAGCATATTATTATTTTAGGCTCACAACAGCCCTAGAAAATACAGACTACCAACATTATTAGTTCCATTTTGCAGATAAGGAAACTGAAGCTGAGGCTTTTACAACTGTGGTTTCACAACTAGTAAGTGTCAGAGGTGGAATTTTAACCCGTCTTCCTGACTACCTTTAGCATTCTAAGTATTCAACTCTATCTCTGTTGTTTTTGCTGTTGTTCAGTCCTATTTGACTCTTCATAACCTTATTTGGAGTTTTCTTGGCAAAGGTACCCTAGTGGTTTGCCTTTCCCATCTCCAACTCATTTTACAGATGAGGAAACCGAGGCAAACCGAGTTAAATGACTTGGTGTCTGAGGCCATTGTGAATTTAGAATATGAGTCTTCCCCCCTCCAGGCCCAGCATTCTATCCACCTTGTCACCTCACTACCCTATTGACCCTCATACTGGCCCACAAACAAGAAGTAAGTCATGACACTGATGGCAATTCACACTGAAACAGCATGGAAACCCTAGTCTTTAAAGTGCCCTTCCCAACCCCAGCTCCACAAAAATAAATAAATGAAGCATGGTTTTTGAAGCTGGTCATTGGCTTGGAGTATTCACTAGAACAGTTGCCATTTCTGAAAGTATTGAGATAGAGGAAACGAGTGGTTCTTGGAACTACTTTGGAGTCTTTCCCATTGTCTAGGTTATAAATTTGCTATGGACTGAATCTGAAAATATCCAATTAAATTAATAACATATTTTTATTATACTAACAATATTTATATTCTATTATTTATTATAATTGTATTAGTCTGTGTAATAATTATATTAATAATACTAGCTAGCAGTTGTGTAGGCTTTGAGGTTTGTAAAACACTTTACATAAATGATTTCATTTTATCCTCACAACCGTCCTGGTAAGGTAAGCACTATTATTCCCATTTTATGGTCTAGGAAACTGAGTTTCAGAGAGATTAAGTGACTTGCCCAGAGTTTCACAGCTAGTAAATGTCTGAAGAAGGTTTTTTGATTCCAATACTTACTATTTGCTGGCTACTGTACTAAGCCCAGGATAAAAAAAGGTAAAAATTAAAGTCCCTGTCCTCAAGGACCTTACATTCTATTGGGATCTATGTATGACCTCTCTATTTTCCAGAGGAAAACAACAGATTCACAGATAACAAAATACATACATCCAAAGTGATATGGCAGAGGGGAGGCATTTAAGGATGCCAGAGAAGGATCAGGAATGGCTGCTTAGCACAGGTAGAGTTAGAGTTGATCCCAAGAGTTGAAAATAAAGAGGGAATGAGTGCATTCTAGGTATGGTAAATACTTTTGCAAAGGCAAGGAGACTGGAGACCATCAGGGAATCCAGTTTGACCAGATCATTTTTGTGGTTGAGTCATTTTCCCAGTTGTATCTGACTCTACATAATCCCATCTGGGGTTTACTTGACACAGATACTAAAGGGGTTTGCCATTTCCTTCTCCAACTCATTTTGCAGATGAGGAAACTGAGGCAGACAGGATAAAGTGACTTGCCTGACTAGTGTCTGAGGCTAGATTTAAATCCATGAAGAGCAATCTACTTGACTTCAGGCCCAGTACTTTATAGGCTACACCATCTAGCTACTTCTATAGTTGGTGAAATGAAATAACATGTGGGAAACTGGGAATAAAGCTGGAAACTAGCTTGGGAAGGGCTTTGAATGTCACGGAGAGTTTAGATTTTACCATAGAGACAATAGGGCACTTTCTTGAGTAAAAAAATAATACAGGTTTTAGGACTACTTTACAAGAAGACCAATTAGTTTCTTGAGTAAGTTCAGTCCCAGCTTTTGGGAGGACACATTAGCTCACTGAATTCCTACTACTGTCTGAGAGGCAGTGTAATGCAACGGAAAGACCACTGGTTGAAGAATTTTGAGGACCATGTCCAAACCCTCCCTCTGATACTACCACCTGTATGACCTTGAGCAAATAAATTCACTGGTTGTAGTCGCTGTGTATCTTGTTTTCTCGGTTTTGCTCACTTCACTCTGCATCTGTTCATGTAGATCCTTCTCTGCTTTTCTGTATTTATCACATTCATCATCTCTTACAGCACAAGTAAGGTGCCATTACATTCATGCATCATAATTGGTTTAGCCATTTCCAGTCAATGAGCAAGTATTTCCTTTCTTTGCTATTACAAATATAAATGCATACATCCATGTATACATACACATATACATATTTATTTACACACAGAGATGCATACATGCATGGCTTGGTGGTGCCATGTATCTTTGGGTGTATATTTGGACTTTCTTTTGATCAATGACCTCATTGAGGTAAAAGCTAGCAATGTTATCTCTGGGTTAAAGGGCATGGACATTGCAATCACTTTATTTGCATAATTCCATATTGTTTCCTGAAATGGCTTTACTGATTCATAGCTGCCTCAGCAATGCACAAGGGTGCCTATCTTACAACAAACTCTCCAAGATGAACTAATCCCATCTTTTGATATGAGGTGAAATATCAGAATTCTTTGATTTGTATTTTTCTTATTAATAGTAAATGTAACTTACTTTTATGTGGTCATTAATAGTTTAAAATCCTTCTGAGAGGTTTGTTAATATCCTTTGACCAGTTATCTGGTGGGCAGTGGCTATATATATGTGTGTGTATAAATACACACATGTGCAAGACATATATACACATGCTTATACATACAGCCACACATTTATATTTGCGTATAGATGTATATGTCCATATATTATGTTTTGTATAAATAGATGCAGTCGTTTTTCAGTTATGTCCAATTTTTTGTGACCCCATCTGGGATTTTCTTGGCAAGAATACTAGAGTGGTTTGCCATTTCCCTCTCCGGTTCATTTTACAGATGAGGAAACCAGGGCAAAAAAGGTGAATTGATTTTCTTGGGGTCACACTACTAGTAAGTGTCTGAGGTCAGATCTGAACTCAGGAAGATGAGTCATCCTGACTCCAGATCAAGCACTCTATCCACTGCACCACCAAGCTCTGTGTGTGTGGGTTTATATATAATATTAAATATATATGTAATATTAAATATGTATATATAATATTAAATATATATATATGTATTTATATGTGAGCATATATACCTGTATGTATGTGTAAGCATTTATGTACATATGTATATTGTATGTGTCTTAATTGTTTATATATCTTAAGTATCAAACCTTATCAGAGAATCTCTGACTTTAAAAATGTCTCAAATTCTGCTCCCTCTGTTTTAGCCAAAACCTTATTTGCTGAGCTCAGGTTACTTCTAGAGTGTTCCCCTTTCTCTTGGCCAGTTGCAGCCTCTATCATAAATCTGAGGGAGAAAAGTGCAGCCACCAAACTATTTTGATGTCTTGTTCATAATCATTATGGAACCCAAGCCAGATCCCCCAATGAGCCCAATCAGTCCCTGACTAGATACCAGTCCTTCCTGCCTCAGGATCACCTTCCACTTGCCTGTGGCTTATCAGAAAAACATTTTTGCCCATTCTCTGGTTCTGTCTTCTGCCATCCATCAAGAAGAGAGAAAAAGCTCTCCAAAAACCTGTCCTTAATAGCAGGCAAGTATGGCCTTTCACTTGACTGAATACTTTTCCAACTTTTTTTACTCATGCTACTTTATTTTATTCTCCCAGCAAACATGGTCGATAAGTGCAGCAGGAATTATTTGACAGATAGAAAAATTGAGGTTCGTAAAGGTTAAATGATTTATGAAAGATCCAATAGCAAATTAGTGACAGAACCAGGGAAAGAACCCTGGGAATATTGTATCTCTGACCTGGAATGACACAAGCCATTGTCACTTTCAACAACAATACTACTCATGCCCTGCTTAGATGGTGTGAGAATTCCTGATTTTTTTTGTATTTTGGACTGTTTGGCAATCTGGTTAATCTCATGGACTTTTCTCAAAATATTGGTTTGAAAGGCATAAAATAAAATACATGAGGGACAAGGGAAAATAATTCTATTGAAATATAGTTAGCAAAATGTTTAAAAACAAATACTCAGCTCCCAGATTAAGAATCTCAGTAGTGAGAAAGAGCCCAGGTTTTGGCATCAGGAAATGTGGGTTCAGATTGTGCCTTTACCCATTATTAGTTAGATGACTCTTAATAGAAAATGTTACAATTCTGTGATTTTTTTTGTTTCTCTTTGTCAATAGCATGGACAGTTGGTAATATTGGGAATGGCAGGAAAGGGGAATAGATGGGGACCTGAAGCAATGCTGTATGCAGAGACAATATAGATTATGTGACAGTATTGTATTTATAGGAAGATGGGGAGAAATTCATACAAAAATATATGGGAAGAAAGTATAAATAAAGACATGGGCGAGTGGCTCAAGCTAATCGTTTTCATTTCTGTCACTAGAAAGGGAACAGAGCCCCTTTTCTTCTCTTCACTATTTGGATGGCACTATGAAAAAATAAGGTTCCTTTGTGGACTTTTGGGGGGCAGATATAGAAAATTAGTAGATGCACCCTTTCATAAGGATGGGGCAGAGACAGCCAGGCTATCTGAGGTAGAGATTACCTAGGGTAGGGAAGATGTGGGAGACTAAATATCATCTGATTGATTGATTGGGGGTGCAGTAGAAGCTGAATATAAACCTATTAATAGGCTAAACTTAGGGAATGTGAAAACTAGGCTCTGTCAGGACAGGGTTGGACAAAGAATAAGGAATAGGTTAGAAGGGATTGGGAGGAGGTAACATTCAAGGCCCTAAGGTCTTGGTTCTCATGAAAAGGTGTGGAAATTCAGAAATGAACACATTTATTAGAAAATTCCTTCCAAATCCAATTCAAAGCATTTGTGAAGCACCTACTATATGCAAACCTTGGATACAAAGATAAAATGAAAAACCATTCCTGCCCCCAGGGAACTTGTACTAGTACTTGCTTTAGCTCAGGAACATTAGAAAGAATATCCCAGAGCATGAGGTGAGGTAGAAAGATTTCTAGAACCAGGAGATCTTGACCAGGTTACAATTCTGACATTTATCAAAATATGACTATGAACAATACCATTTAATAGAGATAAAAGTTCTTGTAGTTCCCATTTCTTGAAGAAACAGCCAGTTGTAAGGAAAGTCTTTTACAAAACCTTGAAGTCAGAAATTAATGAGTTGATTTTGTTGTTGTTGTTGTTCTGTGCCGAGTCTAGATACTAAGATTCCATTTGTTCCAAAAGTTCCCATGTAATATTCTTCCTTCCCTTGAGAAAAGTTGTGTAAGTTTTGCTGATTGATACTCAGAGGAAACACAATGTTCTATTAGCACTTGCTAAAAGGTTCTGAGAATTTCTGGCTGAGAAAGGAACTCCTTCCTGGAATAGTGTTCAGGCTGGAGAAGGCAGAGTGATGATAAAAGTGTGGTGTACCAACTTAAAAGACTCCTTTAAATAGAAATATTTCTCTTGTGCATTTAAAACAGAATTAGATTTACAAAAATGATATTTTGCATAACTTTTCAGGAATGTCTGTTGTGTTAGGAAAAATAATCCTGAGCAACCGTATTTTTATGTCATCAACTAGACCTAGGTCTTAGAAAACTTCCCTATCGCTCAGACTGTTGTTCCCATGTTTCCAAACCCATTCCTCTATGCAAGAAATGGTGGTTGTTGTTCTGTCCTTTTCAATCATGTCTTTTTCTGGACAAAGATAGTGCTGTGGTTTGCCATTTTCTCTTCCAGCTCATTTTACAGATGAGGAAACTGAGGTAAACAGAATTAAAATAGTGTCCAGGATCACTGCTAAGTGTCTGAGGCTTTAGCTGAACTCATATGAAGATGAGTCTTCCTGATTCCAAGTTTGGCTCCTTTATCTACAGGGTCACTTAGCTGTCCCAGGTAGGAAATGGGGGAGGTGCCAAGTAGAAGAGACCCAAGACAGAAGATGATCTGTAACACTCCCATCCATGTACAATGATCTGAAATCAACATTCTATCACAGCTCAAGCCATGTCTGGGCCATAGAAGTTAGGGCTACTAAGTTACTGAGACAAAGGTTAAATGGTTACTCTGGCATTTCCAGAAATAGGACCTAATTCTACGTATTTAGCACATCAAAGTCCTATATTCCGTATTAGGTATTGATCTGGTAGGAATGTCCTCCTGATTGAACCAATCAGTGGTCCATTATCTACTGAGCACTGACCAAGTGAAGAGCACTGCACTATGCACAGTGGGGGACATAATACTGCTATCCTCAAAAGGACCTTACAGTTTTGCTTGGAAGACAAAAATAACACAGTCCAACACTTAAGTGCTTAACTTCAGTGTAAGGTCCTCACAAAAAGCCTCTTTGAGTGCTTCAGTATACAGTAGGGATGACACTGAGAGTCAGCTTACAAAATGTGTGACCCTGGGGAAATCATTAAAGTCGCTTTAGCTCAGTTTCCTGAGAAGATGGAGATAATAATAACACCTACCATCCAGGGTTGATATGAGAATAAAATGAGATAATGAGTGTAAATTACCTTGCAAATATTAAAGTGTTGTATAAAGGGTAGTGATGATGATGATGATGATGTTCAAGGACCAACCTAGAGATAAGTTGATATTTGTCACCAGTTTAAAATGTATTTTGGGGCCACTTTAATGCTTTGAGACCAGATACTAAGTTATTCAATTCGTGTGTATGGAAAAACAACCTTTATTCTCAACTCCAGACTTTATCTTACTGAATTGCTAACTCAGGTGGGGTTGATGCTAATTATTAAAGGGAAAGTTTGGTGTGAGCTGGAGAAGTCTGGGGAGGCTGCTAATAAGAGCTGAACCCAGAAAGATGGGGTAAGTATCCCCAGAGAGAAGGGCATTCTAGGTAAAGAGAAAGAGAGCAAAGGTCTGAAGGTGAGAACAAACATGATGTGTGCATGGCTGATAAAGAGAATGTTCTTAATAGAGTCAGTCAGTCAATCAATTTTGATTAAGGGCCTACTACATGCCAGGTACTATACAAAGTACTGGGAGTTTAAATAAAAAGAAAGACACTCGTGTCCTTGTTGTTGAGTCATTTCTATCCTGTTTGACTCTTCATGATCTCATCTGGAGTTTTTTTGGCAAAGGTACTAGAGTGGTTTGCTTTTCCTTCGACAGATCATTTTACAGGTGAGGGAACTGAGGTAAACAGTGTTAATGGAAGTGTCTGAGGCCAGATTTGACCTCAGTAAAATGAGTATTCCTAACTCCAGAGCTAGCATTCTATCCCCTATGGCACCACCTAGCTGTACCTAATGAAATGAGGATTCACAGAAATCCCAAATTCTTCACCTCTCCAAATATAGAATGGAAATTGATATATTTGGGTCTGTTTGATACCTACCTGTCCCTCCTGCCCTCAAGAAACTTACAATCTAAAGATGAAAACAATATATAAAAAGAAGTGGTGGGGGCAGGACCCCAAAAGTATCTGGCTTTGGAATTAATGGAATCACACTCAATCAGAGCAGTTGATAGAAAATGAGATAGCACAATAAGAGAGCAGGGTGGTTGTAGAGGGCTTTGATTTCCAGAATCAGGGAATTTGGATTTAGCACACCAGGAAAAATCGATCCATTATTAGTAGAGGAGTGATCAGTCTGCAGGATTTGAGTGGAGGACTTTAGTGCAAGTACCAGCTCCTTGTTTATTACCTGTGCAACAGTGGCGAATAAAGTCACTTCACTACTCTGGGTTTTGTTTCTCAACTACAAAATGAAGGGTTCCTCTGATGACTTTTAAAAAGTCCCTTCCTGTTCTCAATCTATGGCCCTATTATATATATATATATATATGTATGTATGCATATATATATATATATATAAAAGCTGGTGAGTTTAGAAGTTATTTAGTTCAACTCCTTCATTAAATAATGAGGAAAATGAAAGCTAGAAAAGCTAAGGGACCAGACAGTGCTCCAGGTCAGGTCACTTCCCAGTACTACCCAGTGAGGAACATCTTCTCTGTGGAAACCAAAGGCAAATCTGTAAGAGTCAGGCCCTCTGTGGTAATATTTCTGACATACTTTCCTTAGCATCATCCCATATGCCTCCACTGCTCCTCCTCCTTAGCTCCTGAGTGGAATATTTACACATTTAACATTTTATTTTCTACTTGAAATAATTCTGTGTGGGTATGCTGAATTGGAAAAGCGTTTATTTTAAACAAAGTTGAGAGAAGAGGAAAATAGTCCTGAAATTAAGAAAAAAAAAACATCAGTAAACATTTATGTGGGGCCTGCCAAGGGCCAGACCCTGCTAAGGTGCTGGGAATAATCCAGTAAATATACTGAGTAATACACTGTTCAGACTGACTTCCTTCCTATAGGCATCCTGTGGTAAGCTCCAAGACAGCTTTGACAACAAGCCATTGAAGACAATTTTTTCTGTTTTAAGGAGAATTATTGTGACAATAAACATCATCTACAACTCGTTTCCTCCACCTAGGACAAAGTCAGGCCGGAGAGGGTGATGGAGAAGGGAAAGGGTTAATTCTGGCTTTCCGCATCTTCCTCTCAGTAGCGACAGGAGGGGGTGGGGTTGGAGAGAGAATGCGTTTCACATTAGGAGCAGCAAGCAGTGCCAGGATCTGTCATGAGAACAAGGTAGCAAGATGCTGGGGACGGTGAATGATGGAAGGAAGTGCCCCATTTCTGACCTTTAGAAATGGCTGCGTCTTGATTGGCTAGCTAGGCGCCCCCACCCTCTGCAGGGGTCAGAAGGGCTGTAAATACAAAAGGGGGAGAACAGCCAGGTAATCAACCCGGACCCATTTTACTGCAATGTAATAGAATCAGCAAGAAGAAAGTGTTATGTGAACCAGGGGACAGACACCTCAGTGCTTAGCCCAAACAGTCGCCTTCTTCCCATGTGTCTCCGCTTAATAGCAGAGCAAACCTTTGCTCCCCAAACAGAATGAAAGCCCTGAACCGTTAATTCGAGGGGTGGAGGTGGGAGGGCGTGTGTCCGTGCGCGCATAAGTGGGGGATTGGGTGGGTACCTGAGAGTGGGCATTTAAGCTTACCTGTCGGTGCTGGGGCATCTGGGGCACCTGCATCTGGATGGGGGTAGTCTGGGCTGGCGGGGCTGGGATGGGAGCAGGACGTGAGGGTGAGGGGCTGTATGGGCGGTGACGGTGGAGGCTTCAGTGTCTGCCTGGAAGGGTGTGTCCACCTAGGTGGCTTTACGGCAGAATGCCAGAGAATAACCTAGCAGAAGAGATTCCCTCCCCCCCCTTTTTCTCTCACTTCAATCATCCTCTGCCCTGCGTCTCTCCCGTATAGTCGAGTCTCCAGCAAAAGGGGACCAGTGTGCCTTCGGGGCGAGGTCCGGTTAGGCGACATCGCTCAGGACAAAATGGTTTTCTCCAGCCTCAGCGATTGGCTCCTTAGCCAGGAATATTCCAGGAAGGAAACGTTCCCCTGGATTTAGAGAAGAAAAACCGCAACAACATTT
Organism: Myrmecobius fasciatus; assembly: GCA_023553655.1. Taxonomy (NCBI): domain Eukaryota; kingdom Metazoa; phylum Chordata; class Mammalia; order Dasyuromorphia; family Myrmecobiidae; genus Myrmecobius; species Myrmecobius fasciatus. Next base: position 59,800 of record JAJPUD010000073.1, read on the forward strand.
CGACCTGGTTGTTGCAGCTACTAACTAAAAGCTCGGGGGGGAAAAAAAAAAAAAAAGAACGCACCTTAAGGGGTGGGATTTTTTTTTTCAATCTAGAGAAGGGGCTGGAGTTGTATTAAGTTCCGAACCCGCCCCCTCAGCAGCGCCGTGTCAGAGCATAATTAATGTTTACTTATAATCAGCAGCTTTCGGTGCCAGCAATCAGGGCAGGCTGCGGGCGAGCAGGGGGAGCGGAGCCCCGCGGCTTTCAGCTGTCTGCAACCATAATTACCGAGTGTCGCTGTACCTCTGCGAGGAGGGACCCCATTTATCCTCTCGGCCGCTCCCCATTGGTCGCCTGGCCCGGGGTAATCCCCGAAGTCACCAATCCTCACCGCGATTTCCTTACAAAAGCGGGAGAAAAGGAACGAGGCAAAAAGAGGAGTGGGGGGGGGAGAAGAATGGGGGAGGGAGAAGGATGAGGGTGGGGGGGGAGAAAGCATCCTTGCTCTGCTTTGCGAAAGCCCGACTGATGGCTTAATTGAGGTTAAAATAAGCCCCAATCAGAGACGTAAAAACCTAACAGGACTACTTAATCTTATATAAATACAGGAGCGATACAAGTGCCTGAGCGCAGAATAATAACTGACTCCAGTAGGGTTTCTATGGAGAATAATCATTAGCCGGGCACAGAACAGATTGGACTCTGAGCAGACACTGTTTAGCATGCAGGCCCTGGCGGCCACAGCACCAAAGGGGAGGCTGATTTGAATTTTTTTTTTCTTCGCTTCTGTCTGCAGAGAAAGCGGCGGTGGCGGCGGCGGCAGACTCATTCTCTCCCCAGACTGCCCACGATAAAAATCAATAGGTGTTTAATCTGCAAGAGAGTTGGATTTCTCTCCTGCTCCGTCCCCCACCCCGGAGGCGGAGGATGGAAGTGGGGATAAGGAAGGTGTGGGAATTAACGGAAACAAGTCATTCTATAGTTAGAGTCTCTCTTGGTCAGACTCCATTCTTCAGATGGGGCTAACTGAGGGCCCGAGAGGTTAAACTGATGGTCTGAGACACACGGCTAGGATATGGCAACTTCACGATCTAACTCTCTAAAATCTACTTTTGGGGGGAGTTTTCCCATCACGCCAGGCTGCCTTCTCATCAATTACTTGGGAACACGCAAATCCGGAGTTTTGGTGCCTCGGTAACTCAATACACTAAAGACTTCCTTCTACTCCCCAAACAAGAAACTGGGCAGAAACTTTCTTTAACTTGGTAGGGAAAGCCTGCCCACCAAAGAATCTGCAGCCGGCAGCCTTGGCTAACCTTGGATGGAGCTTTAACCTTCTGGAGATCTGGGGCAGCTGATTTTGCAGCCATTTCAAAGGCTTTAAAGACCTCTGGAATTAACATGACAAAGGCCCCAAGGGTGGCCGCGAAGTGTCTGATTTCAGGATTTGTCTGAGCTCTAAGCACTTCCCTTCCAAATGACCCAAAGCTGAGCTTCATTCAGAGCCATCCCCTTTCTCTTTCCAAAAATGAACTAAAAAGAAGTCGGGCTGCAGCTTACACTACCGGGGGCTGGCAAAGCTAGCCACAGGCAGGTTGTCGGGACCAAAAATGAATTCATCTGTGAACAAATGCAAAATCCTTTTGCAAAGTCTTAGCCGACCCTAGATTCTTCTCCAGCTTATCTATACCAGGATCAATGTGTATTCTGAAGGTCCTTTTTTCTCTGAGCCCTAAACATTGCCGGCTGCTTGCCGGCCCTCTTCAGCACCAGACGTTTGTTGATCACTTATTGTTTTCCATAGAATTTTACAGAAGCTCGGAGATAAGAGTTAGGAAGCATGGAAATTTATAAAGACAATCAACTTACTCAATGTCAGAAAAATCCAAAGTGTCAGAAACTTGAAACCAGATGTCTGACTTCCGGTATATTCCAACTCTGCTTCTCTAGTCCAATTTCTCTCATTTTTACAAATGAGGAAACTGGGGCTCACAAACACCAGATTGCCAAGGATAAGTTTTAGGCTACTGAGAGTGAAGTGCAGAATAACAAAAGAAGGGAAAGGTCTTTGAGGAATATGTTATGTGGTTGAGGATGCAGGGCACATACAACAGCAACAAAAAATAACTAATCATACAGGGTTATTTATACTGAATAATAAATGAAGGACGCCAATAATAAGTGCTCCTGGAGTTTAGAGGAGGGGGAAAAATCACTGACGACTGGACCTTCTCCAAAAGGAAGGTCACATGGAGCAGTAAAAGAATTGAGCTGAGTCTTGAAGATGGAGAGGATTTAAGTTATAACTACGGTAGAGCAATCAGGGCTTTGTGCCAAGGTACCAACATTGATAGGCAGCTGCAGTACTTGCTTCTTCAGTAGCACATAGTCAACTGAGCTTAGCATCTAATTAGTAGTAGATTAATCAATTAAAATAAGAAGCTACCAGGTGGTTCAGTTGCTTTAAAATAAATAAATAAATAAATAAATTTAACGGTTTTTTTTGAGAACATGATTGTTCAGAGTCCCAAAATTGCTGCTTATTGATTTGAGATCTAAACAAGTGTTAAAGAAGAGGATCCTAGGGAGGAGGGAAAACATGAGCAATGTCAGGAAAATAGAAATACTCAAGATAAGTTTGGGGTAATAATCATTAAATCAATTTGGTTGGATTTCTGTATAGAAGGGTTGCAAGAAAAAGTTGTAGGAACAAGTAGAGGCCGGCTTACACAGAAACTTGAATACCAAAATAAGGAACTTTTAACTATATTCTGTAAGCAATGAGGGAGATGCTAAAACATTTTGAGTAAGCAGGTGGTATGCATAAGCAGATGCTTTTTTTAGAAGATTAACCTAGCAAGGAGGAAATACTAGAGGCAAAGAGACTAACTATAAAACTGTTGGAATCATCTAGGTGATAAGGGCTCCTACTATGGTGGCAGGGAAGAGATAAAAGAAGCTAGAAGAAAGAATCAATAGGACTCAGGGATTTGAATAGGCAGGGTGAAAGACTAATGTCCTTTAGTGTGTAAAATAAGGGGATTGGACTATATAGTCTCTAAATTCTCTTCCAGTTCTAAATCTTTCCATCCTAGGTGTCTATGAATCAGCCTCTAACATTTACATCCCTAGAAAAGGGGAAAAGACATATCAGAGGAAGGGAGAAATCTGGAAGGTTAGATGGGAGGGAGTAACAACAATGAGTTTTGTTGTAGAATTGTTGAATTTAACTTATAGCAGAAGATCCGGAAAGAACTAAATCATCAGGCTATTGGAAATCTAGAAAGGACTTTTGTTTGGGATAGAGATCAGAGCAAGAAATGGAAATATGGTAGTCATCAGAGTGAAGCTGTCAACTGAAACTTCACAAGTACATGAATTTAGTTAGTCCACTATTAATGAAACAGTGCATTGGTTAGCAAATCAGAAAAGTAGTTTGGAATTTTGCTTTAAAAAGAGCTTAAAATGGCACTGACTCTGGAGTCAGTTCAAATTCAGCCTCAGATATTTACTAGCCATCCAACCCTGTGCAAGTCACTTAATCCTCACTATCTCAAAAAAAAGTGACTAAAAACAAAACTCAAAAAAATTTTAAATGAATATTAAAATGCTCTTTACATGTAATCGGGAAAAATATGATATTATTTTAAGTGATTAAAATGTTCATATCCTATGACCCAGAGATTGTAGTGCTATGTATATTCTTCCCGGATGTCAAAAAAGAGAAAGAACATTTTATACTAAAATGTTTGTAGTAACACTTTTTGTGGTACCAAAAATATAGAAACAAAGGTACTCACTAATTAGGGAATGGCAAAAAAATTGTGCTAGGTAAATATAAAGTAGTACTGCTTCATAAGAAATAATATGAAGAAATTAGAGAAACATGGGAAGACTTAAATGAACTGATGCAGAGTGAGATAAATTGAATCCAAAAAAACTGTGGTCCTGGCACACTTCTCAAAATCTGCACATCTTCCAGGTGTCTTGCATGTTTCAATGTTAGGTCTCAATCTAGACCCTAAATTAAAGATGAACCATATTCTCAACAAGTTCAATTAAAGAAACTTCAATTCTTGACTTTGTTATAGAATGTCTCTTATTCCCACTAATTTCTTTCATGAGTTGGGGGGAAGGAAGGGAAAAGCTTGGGAAAAAAAAATTTCTTTCATGAGTGAGCAGGCTCATATCAACGATGCAAATATAAGATTTGTTTCCAATCCCCAGATAGGCAGTTTTAGGCAGTTTAGCATTATAAGCTTTAAAATTTTCTTTTCCCTTCCTTGAGGTAACTCAAAATAAATTACTGATCATTTTCCTATTTTTTTTCATTGAGTACTTTAAATTGTGGTCTACACTCATATTTAGAAATGAGAGGAAGAAATAGAACTTGAAGACTCTTGAAGCAAATGGACCACACAATCATTGCCTGCATTCTTACTGTTTTCATTGGATATTTTTATTTTTTGGTTTTTGGTTTTTTTATTAAAGCTTTTAATTTTCAAAACATATGCATGGATAATATTTCAACATTGACCTTTGCAAAACCTTGTGTTCCAAATTATCCCCTCCTTCTCCCCACCCTTCCCCTAGATGGCAGGTAATCCAATACATGTTAAATATAGATGTTAAATCCAATATATGTATGCATATTTATACAGTTATCTTGCTGCACAAGAAAAATCTGATTAAGGAGAAAAAAAAACTGAGAAAGAAAACAAAATGCAGGCAAACAACAACAGAAAAAGTGAAAATGCTGTGTTGTTATCCATACTCAATTCCCACAGTCCTCTCTCTGGGTGTAGATGGCTCTCTTCATTACAAGATTATTGGAAATGGTCTGAATCATCTCATTGTTGAAGAGAGCCATGCCCATCAGAATTGATCATCATATAGTCTTGTTGCCGTGTACAATGACCTCCTGGTTCTGCTCATTTCACTCAGCATCAGTTCATGCAAGTCTCTCCAGGCCTCTCTAAAATCATCCTGCTGGTTGTTTCTTACAGAACAATAATATTCCATAACATTCATATACCATAATTTATTCAGCCATTCTCCAATTGATGGGTATCCTTTCAATTTCCAGTTCCTTGCCACTACAAAAAGGGCTGCCACAAACATTTTTGCACATGTGGGGCCCTTTCCTTCCTTTAAGATCTCTTTGGGATATAGGCCCAGTAGAAACGCTGCTGGGTCAAAGGGTATGCACAGTTTGATAACTTTTTGAGCATAGCTCCAGATTGTTCTCCAGAATGGTTGATCTGTTCACAATTCCACCAACAATGTATTAGTGTCCCAGTTTTCCCACATCCCCTGCAACATTTGTCATTGTATTTTCCCATCACCTTAATGGTATGTAGTGTATAGTGTGATGTAGTGTGTGTAGTGTAGTGTATCTCAGTTGTCTTAATTTGCATTTCTGTGATCAATAGTGATTTAGAGCATCTTTTCATATGACATTTTCTGAAAATTGTCTGTTCATATCTTTTGACCATTTATCAATTGGAGAATGGCTTGAATTCTTATAAAATTGAGTCAATACTCTATATATTTTAGATATCAGGCCTTTATCAGAACCCTTACATGTAAAAATGTTTTTCCAATTTATTGCTTCCCTTCTAATCTTGTCTGCATTAGTTTTGTTGGCACAAAAACTTTTCAACTTAATATAATCAAAATTATCTATTGTTCAGTAATGAGTTCCAGTTCTTCTTTGGCCACAAATTCCTTCCTGTTCCATAGATCTGAGAGGTATACCATTCATTGGATATTTTTGAACTGTGTTGATTTCCAAGGTGTACCAAGAGGCATTATGTACAATCTTGTATCATTCTATAGGCTTAATGTGTCTCATCTCTGCAATTTACCATAACTCTTTAAGGGCACTCATCATGTCCCAAGCTTCTCTGTAACCTCCAACAAACATTTATTGAGCACCTATTGTGTGTAAAACACTGCGCTAGACAAAGCTCAATCAACATATATTTATTAAGTCTGTATTATACTCAGGGTACTGTAAAAGGCAAAGATGGAATGAGAGATCTTAATTTCAGGGTTATTATAGTTTATTAGGAGGAAGAATATGTTGAGATTTTACTATAGATGGCAATCTGTCTATAATTGAGAAAGATAAATTTTAAAAAATTGTTTTTGATTTAGGCAATCAGGATTAAGTGACTTGCCCAGGATCATGCATCATGCAGCTAGTGTCTGAAGCTGGATTTGAACTCAGATTCTCCTGACTCTAGGGCTGGTGCCCTTCCTTTTCTTTTAAAGCAATATACCATCCTTCCAGTTTTCCAGGTTCATAAACTTGGAATTATCTCAACTTCTTCTTCTTGATCAAGCCACATAGCATCTCCAGGATAAAATATAGCTATTAAGACCAACCCAATCCTAATCTATCTTTCTAGCCTCGTTGGATATTACTCCCTTCCTGCCCCCACAATCTAGTCAAATTGGACTTTTCTGTACCACACTCAGTCTTCTGTCTTCCTGCCTTTATTTTGGGCATCTCTCCTGTCTGGAATGTATTCCCTCCTCTCTTCTGTTTCATAGCTTCCTCTTCCTTCAAGACACAAAATAAGGATTTTCTAATACCCCCTCCTCAAATTATCATTTATTTAATTACTTTGTATGTATTCTCTTTATGTTGAGTCTATACACACACACACACACACACACACAGCCTCACCTCTCCTATTAGAACACAAGTTCTTTGAGAATAGGGATTGTTTCATTCCTTATATTGGTACCTCTGGTACCCAATCCTGAAACAAAGCTGTGGAGAGCTTTGAATATCATATCAGAAGAAGTGTTCAGGTTTTGGTTTTGTTTTTCAGTAGATGATAATCATTAAAGGTAATACATGGAACTCTACATTAGGAAGATTACCTTGACACTCACGGGAAGAAGGAACTGGGGGAGGGGAGAAATTACCATTACAATAGTCAAGTGAGAGATAATTTAGGACCCAGCGTGAAGAGAAAGGATTACACAGATTGGGCAGAGATATTGGGAAGATAGAAACAACAGGATGTGGCTGCTGATTGGTGTGGGGGTTAAGGGCAAAGGCACGATCAAAAATGACTGCCAATCTTTGAATATGGATGAGAAGGACAATAACAATGTCATCAATGGAAATAGAATGGAAAGACAGGTTTTAGGAGGAAGAAGATGATTTCAAATTTAAACAGTGGGGATCGAAGCATGATATTTGGGTGGAGATGGCCAGCAGGCAGTTGTTGAAAACGTGGGGAGTTCAGGGAAGAGGTAGGAGGGTGTGCACACATGCTCACACGTGCATTTCTTCATGGAGATGATCAATGGATCAGAAATCTAGAGATTGGGGCAGCTAGGTGGAGCAATGGATAGAGCGCCAGCCCTGAGTTCAAATGTGACTCAGACACTTAACATTCCCTAGCTGTGTGACCCTAGGCAAGTCACTTAACCCCAATTGCCTCAGGGAAAAAAATCTATAGATGAAAGAGACCAATAAATTCTACCCCCTTACTTTATACAGCAAGAAAATCGTGGGAATTAAGTGGCTTCATCCACCTCCTCCTCCTCAATATCATCATCATTAATAACAACAAGCATTTATTAAGTTCTGTGCTAAGTCCTGGAAACACAAAGGAAGGAAAAAACACAATGCCTGCCTCCAGGAAGCTCACATTATAAAGGAGCAGCATCAGTGTCAGACATCAGAGGCAAGGTCTGAATCCATGTCATAGGATTCAAGCTGTTGAAGCCATGGGTGTAGATGAGATTGCCAAGGGAGACTGGAGAAGAGAAAGAGAAGAGCCAAATCCCATTGGATGCTGGAGGAGGCCCAATGGGAGGAGCTGGAAGATGCCCAAGGTAAAGATGAGAGAAGGAAGATATTCTTGTTTATTCTTTGTTCTTGAAGGAGACTATGGTATCAGGAGGGTGATGTTTTCACTTGTAAGTGAACCAGATTCAAGTATGGCAGAGCTGTGCAGAGTCATCAGCCTCACTCTTTCCTCCAGAATCACTGAAGTCCGTAAAAGAAAAAAAAAGATGTGTCTTCTTTTGATGAATAGTGAGGAAAAGAGAGGTAGGAGAAAAACCAGGAAGGGATAGTGTCATAAAATACAGTGAAAGAAAGAACATTAGGGGTGTTTGAAGGGATAGTATTCAACAGCATCAAATGCTATTTATTCTTTTTTTTTAATTTTTCAAGATAATCAAGGTTATGTGACCACTAGTCAGCCAGATTTGAACTCAGAGATTTATCTACTGCACCATCTAGTTGTCCCTCAAATGCTATTTTTAAAGATGGAGATAGCAAGAGACAGAGACGGTGAGAGGTGAAAGATAAGACAAAGATACAGAGACAGACATACATATAAATATATATATATATATAGAGAGAGAGAGAGAGAGAGAGAGAGAGACAGAGACAGAGACAGAGACAGAGACAGAGACAGAGACAGAGACAGAGAGACAGAGAGATCAGGGAGAAGGATTCAGAAGAAAGCACCATTGGTTTTGGCAGCCAAATCCCTGGTTATCTTGAAGATAAGCCATTTCAGAAGAGTGGTGAGAAGTAGAAGCTAAATTTCAGGATTAAAGTGGGTGATTAGTGAATAAGTGCAGACAGTCCATTCTTAATAAATGTTTATTGAATTTAATTTAACCTAATGACAAGTCTGGATTGCTGGGTAGTTGATCTGATTGATTGTGAGAAAATTAGCCATTAATCTGACAAATTAAATACATCACAAAGCGTTTGATCCCAGGACCAGATGCTGATGGGAAAAGAAGCTTCCCTCAGCTTTGGAGGAGAGCTCAACGATGGGACGACAGAGATTGATTCCTGATTTGCTTTGGAGCTTGGAAAATGGCTTTTCCTTCCCCTTGGACAATAAGAACAACTCCTAGCCGTGCACAGCCCATGACCACAGGGCAGAGGAGCTGGTCTGAGCTCGTTAAGCACATGATCTTGGAAATACGAAACATGAAAAGGTCTCTTGGAAATTCCCATGACAAATTCTTTCCCCTCTGGCCAACACTCCCCGCAAAAGATCCACCTGAATGTTTCTGATCAAATGATGCACAACAGCTGGCTCTGAACAGGGCCTCTCCCCATGTGCCTGGAAGATGCCAGAGGGGAGAAAGAGGAAGTGCATGGAAAGCTTCATATAAATAAGTCAGAAAGCAGAGGCTCCTCATTGATTTCCTTTCCCCAGTGATGACCTTCACACAGCCAGTCTTCCCGGGCTCTGTCCTTTTCGGTTCAAGAAGCCTTCCAATAATTGCCATGTTCACATAGAGCCAGCCCAGAAACAACCAAGTCTGTGTTCAGTTCAAAAGCTTTTCTTGACTTTTCTGGGGAAGGATGGATGATCCAGCACATCGATCCTCAAAATCTGGGAGATCCCACTTACCCAAAGTGCCTAAGAGATCAACACCTGAGATAGAAGGGCATCCAACTCAATCTAATAATCCGTTAAATATTTATTAAGTGCCTACTATGTGCCAAGCACTGTTAGAGAAAGGAAGAGGAGTAGGGATAAAAATGTCTTAATGAAATGCTTGTCCAAGATATTGCTGACTAGCCCTGGAAATAGAGGCTGCTTGGGAGAGTTAAGGAAAATTTGTTAAAAATATAATTTGCTAAGAAACAGCATCATGTAGTGGAGAAAGAGCTGCTTATGGAGTCTGGAAGTTCTGAGTTCTAGTATATTGTCTGACACATACTAGCAGTGTGAGCATGGCCAGATATTTTAATCCCTCCATGCTTCAGGTTAAATCTTTATAGTTATAGATGAGTTCCTGATCTGCATTAGTGGAGGGAGTTTCTATTCAAGGAATAACTAATAAAATCAGGGTCAAAGTCTAAGAACATATAGTAAGCACCTACTACTGTTAAGCCCTGGGAATGTAAAGAAAGAAAATCCCTGCCCTCAAGGAATTTATAATATGTGTTGTCAGGGAGACAACATAGGAAAAAAACCCAAAAAAACAAACATACAAAAATTAAAAAAAAACCTACAAAGGGGCAAAGGAAATGACCTGAAGAACTGAGTTTCAGAGTTGATTTTATCTTGCAGAACCACAAATCTTGACCCAACCCCCTTCCCCCCAAAAAACCCAAAACAAACCTTATTAAATACCACATGTGAATTATACTAGTACAGTCTAAACATTTTGGACATTTCTTGTCTATATGGAGACAGCTAGATGGCAAGGTAGCTAGAATGCTAGATTATGGTAGATTTGAATTTGACCTCACACCCTTACCAGCTATATGACCCAGGACAAGTCACTTCACCCTTTTTGCCTCAGTTTCCTTAACTGTAAAATGGGGATAATATTAGCACCTGGCTCCTAGAGACTAGAGTCTCAAATGGGGTAATGTTTGTAAAATGCTTAGCACAGTGCCTAGTACTTATTGAGCATTTTTAATGTTTTATTTCTTTCCTTCTCTACCTTTTTTTTTCCTTTTTTCAATTTTCTTCCTTTTTTTTCATCCATGTACCCAAACTCTGGATGACATTTGGGAGTCAACAAAATTGAAGCTGAGAGCTGCCTTAAATTATGTAACCTTGGAGTTGGATTTGAGGGAAACCTAGATTTAAAACAACACCCTGTAATTCTTTTTTATTCTTTTTTTATTAAAAGCTTTTTATTTACAAAACATATGAGTGATTTTTCTATATTGACCTTTGCAAAACGTTTTTTTTTTGTTCCAGGCTTTTCCCCTCCTTCCCCCCACCCCCCACCCCTAGATGACAAGTAATCTAATACATGCTAAATAGGATAAATTTTATGACAAATCCAATATATGTATACATATCTATACAGTTATCTTACTGCACAAGAAACATCAGATCTGGAAAGAGAGAAGAAAAAAAAACAACCTAAGAAGGAAAACAAAATGCAAGGAAATATTCACAGAAAGCGTTAAAATGCTGTGTTGTGGTCCACACTCAGTTCCCTCAGGCCTCTCTCTGGATGTATATGACTATCTTCATCGATGAACAATAGGAACTGCTTTGAATCACATCATTGTTGAAGAGAACCGTGCCCATCAGAATTGATCATCATATAGTCTTGTTGCTGTGTATAATGTTCTCCTGGTTCTGCTTGTTTCACTCAGCATCAGTTCATGTAAGCCTTTCCAGGCCTCTCTGAAATCGTCCTCCTGGTCGTTTCTTATAGAACAATAATATTCCATAACATTCATATACCATAATTTATTCAGCCATTCTCCAATTGGTGGGCATCCCTTCAGTTTCCAGTTTCTAGCCACTACAAAAAGGGCTGCCACAAACATTCTTGCACATGTGGGTCCCTTTCCCTCCTTTAAGATCTCTCACCCCATAATTCTTAAGTATGGTTCAGCCTCTTAAAATACTAGTATTCTCATTGTCTTGTTAATAATTATTGGTCCATGGCTAGTGCTAGGCCCAAAGCTTTGACTTCTGGGCAAATACAGTTGATTTTAAAAATCTCCAATTTTGAATAGCTAACAAGTTTCACTATTGCTATCAATAAAAATTCATGCAGCCTACATACGTGCATTTCTCAGTTTGTGGCCCACTACTGAAATGACTCAGATGGAAGGTAGTGTTGTATACTGGGAAAAACACTTGTTTTGTAGTTGGAGGATCAGTGTTAAAGTCCTACTTCTGTTACATATCTTGTGATTTTGTTGTTTGACAAACGTGGGCCTCAGGATCTGTCTTTGTGAATGAGGGGATTGGACTAGATGTCTTCTCCAATCCTATTGCCCTTCATTTATGCCATCCCACTCATTTTGCATATGGAGGAACAGGATCCTAGAGCTTCACAGCTTTTTAGGGTATCTTGGGTCGAGGGGCTGAGCCTGGAGTCAGAAAAAATTAGGTTCGAATCCAGCCTCAGACACTTACTGGTTATATGGCAAGTCACTTAACCCTATTTGCCACAGTTTCCTCATCTGTCAAATGAGCTGAAGAAGGAAATGGCAAACCACTCTGGTGTCTCTGCCGAGAAAACCTCAGATAGTGTCACAAAGTCAGACATGACTGAACAAAGCTAGTTAGTGGCAAACTGAGGAGGAGAACTCAGGCTTCCTGGCTCCTAGTTCTGTGCTCCAGGTAGGGGCCAAAAAATGTCCCCAGCTTCACTGCTGCTCAGATAATCCAGTTCCTCCTCTAATCTGGTGGAAAGTTCTGCTTCCCTCTGGTAGCAAAAGGCTGAGCAAGTTTGGTTCCTGGCCTGAGAATGCTCACTGGGAAAGCAGCCTTCCTGCCCAGGCTTCCAGCAGGAGATGAATGTGTTCCACATGGTCCGAGTGAACAATATTTCTTTCCATTTGCTTTTGATCTACAGATGCAAAATCTTACCTCGTGAGACAGCAGTGTGTAAATAATCATCATCCCACAGATTAGATTTCCAGAAACAAAGCTTTCCACTGCTCCTCTTGGGGGCTAGCCATCTCCAAGGGTCATGGGCCTGCATTCAATACTGGGCTTTTCCCAATGGAAACTTGCTTGTTGTTTTTGCTTTTGTATTTTTGCATTAAGCCCTTGATGAACTCGTTATCCTGGAGAGGAAGAAGATAAAACTAACCCATCTCTGTACCAGTTAGACCCGATACCACGTGCTGATGAAAGTCACTAGCTTTATAGCATGTAACTAGAGTGTAAGCTCCCTGAGGGCAGGAATCATGGATTATACAATGGCAGTTTTAATTGCACGATGACTTGTACACTGTAAGAGTTTAATAAATATTTGTTGAATCCAATTGAGGGTAGATGGGTGGGAAGGGCTAGTCAAACTGTCTTGAAATATTTCTTCACCTCAGCATTGTGTACATTGAGAGCCAATTTTAGGGAAGTGATGGATCCGAAGCAAATTATACTGTATCTTCTCCACACTTCCATCATTTTATGCAAACAAGTGGAATCAGGCAGAAGGAAGTATATTCCCAAAGGACTAACATGTAAGGAAGAATGTGTGAAAGGGAAAGGCTCTTAACCTCTATGAAGGTTTAGGAGCTGCCTGGGTATTTAAGAGTTCCAGGCCTTCTTTAGCAAAAACTGAATTCTTCCCAAGTCAATCAAGAAACATTTATTAAGTAGCAAAGGAGTGTAGTGGATAGAGTACCAAGTCTGGAGTCAATAAGATTCATCTTCATGAACTCAAATTCAAATTTTTTCTCTGTTTTCTCATCTATAAAATGATCTGGAAAAGAAATGGCAAGCCTCTGTCTGAATCTCTGCTCAGAAAACTCCAAATGGAATCATGAAGAGTCAGACATGACTGAAAAATGACTGAACAACAACAAAATGTGCCAGTCACCTTCTCAGGCATTGAATGTACAAAGAATGAAACAACTCCTGCCCTCAAAGGGTTACATTTTACCCTTCCATTGCGGCTACCATCTTCCTTTCTCATGAATCCCTGGACGCTATTGATCAACAGCATGGGACAGAGTCATTGATCCATTTGACTATGATCAAGGGACTTCCAGCTCTGCTCTCCTCCTAGAATTATCACCAGTCAGTCAGGGTTAAGGCGAGGTCCCATGTACACAACCTACCCTGTCACATCCTCCCTTCCAACGTTCTCATTTGTGTTCAGGTCTGATTCCCCCCCAGTGCACCAGCAACTCCTGGAAGGTAGGATTGCTTTAAAAAAAATTGTATTCCCAGCACCAAGCAACGGTATGTTTCATATAGGAGATGATTAATGAATCTTGGTTGAATTAAATGCCAGTATTAAAGCATACATGGCATCCTGGAGGTAAGTCAGAAATGGGAGCTAAGCATCTTTTCCTTAGTGTCCATATTAGCTAATCAGGTTAGCCAAAGGTCATAAGAAAAGATTTAGTAGATCATTTAATCTTTACAGATTAGAAAACCAAGGCCCAAAGAAATCAACAAATTTGGACAAGTAAAACTGAGAGGCGCAAATGGAAGGTGGTGGGACTCTGACTCCAAACCCAGTGCTCCATCTCCAAGACACTGGATAGTGTAAGAATCAAGAATCTTGGACTTCAAGCCAGAAGGACCTTAAAACCCATTCAGGATGGGATCCAGGACAAATGTCCATTTTGATGGGGAGGGGAAAGGAAGAGAAAGGAGAGTTCTGATAGAGAAAGCAGATGAGGCAATTCTGAGGGGCAGCAAGCCCTAGAAAGATGTGTGAGTTGGAGAAAGGGATCAGGAATAGACAAGGCTTTCCTAGGCCAGCCCCAGTGACAATTTTTGTCTAAAAATGACATGTGTTTACATAACATCAGTTCTCCAGGAGGGATTTCATAAGCCTTAGTGCATAGAAACCCCAAATTGCCAATGAGAGGGGATTAGCATCCTCTGAATGTCAAGGACAGACAGTTGTTCTTCCCAGGCTGAAAAGAGGAGAAATAAATCTGGACATCTGGGGAGAATTAAAAAACTGGCCCACGCCAGCGGTTCCCAAATTTCTTTTTCTTCTTTAAAAATCTCATGACTTTCTTACTCCTCCAGGTTCCTGTGTTCCCTCTATCTCCCACATTTCCTTTCCACTGAGGGACAGGAGGGCAATTGTCCACTTAGTTGGTCTTGCCCAGGTCAACACCAGACATTCATCTGGAACATGGTACAGAGCCAGCATTTCTCTGAGCATCCATCACAGCAGCACTTCAAGGCTGAGAGGGAGCTTTAGGGAGGATTTAGGAGGTGAAAGAGCTGGTTCATGAAGTGCAACAATGGAAAGCAGGACTTCTATTGGCATTGAAATGACCTGGATTTGGACAGGATCTGAACCCATGACCTGTGATTAAGCTCTCTCTACCGAAGCACATTAACCTCTCCAAGTCTGTTTCCTCATCTTTAAAATGAAAGATTAGATTTAATGGTTTTTAAGGGTCCTTTCTGGCTTGAAGTCTATGATTCTTGATTCCTCTTCCTGTGAATTTTTTGAGTCCAAAGGAAAGATAGTCTAATCAGGCAATTAGGAAGAGAGATTTGAGAATGGGTTTTTGTTTTGTTTTGTTTTTTGTTTTTGCCTTTGAAATCAGACCTCTGAGCTGTGCAGTAGATAGAGCACCAGCCCTGGGTCTGGAGGATTTGAGTTCAAATTCAGTATCAGACACTTACTAGCCGTGTCAAGTCACTTAACTTGCTTGCCTCAGTTTCCTCAGCTGTAAAATGAGCTGGAGAAGAAAATGCCCAATCACTCCTGTATCTTTCCCCCCAAAAAACTCCAAATGGGGTCTTGAAGAAGGGGACATGACTAAAGAAGAAAAAAACTGAAAAAATGATGTTATCTCATTTGTTTGGAGAGGTGCTATTAATTTCCCCATTTGACAGATAAGAAAACTGAGGCTGAGAGCTTTAAGTGATTTGTTCAGAGTTTCATAGCCAGTGAGTGGTCAGGGCAGAAAATGAACTTTTCAATTCCCAGTCCAGCCCTCTGTCAAGACCAGTAGACCACAAGCTCTGTTAGGACCTTGTAAGCTATAAAGATTAGTGATGATGGATATGTGAGTCTGAACACCAAATGAGGATTTGGAGAAACTCATCTCCAGATTGACTTCAGGGTGGCTACTTGAGACAGCAATAGCAGCTCTTGGAGGCCGTTCCTAAGGGTTGTAAATTGTGTCAATGGAATGAGTTGTCATTTGGTCATTTCTGTTGTATCTGGCTCTTTGTGACCCCGTTTGGGATTTCCTTGGCACAGATACTGAAGGGGTTTTCCATTTCCTTCTCCAGCTCATTTTACAGATGAGGAAACTGAGGCAACAGGGTCACACAGCTAGGGAGTGTCTGAGGTCAGATTTGAACTCAGGAAGAGGACTCCATTCTCTGCTCTCCATCCCCTGTGGGGTCACCTAGCTGTCTGCCCCAATGGAATAAATAGCCCCAAAATCCCTTCATTCAAGCATATCATGTAAGGTTCCCACACCAACATTTTCAAATGTTGCCCAAGGCAAACCAGGCCAGCTTTTAGCCCCCAGAAACCCGGGGCCCCCATCGAATGGTAAAGCTGCTGAGCTCACCTTGTAACACAACCTGTTGACCTTTCTAGACCGAGGAGAAAAATGCAGCCCTTCCAAGCCAAGTACAAATGCCCTCAGCGCCTTTGCCAGGCTTCGGGCTCTCTCTGAAGCAGATTCTTTCATAGATGGAGAGAAGGGCCAGGAGCAAATTTAAAAGGCCACCTGGAGAGATAGTTATGATTTTTAAGAGCTAATGCTGCCACCCACGGCTCATTGTTTATTAACTGTTTTTACTCACCATGGCTATGGTAAATTGAGTATGAGCAGGGAAGAAAGCTGTATACATGAGCGACATGGGCTGCACTGGGCTCAAGGCAGGAAGCAGTTATAGCAAGATGCTGAGAAGGACTGAGGCTGGGGGCTGAGGAAGACTCCGACCTCATCATGGGTGGCTGGGATCTCCAGGCCAAACAAAGGCCAGAGAGAGAAAGAGGGAGGAAGGGAAGACAGCGTGTCTTGATTAGTAATGGCACCCACAGCTGCATGGAAAATTGAGAGAAGCAATCGTAACCTAATTTGTGCTGACTGACCTTCTGGACACTTTTAATAGGCCAGAATCCTTCCAGGCAGCCTTTGAAGACCATAAGGGCTCCAACAGTTCAGTAGTCTATTTAAAGGAGAAAAGAAGGGAAACTCGGGTATCTTTTAGTCCAGATCTACCTGTGATTTCATCCATGCAACTTTATATCCGTGGCCAATTACAGATTATGGAACTTGTCCCCTGTCATATAACTAGAAGGTGTCAGAGGCAGAATTTCCCAACTCTAGATTAGCCCATTCTAACCCAAATAGCCTCTAACTCTGTAATGAGCCTGGGAAACTTTTAAAATAATTTTTATTTGAAGAAAACCTTTCACTTTCCTTCTCACAAACCTGCTTCTTCCCTCTTCCTCAATCACCTCCTGAAAACACAAAGACAGTAATTAATCACTGTTTTTCCTCAAGCACTAGGGGAGATTGCAGGCCTGGTCAATGATGCTGATGCATAATTGAGGACGTAAACAATCCCAGGCTGTATTGACTTCCAATACTGGAGAAACAAAGGGAAAAACAGTGGCGGCAAAGAGGGAAAAAGGAAGGGAAAAAAAGCAGAGATCCTTAGATTTCCCTGCTTAGATCCTGGGGAGTAGGGCAAAGGAGTTGGGAAAAAGGATTATTAGATCAATTAATTCAATTCAATTTAATTATTAAGGAACACAAAGTTTAAAAATTGTCTTCAAAGGACATTTTACTAGGGAAGGAAAAAAAACCACTTTGTTGCATTATATATGTGTACATATATATATTATGATATATTATGTTATGTTGTTATGTTATGTTATGTCATATCATATCATATCATATTATATCATATCATATCATATCATATCATATTATATTATATTATATTATATTATATTATATTATATTATATTAT
>JAJPUD010000073.1:86337-132924 GCA_023553655.1 Myrmecobius fasciatus
TAGATCTTATCTTAGTATGTGGTGTTAGGTATGGGTCAAGCCCTAATTTCTTCCATACTAGTTTCCAATTTTCCCAGCAGTTTTTGTCAAATAGTGAGTACTTATGCCAAAAACTGGGGTCTTTGGGTTTATCAAACACTAAATTGCTGAAGTTATTGCCTAGATTGTCCTGTGATTCTATCCTATGCCACTGATCAACTGCTCTATTTCTTAGTCAGTACCAAATGGTTTTGATGACCGCTGGCTAGCAGTTATTTTAAAGCCAGAAGAAAGCCTAGACAGAAAACAAGGGGAAATGGCAGCAGAAGGGACTTGGGTTGGATATGAAAGCAAATTTTCTTGTTAAAAAAATTGTGTTTCAGTTGGTTGCTGAGAAAGTACAATCTTCCTATACATAAGGTAGACAAATATCTGTAATGGTTTCCATAATTTTTCATGATGATAGGCAAATTAGATGACTTATGAATGTCCCCTCTAATCCTCTTACAATGACTCCACGACATTCTGATGTAAAGGAAAAAAAAAAAGAAATGCAAAA
This sequence comes from Myrmecobius fasciatus, assembly GCA_023553655.1. Lineage (NCBI taxonomy): Eukaryota > Metazoa > Chordata > Mammalia > Dasyuromorphia > Myrmecobiidae > Myrmecobius > Myrmecobius fasciatus. Next base: position 86,876 of record JAJPUD010000073.1, read on the forward strand.
GAGAGATGGCATTAAGTTATCTACCACGGGGAAAAAAAAAAAACTGGAAGAAGCTTGGAAATTAAGATACTTTTCTTTTAGCTTTTGGTGAGTCTTCATACGTAGGATCGCGCAATTTAAAACTGAAAACGGTTTTAGATGTTATCTTGCCCAAACTTTCATACAAAGTACTATATCATAAAAGATCCAATGGAAGGAGTCAGACAACTCCTTGGAGATTAAAGGAGATCCTTTGCTGGCACTGGGTGTATTCTCCATAAGTGGTTCTGGATCATAGTTCCAAGGTCAAGAGAAGCACCAGTATTTGTACAGCTGCAAGGTAGCAGGTGTCCTTCCTAGGTAAAGGTGGGAGTGAAGACCAGGAGAGTTATGACCACATCTGTCCTTAGAAGCACTGAAAACTTGCAGACTCTCAAAATTAGCTCTGAAAACAGAAGCATGCAAAGGCCTAGAGCTTGGAGCTGTGCCTCTCTACCCCTAAGTGAGCAGAGCCCAACTTCAATATAAAATTCAAAGTCAAGAAATAGGCTGGAAAATGGGCAAACAACAAGTTGGTCATAAAAAGTGACTATGGTAGCAGGGAAGACCAAAACATAAATTCTGAAGAGGACAACAATGTGAAAACAGCTACAAGCAAAGCCTCAAAGGAAAAATGCTAACAGGGCCCTAGATCAATAAGAATATCTGAAAGAGTTAAAGAGCCAAGAGTAGTAGAAGAAAAATTGGACAAAGAAATAAGAGTGATGCAAGATAATTGTGAAAAGAGAACTAACAGCTTTTATATGATACAAAAAAAATTCTGAAGAAAATAGCAGCTTAAAAAAAAGAATTGACTTAATGGTAAAAGAGGCACAAAAATTCAATGAAGAAAATAAAATTCTTAAAAAAGCAGAATTGAACCAAATACAAAAGGAGGTACAGAAATTTGCCGAAGAAAAGAACTTCTTAAAAATCAGAACTGTTCAAGTGGAAAAAGAAGTACAAGAGATCACTGAAGAAAATATTTCCTTAAATATCAGAATTGAGCAAGTGGAAGTTAATGATTCTGAGACATCAAGAAAAAAAAACAGAAATCAAAAGAATGAAAAAATAGAAGAAAATGTGAACTATCTCAGAAAAAAATTGATGTGGAAAATAGATTGAAGAGACAGAATTTAAGAATTATTGGATAATCTAGAAGCCATAATCAAAAAGAACTTAAACATCACATTTTAAGAACTTATGAAGGAAAACTGTCCTAATACTTTAGATCCAGAGGGCAAAACAGAATTGGAAAAAAATCCACTGATCACTTCCCAAAAGAGATCTCAAAATAAAAAACTTCCAGAAATATTATAGCTAAATTCCAGAGCTCCCAAATCAAGGAGAAAATACTGCAAATAGCCAGAAGGAAACAATTAAAATATCATGGAACCATACTCAGGATCCCACAAGATTTAGTAACTTCCAATGTTAAAGGAGTGGAAGACTTGGAACAAGATATTCTGGAAGGTAAAGGAGCAAAGATTGCAATCAAGAAGAACCTACCAGCAAAACTGAACATAATCCTTTGGAGGGGAAAAAACAAACCAGACATTAAATGAAATGGAAGACTTTCAAACATTCTTGATGAAAAGACTAGGACTGAATAGAAAATCTGACATTCAAACACAAAATTCAAGAGAAATAAAAAGGTGGACAAAACAGAGAAATTATAATATCTCAGTAAGATTAAATTGCTTACATTCCCGTATGAGAAGATAACTCCTATGAACTTTATCGTTATTAGAGCCTTTAGCAGTCTAAACAGACAAAAGACAAGAGTATGAGTTGGTTATGGTGGGATGATATAAAAAAGAATGAAAGGATGAGAAAAGCATGCATTGGAGAAGGGGGAAGGGAGAGAGAGAATGGGGAAAACTTTCTCCCATTAAAAAGGCATGCAAAGAAGAGCTTACATAGTGGAAGAAAAATTGGGGGGGGTGGCAGAGGTGATGGCAGGCAATGTTTGAACCTCACTCTCATTGGAAGTGGTGCAAAGAAGAAAGATTGTACACACCCAGGTGAACATTAAAATCTATCTTACCCAAAAGGGAAATATGAGAGGACAGGGATAAAAGATATGAAGGAGAGTAGTCAAAAGCAAAACAGACTGTCAAGGAGGGACAGGATAAAAAGAGAGGATAAACTGAAGAAAATAGGATGGAAGGAAAACTCAGTAACCATAACTGTCAATGTGAATGGGATGAGCTCACTTATAAAACAGAAAAAGAAACAAGAAAGCAGAATGGATTAGCAACCCAGAATCTAACTAGAAATTGTTTACGAGAAAAACTTAGAACAGAAAGACATATACAGAGCTAAAATAAAGGGCTGGAGCAGAATCTATTATGGTTCAGTTGAAGGGGGGGAAAAGGCAGTTAGATAATCATAACATCAAAAAAAGCAAAAACAAAAATAGGTTTAATCAAAAGATATAATCAGGAAAACTACATTTTGCTAAATGTTCCTAAGGGCAAGGAATTAATAATAAAAAAATTTACTGCAAGTTTCTCTGAGGAAGGCCTCATTTCTCATATATGGAGTTGAATCAAATTTTAAAAAATAAAAGCCATTCCTCAAATTGACAAATGGCCAAAAGTTCTGAACAAGTAGTTTTCAGAAATAGAAATTAAAATTATTTATATTCATGTGAACAAAACGCTCTAAATTATTATTGATGAGAAGGGAAGATTAAAACAACTCTGAGATACCACCTCATACCTATCAGAAATGACAAATGCTGGAGGGGATGAGGAGAAATGGGTACACTAATGCACTGTTGGTAAAGTTGTGGTCCAAATATTCTGGAGAACATGCCCAAAGGAATTCAAAACTGTGTATGCTCTTTGATTTAGCAATACCACTACTAGGTCTGTAAGCGAAAGAAAAGGACCTATATACATATATATATACACATACACAAATATGTGTAGAACAGCTCTTTTTATGGTGGCAAAGAATTGGAAATTGAGGTAGTATTTATCAATCGAGAAATGGCTGAATAAGTTGTGGTGATGAAGTATTACTGTGCTTAAGAAATAATAATGCAGAGTGTTTTTTGGAAAAAAGCAAAACAAAAACAAAAAGACTCATGACAAGACCTACATGAACTGATGCAGAGTGAAATGCAAACTGGGAAATCATTACACACAGTAAGAGCTATATTGTAATGTCAAAGGTGAAAGACTTGCTTATTTTGATCAATGTCTTAGATCTATCTTAGGTCAACGATCTAAGACAATTCCAAAGGGTTCAGGATGAAAAAAAAAAAAATGCTATCCACTTCCAGAGAGAGAACTGCTGAATTGCAAGTGCTAATTGAAGGATGACTTTTTTTTTTTTTTTTGGCCTTTTTTGGTGATATGGCTAACATGGAAATGTTTTGCATGATCTCACATTTATAGTTAATATCTTGCCTTTCCAGTGGGTAGAGGAAGAGTAGAAGGAATTTAAAATAGAAAAAAGATGTTAAAAAAGTAACAAATTATTTAAAAAAGACAAAAACCAAAAAACCCTATACAGAATCACTGGTAAAAATAGGCATCCCCCTTCTATCTAGGTATTTCAAAAAATGGGATAATTGACTACACATTTTGAAATTTGCATTTGGAAAGTATTATACATACCATTTATATGGGATTGGTTAGTGTATCTCCCTAACTTCTTTTTTATTCCAAATATAAAAAATGTTCCTTAATATACTTAAGAGTACTCAAGATTTGTGGATTTGAAGGCCAGTGAACAGCTTTTCACACCATGTGGCTGTTCTCCTTTATCTTGTTAGATCTGTGTCTTGTTAATAAAATGATCATTTCATTTTCCTTACTCTAATTATAATGTTCATATTCCCACATATAGTTAAATGCTTAAAGAGTTGCTAAAGTAATCTTCAAGGGATGCCTGGAGAAAACTGGGAAACAATGGAAATAAGGAACAGACAAATCAATCAGGCACGAAATACAAATGATGGAGTTCTTTGGAAATAAAGGTGTCACCAAGAACAAAATTAATGGGCAAAATTGTGAGTTGTGATAGGCCTTGCAACGACCTAAGTTTATATTCAATCTGTGTTAAATTTTCAAGTTCACTTTATTATCTACATTTTATGTAATACCTGTGGCCATGAATATTATTCCCAAATCAGTTTTCTGCTAGGCTTATGTGTGAGTAACTGAGCACTTTTCCCAGTTTATTGCTTTTTCCTGTGTTGCACCTATTGTTCGCCACAGGGATAGGCTTGAATTACTTTCATTTGCTTTCAAAATTCAGCCCTTTAGTTTGAGAATTGTTAGATGTCTCCTGTCCTTTTCCAGAAATCCTAGTACTGCTAGCTCTGGTCTTGGGGCACCACTTTCTCATCAGTACCATCTAAGCAACCTGCTATTCTTTCTCCACATCTTCCTTCTCTCTAAGCTTCAACCATCAAAAGAAAGAAGATATTCAATGCAGGAATGCAGTGGCAGTCTGATTGTTCATCCCATTGGGCTGTCCTAGCCATCTAGAATAGCAGATAATTGCCATTGCTGAAGCAGTTTCATAGCAATGACAATCACCAACTCTAAATAACATCTAGGTTCAAATTCCTAATTGAAGATCACTATTGCACTCATCAAACTTGATATTTAAAAGGAAGTGTGGCAAATCCTTTTGTACAGCATGTGATTTCTCCCTACTAAAAGAATTCTATAAATTTATAATTGCGAAACTAACGGGTTTGCTTAAAGTAAGTCACATCAGCATATGAAGGCCTTAATTTTGCCATAGAAACGACGAATGTGCAAAACCTGCCATGAAAATCCCTTCTGCCCCGGGTCTTGCTCTCGGGAACACCTTTGTTTTGCCGTAACCCCAACGTTTCTCAGGTGTCAGGTTGATTTGTCCACCACTTGCTTCCCAGTTATCCCTTGACATTACATTTTACTGTGTCCTTGACGCATTTCTGGGTACCTTGCTTGCCCTTTCCTCACTGTGGCTCTCCATGCAGGAGATATTTAAGGATTCTGTTATTGTTCCCTTTATGTCTGCCCTAGCAACAGTCTAACGAGCACCATCTCAATACTGGTAGTGGGCTCAGTGGCCTGAGCACCACAGCTAGACTGCAGGCCCTCCAAGCCAGGTGGCTCCAGCCTCAAACCTCATCTCCATGATTGTCACTGACCATTGAGGGTGGACGTTCCCTTGCTGCAAGTGAAGGGGCATATGAGTAGGCTCCTTCACTGTCCCGAATGCAGAACCATTGTTCCCTAGGGACCACGGCATCCTTTCCCAGCATTCCCAGCATTGAAAACCCCCATCACCGCCAGAACACTAACCATAACCCAGGAAGCTGTTGGCTGAATAGGAAAACAGCTACTTGGCCTGCCACAAGCACCCCACTAGGTGACTGTGAACAATCATCTCTCATCTGCAGCTGGTCAGCACCTCAAATCTTGCTACCCTGCCTGAGGGGGGACGGCAGTGGGAGGGAAAGAGTTGGAATTCTTCAAATGCAGAGAATAGCCCTAAGCCAACAATGGAAATTAGAATCTGATTTGGTCACTGGTTTGGAGCTGGGAAGACCCTTAGAGGCCGTGTAGTTCAGCCTCATCATCCACATGGAGAGATGGACAAAGTCTTGCCTACCATCACACAGGGGTGCCAGAAGGCAGAGTCAGCAGATCCCAAATCCAGAGAACTTTCCATCACGTCAAGAATTTAGCCTAGATCTTGTAAAACAAACAGAATTGTGGGAAAATGATTTAATAAAAGTGTAAACGACCACCCACAGCACCGGCTCCATTTCTTTTTCCCACTCCTACTGCTAATGGCCATCAGAAGTTTCACTATGACTTTGGTAAGCATTACAAGGAAAATACATGCTTTCGAAGCTATTGTCAACTCACCTAGGCACCCTGGCTGTCTTGTTCTCACTTTACCATTACCTTGCCTGTGGGTCCGAAAAGGCAGCGAACATTTACTACCACAACATCCTGGAGTTACTCTCATGATAAAAAGCAAAACTGATGAACGGTAGATGGTTCTCTATTTAAGTGTTTAGATAAGAGGTTAATGACAAAATCCAGGGGATCTTCCTTCCCTGCTCTGGCTCTTCCAGTGTGTGAAGGCTCATGTACCCATCTATGAGCATGCAGCCAACTTATGAAATATCAAATGCACAGAAATTCAGCATTGCTAAGTTTCCCAAAGAGAACATCATCTTCGGAGTTTTCTCAGCCTTACTTCCAAAGTGGCTGCCACCAAACTATTTCAATGAACTTTGGCATCTGTGACCACTAGAGGGCCTGGAAATGGATCTTAAGTAGCCCAAACGTACACCCAACGAGAATTTACAACACTAAACACAGATATTAATGTGATTTCAACTGTTATTTTTCTTTCAAAATACATCCAACATTTAACTCTTAAAATTCCAAAGTTGTGGGGGCTTTTTTTTTTTTAAACCAATAACAAAAAAGGGCAGGGAACTAGAAAAGCTAGGTGCTAGCAGAGCTCTAACGATTTCTGGAGGTCATATCTTTCTTTCTCAAAATCTTTTATTGTCATTTCATGTACAAGTTTTATTGCTTGGCCCTTACTACCAGCCAGGTGATAGGTGAAGTCTGATACCTCTCCTACACATTAGGGGTCTGACTCACAAAATGATTGGCCAAGGAAATCAGTTGAGAAAACACCCAAAATAAGGTTCTTGGAAGTCTGTTGGGTTAACAGGGAATGAATCTCCTTTTCTACTAAAATCTTCTCAGTTAAGAAGAGGGGCCATTGACCCAGACACACCCCCAAAAGAATCTAATCTACTCTGACATATTTGTAATAGCATATATAGTGCACACTGAAGGAAAATTGAGGAATGAATCAAAATGATCAAAATCAATTCTATTCTTAAATACATGACCACGCTAGTTGGGAAAATAAGTCAAATGATTCAACTTTTATTAAGCCAACTAGTTAAGACCATTGAATAGGGTATATGTAAGGCTTAAAGCAGAATGAAGATAATAGTGTCAAAGCACTTAAAAATAGGCACCACAGAAATACAATGGGTAATAACGGTAGTAGTAGTTGTCCTGAATCTAAACTTTTCTTCCCAGCAGCACTCCCTCCTTTCTCTAATCACAACTCTAACTACAGCTACCTAAAGCATGACTGTGGGCAACTTGCTTCCTTTCTTAAGAGCTCAGTTTTTCCCTCATAAAAGAACGATGTTAGTCTCTAAGATCTCTTCCAGCTCTTATATTCTATAATTTCCTCAATGCCATTTGACTTATGCTGGATTTCCCCTTCCTTTTCTCAACACCATTCTTATTACTCCTGTAATAGCAAAGAGGGAATAATAAATCTTCATCATTTACCTTTTAGATGCTGGGGACAGAGAAAAGAAATGTCTACCTTTAAGAAGTTTATATTCTGTAAGGGGAGAGAATATGTTCATAAAAACATTTAAAAAGTGTAATTAACTTGGACAGCATGCGCTAGCAGTTGGGAGGGATAAAGAAGGCATTTAAGGTTGCTATTTCAGGTTTGAAAGGAACTGTGGATTAAGCGAAGGTGAGGAGACAGTGTGTGCAGGACAAGCTGGGAAAAGAGTGGAGGTGAGAGAGAGGGTCAAGTCTGAGGAACAGCTTGGGTGGACAGTGGAGTTCACGGAGGAGAGGAAGGCTGGAGGCAGGTTTTTAAAGGCCAGGAATTTCTCTTTGATTCTAGAGGTAACAGGGAGTTTTTTGAGCAGAGGAGCAGCACAAAGTGACCCGGGTATTAAGTGTATTATCTTAAAAACTTCATGACTAGATTGGAGAGAGAACAAATAAGAGACTTAATAGTCCAGGCAAGAGGTGAGGGGAGCCTGACCTTTGAGGGTGGCCCTATAAGTAGAGAAGGGCCAGAAGAGATGTTCTGGAGGCAGATGTGAGAAGATTTGGCAATTTTTATGTGAGGTGAGGGAAATTAGGAAGACTGGGAGATTAAGAATCTGGGCAGTGCTCTCTCAAACTGCAGCTCTAAAAACGCCGGATTACTGATACCAGGGCTTATATCCTCTATTTCTCCAAGACTCTGTTTGTCTCCAATACTAAAGAATAAGCTACTATTGATTTTGCCCAAAGAACTCACAGTCATAGAGTTCAGGACAAACAAATCAATCCCTGCTATACCAAAGCTGTCAGAGTTGCCTAAAAGCTTTGGTCATCAACATAAATAGGTTAAAATATTTCCCACCAAGAGCTGTTTCTGAAGGACTGACTGTAAAAGGAAGAGAAATAAAGCACAGGGAAGGAAGAGGTGGTGCAGGAGGGGCCAGACTTACCCTCAATGATTGTTGCAGTGATTTACTGAAGAGTGATCTTGTTCTACAAGTACTTTGTTGATGAGAGCACCAGGAAAGGGGTGGGGGGTGGGGTGGGGGTGTTTCCCTAGTGAACGAGTTCATTTAAAACTTCATATTCACATGCAGCTAATTTGTAATGGCTCAATCTGGCCAAATATAGCTGTAGCCATGGCTGGCCCACAAAACTGCAGTTGTGAAGGCTAATTGAGATTCTTCAGGAGAGCTCCTAAAGCTTTGCTGGTCACACAATGCCTCATTAGGCATTCTGCACCTCCCCCTACTCCAGAGCCCTGGGTGGGACTCTGCTTGGCTGCAGTTTGTGGCTTGTTCCAAAAGGCTGCTGCTAGGTTTGAGGTGGTAGTTTCTTTTTGATTTCCAACTAAAGTTTCATGTAAAAGAACTGAATTAATTACATTAGGCTAGAATAAATGTAGGAGAAAGAAAAAAGGACTCATCTCCCCCTAAAGTTAATATTTGGCAAATTTATATGCAAGCCAACTGTATCAAAAACTACTGTTAGAAGCTAGTTTTTATAAAAGTAGATTTTATTAGAGTAGAATAGGGGACTAGAATTCAGGAGACTATTGTACCCTTAAAATTAATTTTCTTCTCTTTTCCAGTTCTCCATAGAAACTAGTACTTGAATCGGGACAATTTGAAGCTATAGTTTTGAAGAAACTGGGACTCCTCTTAAAACACGCCCCCATACTTCAAACTACAAAATGTAGGAATCTGCAGAACCAATCATCACTGGCAAGAAAATACTTATTTTCAAAATTTCAATTGTAATTTCCGAGGAATATATATATATATATATATATATATATATATATATATATATATATATATATATATATATATATGAGACACAAAAAATGTCCCTTACAATACTTGTGCTTAGCTATATCAATACAGATTTAAATATAAATTACCTGATAATCTTAAAAATATTTCAGTTTTGTTCTTTTCCTAAGAATTATTATCTAAGAACTACTGAGTTATTAATGTTAATAAATGATTAATACTATAAGGTAAAAATAGTTAAATCCCTTTGGTATATGTAATATTTTAGAAAAAAGGTATTTTCTTCCCTGGTGATACATTTAAAACCATCTTTTTTTTCGTTTTTTTTTTTTTTTAAATGTGTGTGTTACTTTAAAAAATATGAGACTAATTTTAGATTTCTGGTGACACTTGACACTTTCTAAGAGATTATAAATGGAAATTCTACTGATAATAGATTTTAGCTTTTTGTATGTTTTCTACTATAAATGAAACCCTCTTGGTCAGAAGACATTACTAGTTTGGTGGTTTACCAATGAAAGTGACACTGGCAATTTTTAATTCACAAACGATTAAACAGAAAAGACATTCATTATACATACAATATTACAGTAAAACAGATTAGCTGGGGAACAATGAACACCAAGACAAAACATACATACACAAACAAGAATCACAGGACAATTGTACCTTTTGATCTCTCCATAGTATTTCAGTGGCTACACAAAGAGGGAAAAAAACTTTGTCTCACATTGTTTTTCTAATTTGAAACTGCTATGGAGTCCTAAAGCACATTGTGCTATTAAATACAATTTTTTGCCAATAGGAAGGCTATGATTTGTCTTTCTTCCCTTTTCCTTTGAACAATCAGTTACCCGATAGCTAGGAAATAATTTGGCTTGTGTAACCAATTCCTCAAGTTCATAATGGCAAACACATTATTTTACCATTTAAACTCAGGTGGAAGGTTTTTAGAAACATTATGCCAAAAATTCTTCTCCCCTCACAGAAACCATCCTATAAATTAATACAACATATATATATATATATATATGTATGTATATATATATATATATATATACTGAAAATCAGACTAGTTCCAAAACATTAGGATATTAAAAATAGGTAAAGAATGAGATGGGAGAAACAGTGATATTTACCACAGGAAATACCAGTTTCAACTGATATAAAAACAGAAAATTGAGGTATAAAGCATGCTTGTAAGTTCAACAAATAAAATTCATGCAAATCTCTGATGGAAAAAAAAATCTCTAAATCTCTTATAGTTTTCTTTATTCAGATTAGACATCTTATATAGCAGTTAGTCTAGAAAAATACATTTAAAAAAAAAATCTTCAGCAGATCATGCTCCCTGTTCACAAAATCTTCCAAACCTGTCTTATTATACAAGTCAATCTACATTAGTAATGTAAAAAGAAATTCTCCAAGTTAGCAATCTCATTTTCCATTCAACAACCAGCCAATTTACACATGGGTTTCCATTACTGTACTGTAGTTAGAATTCTGTAATACATTTTCCCAATGTATTCTGTACATATTAAATAACCTAAAAGGCTCCTCATGTAGTGCATTAACCATTTAGCAAGCCTATTCAGTATTTTTCCAGTACCATTTGCATTACAGTGATTTGCCTGCAAATGTAATTACAATCTAAAAGTGCACACAGTTAGCTTTTCCAAATAATAGCCTGTTTCTTGGAGGAAACCTAATATTCACTGGAAGGTTTACTTATAGCTAATATAACCATGATTAGAAATGTATGACTAGAATGTACTTTGAGACTATACAACACAATTATATACATAAGCTGAAGGTCATTAGGTCTTTAGCTTATATTTACAATCAAATAAGTTCACTACCACAGGGTCATATCAAGAACTCAGTATGGCAGTAGATAAAGTCAGCATTTAATTAGGATTATTAGCTGTTATTCAGAATAGCATACAAGGTAGGCCATGAAATACCTTGAACAACTGACTTATGTTAGAGAAAACTCCAGTATGTCACAAAGAATACCTTTTGATGGATATCCTTATGAGTTCAGTGTCTGAAGGACTATTTAGCGTGCTGCTCTATCAAGCAGCTAAGACATCCAGTTTGGATGCTGTGCAGCAGAGTAAAAGACAGCAAGCCTTAATCAAAGGATTATATCTGGGGAATTGTAAACTACACTGACCCACTGTGAGCACTGGCATAAGACTGACAGTTGGCCACTGCATGCAGAAATCCTGGAAAGGGAATTCACAGGTTTCAAAAGCGGATTGGTTTTGTTTTGCTCAAAATGCCCTGAAAGAATTCTCAAAGTAACCAATAGAGGATATTATCCTATCAAGTGATGAGCCTAAAAATGAGGAAAAACAAATCCAGACCACACAGTCTGAGATCAACCTTAATCTTAGTTTTCTCTCCAAGAAATCCAGTGTATATGCCTACGCTAGAATTGCAAATTTTAAATATTTAGAGTATAAAACTCCAAAATATTCAATGAAATAAAATCAAATAATTAAAAATGTCAACTTGCAGTAACAGCAACAAACACGGGGGCCTAGACACACCCTGACCCTCCTCCCAGCCGTCCTTCTTCCCCCCACCCTCCAAAAAAAGTGCAAAATCATTGAGCTGTTGGCTTGGTCCACAAACATAATACATCATGTACAAAGATTTGCAAACTGATGGATTCTGACTCCAATTTCATTCTGGTTCCATCTCCAATAATATTCAGCGCCCGAAGATAGAGTTCAGTTCCAGAAGAATTAATTCCACAATCTGATTTTGGTATACTGTATGAACTGCTATGTTACCAGTCTCTTTTTCAGGCTTCAGCAGAGTAGGACCAAAAACAATTGCTACACTTTGATAGGTCATTCGGTTTTTTTCTCCATTTTCTACAACTCTGAGGAAGAAAGAAACATTTTTTTTTTCAACATATTACCAATTCTGGGAAAAAACAAAACAAAACATGAAATGGAGGAAAATTTTCTTCCACATATATTTCAGTAACAATTTTCATTTGTAAAACTAATAATTCTGATTTCCTTTATTGAGGAAAAAGGTACTAAATTAAACACAAATACTATATCTTTACTCAAGGTAGCCATTTATTTCAATTTCATATGTGACTGTTTTGGCTCAGCAAAACTTGAGTTTATAGCTAGAAACACTCAAAAGAAATTTTTTAAAAAGCATAGCATTTTACGTTTGTTTGCTTGCTTGCTTGTTTGTTTTTAAGTAAGAGAATCCTTTCCTGAATTGGGCCTAACTTCAAGACATATAGATTTTGCAAATATCTTTTTAAACTTAAGGAAGGGGGGAAAAAAGACTGCCTCATTTTTTTCAGCATGAGAGTATTTTCAGTTACCAGAAGTAAATGTTAACTCTTTAAGTAAAGTGGACAGCATCTCATTTTCTAAGATTGTCTCTCTGTAATGGGATGGTGCTTACCTTTTGAGGTGTCTGAAAAGAACCTGCATGGTGTCTTGATTTGGCTTTGGCAACTGTTTAATTAAATCTCTGACAGCACCAACTCGTTGTCTTGGTTCTTGTTCTGAAAAAGACATAAACTAATTTAAGATTCTGTACCTAATTCTTAAGGAAGTAAAAACAATTGAGGGGGAGCGAAGAGAAAGAGAAGACATTCAGTAATGTACAGTGTCACCTAGTGGTCATATTTGAAATGACTGAAATTCCAAAATTCTTTTATAAGTCTCAAATAAGGGAAAACTGCACACATAAATTAATTTCTCCACAGAATTCATAACCACTGCTCTTTACAAGTTTATACTTACTAATTGCATTAACAAAGTCATTAAAATGATTAAATGTAAAGAGAGGCTCAGGTAATTCTCTAAAAAACATTTTGAGAGCTCCAGTGATGACATGAATATCTTCCCATTTACTGTCATTCAAATCCAATTTCTCATCTGAAAGAAAGTAAGAATTGGAATTAATTTATTCAAAGAAATTATAAAGTTGTTCACACTTTCTACCTCAGTGACCTCTTTAATGGGTTCTTAAAGATTACTGAGAAAAAAGTCCCATTTGTAGGAAAATATTCAAAGAAGCAACATTTGAAACTTCTAAAAATTGGAAACAAATTGTATATCCAATAATTAGGGAATTGCTGAAGAAATTATAATCTATGAATATAACTGAATACTAATATATTATATAGAACAAATGATTCAAAGACATTTGAGTAGACTTGTATGAAGTGATAGAACTAAAATGAAACACTATTATGCAAATGAAGGCAAACTTTAAAAGGCAACAAGATTTAGCTCAAAGCAACTGAATATTGTTGTCCTAGTTTATAAAGCATAGATCCCTTTAACAACTAGAGAACTGTCAAATGTAAACTTGCAGGGATTATCAGTTAGGTTTACTTTTATGCTCTTTTTTTCAATTGTTTGTACATTGTGGTTGATGCTACTGGGAATATAGATGCAAAATGTATTAAAGCAAAATTTATCAATTAAAAAATTCAAAACTATAAATTCAATAAATAATTTTAACCAACTCTACCAAATTAATATTTCTCTTTGCTAGAAGAAAGGGTCTAAAGAAGCAAATATAGATGGTAATTTCTAATTATGGGAAAAACCATAATATATAATATACAACAACAGTACTTACCATGATTAACGGCAAATCTTAGTTTCTGTATCACTGCAAGATTGCCACTCACTCTGTATATTCCATCAATATCCAAACCTAGGAGATAGATGGAGAATATGTCTGAAATTCTATGTAGGGTTTATGTTAAAAGGGTTGTACTATCCCGATTTTGAAAATTAATCATTAACATTAGCCTAAATAAAAGTTAAGAGGTAAATACTTTAAACAGATTTTGGGGAACCAACTTTTAATTTAAAAACTGTCTTTAATTTCTAAGGAAAAAAAATTTACCTGTTAACAGTGGGCTTGTTAACTAACAACTACCAAAATGCTCCACTTCATGAAAAGTAATCTAAATTGTTAATCATCACTATAATTTTAACATTTGTTACTCTTGTTCTCCAACTTGTCACTTAAGCACTTACTATATTTCAGGTATTGTGTAAAAGGAGACAAAGGAACGCAAAAACAGTGCCTGTCCTCAGTCTCACAGGAGAGACAATATGCCAACGACTATGTGTAAACAAGATATACAAAAAGTGAATTAGAAACAAAAAGCCATTTCAAAATTTGAAAATGTAACTGTCACTAATAATAAATTGAAAATAAATCTCTAAAAAATCTTGATTATGCTTAGGTTGACAACTATATGTAATCAATTTATTCTATAAAATTTATCAGACTATTCTTAAAATGTAAATGTATATACAAAATATGCCAATGTCCCAATTCCTGTCCCCTGAAAAGTGTCATAAGAAATATATATTTTGATTTTTCCAAATTTAATTAAATTGGGAAACCAAATAAATATGAGAAGAGCTGAAAAAACTCAGCATTACTATTGCCATTATGAGAAAAGTTCAAAAGGTGGTAAGTTGCTGTCAAGAATTATAGTGATAAGAACTGAATATTTCACCTGTGTATGTTATTTTTGGTGTTCCCTGTATAATCAATTAAGAGAGATACTGTCAATGTACTACTACTAAGACTAATCAAGATATTTACATATACAGTAAGAAAAGAAATCAACATAGAGGTAAATTAAATATCACAATAAACTCAACTATGCTAAAACACCTTCCCCTCAGGTTAATTTAGTTAACCACACTTAGTGCCACAGTCAAAACTCCTTCATAGTTAATCTCATCTCCATCTTCTTTATTTAAAGTAACTGCCAACTCAGACCCACTTCAAAGGATACTACATATTCCATGAATCATTTATTGATTATTCAATACCTACCTATATCATGTTTAGTTTAAAACAAGTTCATCCACAGAAGATTTCCCCGAGTGCCAAAATGTTTTCCATCATAGAATCTAAATCTACTCTCTTTGAAACTGGATTAAATTAAAGACAGTAACTTCCCCATCCCCGTTCAACAAATTTCCAAAGATTAACATTCTAACTGTAAAGCAATAGATGCTAAGTTATTTTATTTTAAGGAGTATTTCTTTTTTCCTACCGTGTTCTTCAACATGCTCAATGCATAACTTTACGAACTTTGGCACTGTGCTGTTCTCTTTCTGACACAGATTTGCAAGATTGGAACCAAACACCTGATCTGAAACACAAAAGAAAAGGGCAACTTCAAAAGTAATGCCCTTGGCAATCTGATCCAAAAATCAAGTGTATGAAATTAGTAAGATAATGGAAATAATAAAGCTTTTAAAGACAATTATTTCATTTTAAGTTTCTTAATGCAGTTTTCTAATTCCAGCCAATCATTTGGCAATAAGACAAAAATCTTTTAAGAGCAAAAAAGGAAAAGGGGCCTACATGTACAAAAATATTTATAGCAACTCTTTTTGTGGTAATGAAGAATTAGAAATTGAGAGGATGCCCTTCAACTGGGAAATGGTATATAAGTGTGTATGTGTATGTGTGTGTGTGTGTGCGCGCGCATGCGCGCGTGTGTAAATGTAACAGAATACTATTGAGCAGTAAGAAACAAACAATTAGATTTCAGGAAAAATCCCAAAACACCCTTGATGGAAAATGCTATCCATTTCCAGAGAAAAAAAACAAGTGAAGTCTTAATGCAGAATGAAGCACACTATTTTCACTTTCTTTTTTTTGTTTGTTTATTTTTCTTTTGCTTTGTTTCTTTCATAACATGACTAATGTAAAAATGTTTTTAATAATTGCACATGCATAACATATCAGACTATGCCATCTTGGATAGGAAAGGGAGGGAGAAAAATTTGGAACTCAAAATCATAGGGAAAAGACTGAAATGCTGAAAATTCTCCTTACCTGTGATCGGAAAAAAATTAAATATTTTCATTTAAGAAAAAAATGAAGTTGTGAAGAGATGCTATTTCAAATAGCAATTTTAATACAGTAATTATAAGGCTAAAGTATGGATAACAAGCTGGCATGTGGTTTTGGTTCAATTCTCAGATTTAAAAAATTCTGAGTTAATTATAACATACTTATGTTTTCCTGGGAAATTCTTTTGCTTACTCATAGCTCAAAATGTTCATAAGGATATTTCTGGCATTTTATTTAATTTAGTCAACTAATTAGTTTAAATCTTTACAAAAGTCTTTTCCACAGTCCCTCCTACTAAACTCATTTAATGTTTTAGGTAAAACATAATTGGGATAATGATAGTGTACCTCTATTAAGGAAGAAAATAAATTACCAAAGACAAAATCTTTTCCAGAAATTACATAATCAGAAACAGAGGTTCAGGTATATTAGAATACAAGATAAAAGGAAATAGTTGCTAGAAAATTATTATAATAATAGCAGAAATAAGGCTCAATTAAGAACAACAACAAAACCTCCAGATCCGACAAAATATGTATCTGAAGGAGTTATAGGGAATAAAGATGGGAGGGTAAAGATTAGGTTTACATTAAAGGAAGGGATTCAATCTGTCGTCAGGCTGAGAGATAAAAATGTGGGCTCCTCTGTACCTCCAAATCTGCATTGTGCTTGGGGTGATATTATGACTGTTCCAAAGATGTTTTCTCAGCTTGCCCTTACACATTTTATAGATATTCTCTCCTTCACAGGGTTCCTAGGCTGGTGATGGGTAGGGAGAAAGGTACTATGTGCTATCTCCATTTCAAGAATGACACTCTGAGCACAGAAACTGGTGGATAGGATGAGAATATGAAAGTGGAATGTTCCCTAGATTATTAAAGGTAGGCTAACAAAAGGGATTTTGAGGTCCCATCTATGATGTCTAGACTCAGAGAGACCCTTTATTTATGGGGTTAATATGAGAAGAGACAGAGACATTTTTTTGAAAAGTGAAAGCAATAAGGAAAGGACTTATAGAATATATATGCCAATTATCTGGCAAGTTCCAGGTGATTTGAATTGTTCTCTAAAGCAAAGCTTCTTAAACTGTAGGTCATGACCCCATATGGGGTAACTAAATGTGGGGAGTTGGGAAAAATTTGGCAGCAATAAAAGGTTTCTGAACACAATGACCAAAAATTAATTCAAACTTAAACATGTAATGAATCAGAGGTGCATCTGGCAGCACTTGCCCATGCTGCATTGCACAAGCCCTGTAGCCTTGGTTCTGAACATATAACATGTACGCTCCACACTGCGCATGCACAAACACTGCCACAAGCACTTCGGCTCAGATTGGGGGGAGGAGGGGTGAGTCATAATTTCTTGGGCAAAAAAGGGGTCGAAATTAGAAAAAGTTTTGAAAGTCCTGTACTAAAGGCCTTACTGATGTGCTTTTCATTTTTCCCCTCTTGGGATTCTACATGTGAAATGCTAACTAAAATTCCATAGGGAAAGGGAAATAAATTTCTTCTACAGAAAGATCCTACTAAGGCAATAAAGGCCTTACTTATTAACACAGCTATATAACAATTAATATATATGTATGTATACATTTTATAGCAAATAATGCTTATTTGTTTCCATTTCTCAGGGTAAGGACAGTACTTAATAGTTTAGAGGACTACAGAGACTAAATATCATGGAATACATTGCAGAAGTCAAATTCTGTTAGACCTGCCTCAAGTACTTTTTTTCCTTCTTCTTCTTTTCAATTAAAGCTTTTTAGTTTCAGAACATATGCATGGATAATTTTTCAACATTAACCCTTGCAGAACCTTGTGTTCCAAATTCCCCTCCTTCCCTAAATGGCAAGTAATCCAATATGTTAAACACATGTTAAATCTAATATATGTATACATGTTTCCACAATTATCATGCTGCACAAGAAAAAAATCAGATCAAAAAGGAAAAAATGAGAAAGAAAACAAAATGCAAACAAACAACAAGACAAAGAATGAAAATGCTATGTTGTGGTCCACCCTCAGTTCCCATAGGCCTCTCTCTCTCTGGGTGTAGATGGCTCTCTTCATCACAAGATCATTGGAATTGGCCTCAATCATCTCATTGTTGAAAAGAGCCACATTCATCAGAATTGATCATCATATAGTCTTCTTGTTGCCGTGTATAATGATCTCCTGGTTCTGCTCGTTTCACTCAGCATCAGTTCATGCAAGTCTCTCCAGGCCTCTCTGAAATTGTCCTGCTGGTCGTTTCTTACAGAACAATAATATTCCATAACATTCATATATCATAACTTATGCAGCCATTCTCCAATTGATAGGCATCCACTCAGTTTGCAGTTTTATTCTGCCTCAAGTATTATATTTGTTTCACAAACATCTATTTACTGAGTACTCTAGATGCACAGCTGTTCTTTCTATAATGAAATCTATTTTACAAGGACTAATTTCACAGATGGGCTGCAAAGGATTAACTTGGCTCTTATCCTTCTGCTTTGGTGCTGCAGATAACTTGAGTTTAGTGCCATGACCACAAACATAGTTCAAAAATGTCACACCTAATACTCTTATTTCCAGATGAGGTAGAACTACATTCAACTAAACAAAGGAAGCAGAATTTTCCCCACACAGGAAATCTCAAAAGGTGGAATGGAATTGGTATCAGGCTCAAAGAGCCTTCTTGGAAGCTCTCAAAAAAGATTTTAAAAGTCAAATAAGAGAGGTAGAAGAAAAATTGGGAAAAGATACAAGAGATATGCAAAAAAGGGTCAACAGCTTGGAAAAGAAAGAACAAAAATTAACCAAAAAAAATTCTAAAAAACAAAACAAAAAACACAAGAGGTCGAATGCAAAAACAACAACAAAAACTGAAGAAAACAGCATGAAAAGTAGAATTAATCAAATGCAAAAAGAGATACAAAAGCTAAACTGAAGAAAATCATACATTAAAAATTAGAAGTGGACATATGAAAGATAATGATTCTATGAGACATCTAGAATCAGTCAAATAAACTAAAAAGAAGAAAAAGATGGAAGAAAATGTATAATACCTCACTGGAAAAACAGCTGACCTGGAAAACAGATCCAAGAAAGACAATTTAAAAATTATCGGTCTATCTGAAGACCACAACCAAAAAAGACCTGGATAGAATTCTTCAAGAAATTATCAAGGAAAACTGCCCTGATGTATTAGCACTGGAGGATAAATTAATCATTGAAAAAATCCACCTATCACCTCCAGAAAGAGATCCCACAAGGAAAATCCCAAAGAACATTGTTGCACAATTCCAGAATTACAATCTCAAGGGAAAAAATACTGCAAACTGTCAGGAAAAAAAACAATTCAAGTATTAAAGAGCCACAGTCAGGATTACATCTGGCAGCTTTTACACGAAAGGATCAGAGGACCTGGAATACCATGTTCCAGAAGACAAAGGACCCGAGATTACAACCAAGAATTAACTACCCAGCAAGACTGAGTTTCATTTTTCAGGAGAGGGGATGGACTGTCAATGAAGATAGGAATTTTCAAGTATTTCTACTGAAAAGAACAGAAATGAACAGAAAATTTGATTTACAAACCATATGACCCAACAATACCACTACTTGGTTTATTTCTGAAGATAATTAGGGAAAAAGGAAAAGAACCTCAATATTCTAAAAAGTTTACAGTAACTCTCTTTGTAGTGACAAAGAACTGGAAACTAAAGGCATGCCCATCCACTGGGGAATGGTTGAACAACCTGTGGCAAATGATTGTGATGGAATACTATTGTGCTATAAGAAATGATGAACTCGATGATTTTAGAAAAAACATGGAGACTTGCACGAGATTGTGAAGAGTGAAATGAGCAAGAACTGAGTACATTGCATCCAGTAACAGATTGTTTTAAGAACAACTTTGAGTCATTTTGACTATTATAAATACCCAAATTAACTATAAAGGACAAATGAAGAAAGATGCTACCTGTATCCACAAAAAAACTGATATGTACAGATTAATTTTTACATGTATGTAGATAGATCTATATTTATATCTATCTATACATACATGTATAACCTATATCTATCTATCTATAGAGACACACACACACACACACACAAACAGACAGATGGACATCTAGGCCTGGGTACATTCTTTCTCCAAGGCTCTCCTGCTTCTTGCACAGTTACTCTCTTGTGTTTAGAATTACCTCTTGATGAATTCTCAAACCACAGAATTTCTTCACTGCTTTCATTTTTTTTTTTTCTATTTGTCTTTCCAGCTTCTGATTCTGAATGGAGCCTCTACTCTGTTCCAGAGCGCTCCCCTCACCCCTTGAATGAGGTGAAGCTCAGCTGTGCAATTTTGATGCCCCTGCTGCTACCTGGCTGCAATTCTGAATGGGAAGGCTGGTTCTGGTCCATTTTTTCTCTTTTTCTATAACTCTGCCTGGGACCCAGAAGTGAGATGAGACCCTCCTTATGTAGTGCTGCATGGTTTCTGTACCAGTCCCCTGATGACACAGAGCAAGTGCTGGACTGAATTGATCTCTCCCTCCTAGTTCTCTTGCTGTGTTTTCTCAAGAGCTAGGAGGGGCACTGTCACCTGGAGGGCCCCCTGATAGCCTCTGTTAGTCACCCTGGGCAATCACTTGTCCCAAAGAGGGAAGGCCCCAGGCATGTGTGCACTGCATTCTTCCATATCCCTGCTAGGGTGTCTGTCAGGGGAGTGAGGATCAGATTTTTTACCTCCTATTCCTTCTACCTCTGGGCAGAGAGATGATGGACTAAGACAATGGTACAAAACAAGACATGCATTCTCATATGTGGCCACAGTGCTAATTTTTTAATTTTTTTGCTTCACTAAATATAAGCTATGACAGGATTTCTACTTAGGGGAGCAAGAGAGGAAAAAATGGTGAATTTTTAGTAAGTAGTGAAAGATATGAAAAAAAAGAATACTGAAAAGATTTTTTTTTTAAGAATGTATAGAAGAAAACAAAAAAGTGGGATATAAAGATTAAAAAATGTTGTAACTATCTTATAACAAAATAACTACTGTAACTATCTTACATACTTTTTAAAAGACAAGACTGATATTTACCAAAAAAAATTTTTTTAAAAGGTATTTTCACTGATTCATTTCCATTTTTAACTTCAGATGTACCACTTCTGACATCCTGAATGTCTTCCTTTTTCTACGTACCTTTAATATAACCTTTTTCACGTACAGCTTGCAAAGTAGGTCGTCTAGTAAGAAACTTCTTCAGATTTTTTTTTGTTTTCTTTTGTTCTGAAGAATCTATGCTCAAA
Organism: Myrmecobius fasciatus; assembly: GCA_023553655.1. NCBI lineage: Eukaryota > Metazoa > Chordata > Mammalia > Dasyuromorphia > Myrmecobiidae > Myrmecobius > Myrmecobius fasciatus. The sequence goes on from JAJPUD010000073.1 coordinate 108,206, forward strand.
ACTTTCATTGCTTAATGGGAAAAAACATTAGTATTTAATAAAATATTAACATTTTCTCTCAATAAACTAGACAATTCACCTAGCAATATGAATGATAACCTTACAGTTAGTTGATAAACCACACCAATTCACTTACTCTTTTTTTTTTTTGTGCTGAGGCAATTGGGGTTAAGACTTCTCCAGAGTCACACAGCTAGGAAGTGTTAACTGTCTGAGACCACATTTGAACTCAGGTCCTCCTGACTTCAGGGCTAGTGCTCTACTGTGCCACCTAGCTGCCCCAATTCACTTACTCTTAATACAATTTAGTGTGATACTAGAACTTACAAGATAATATCCTCTAAGTTGAAATTTTAAAGTTAAAAAAACTCTCAGGATTAGCCCAAAGTAAATGTATTTGTGAACAATATTTTGTGCATGGTTTGCATTTATTTGTTTCTGTGTTAGTGTTTGTAGGGAGGGCAAAAATTATTTTTCTCACCCTTATCAGATTAGAAGTCTTGTTTCACTTAGACAAAATGTTGGGTTTTTAATTAAACTAAGTATCTTCATGGGGAACAAGACAATGGAAAAGTTTGAAAATCATTTCATTAATCATTGAGGTTTTAAATCACAAAGTACATTACTTGTATACTTGAATTTCTATGACAAATACAAGGGAAAAAAATTTTTTTAAAGAAAAGTTCCTGAAGATGACTATGTATGCCCATAATTAGGAAAGTTGACAGTATATCAAGAGTAATCCCAGTAGGTTAGCAACAACTTGCAAATAATACCAACAAATCATTCTGTGTATACTGCACATATTCATAGTGGAAATAAAGAATTCAAGGCAGAATGTGTATGAAACATGTACTAGACTATATTTTCTAATCACTTAATCAATTTGAAAAGTTTAAAAAAAGCAAAACCCAACCTCAGCTTAGTTTAAAGGAGGTAGGCCAAATTTGAACTGAGCAAATCACCCATTTCATGGTTATTGCCAATGTTCTTCTTAAATAATCTTTACCCTGTCTGTGATCTTTGGATTCTAAAATAATAGTGAAAGAGCATCCTAACAGATCCTAGGTTGGGGTTACTGGTCATAGTGAAGAAAGCTCCCATATTTGGTTTTCTGACTCTTTGTAATTGCTAAGTAGAAATAAATGTCTAATTCCCAGACATTACCCTAAAGTACTCTTAAATGTTTAAAGTTTGGCAACTTAAAAGATCAAATATATAAAAGCATCTCAATATTTCCTTCTAGAGAATCAAATCACAATGTAATATGATGTCCTGGACCACATTCTATGGACTACCTTGTGGATGAGTCTATCCTCCAATTAAGTTCTTTAGTTACATTAGTAAATATTGGAAGAAGGTTGACTGTGACTAATAAAGGTTGAAGATTGGCCCAAAGTTATAATACTGTGGTAAAGTCATAACATAAAAGGAAAATAAAAATCTGTTTAATTTGGAGACAAGTCAATCATTAACAATAAAAACATGCTAAGATGATCCAAATGAAGCATTTGTTTTAGAAAAAATTTATTGAAAATTAAGGAAAAAATAGGGCTAATGTATCAATATAATTTGCTTTAAAAGTTTTTATACAACTAGAAAAATATGCAGCACATTGGAGAAGAAAATAGAGCATTATTAAATTCAATCATATTGGTGGTGTTCAAATCTTAGTGAACCTATTTGGGATTTTCTTAGCAGAATCCAACTCGTTTTTCCAAATGAGGAACTAAGGCAAGCAAGTAAAGTGACTTGCTCAGGGTCACACTGTCAGTAATGTCTGAGGCCATATTTGAACTCAGGAGGATTAATTTTTCTGATTCCAGGGCTAGCACTCCAGGCACCATGGTGCCACCTAGCTGTCCCACAGAACAATATATATTTGATTTTAAAACTACAGTTTTTTTGGCTTTTTTTAAATAATTAGGGATAGAAATTCCTGCGATGGGTTCAAAAGCATGAATGAAGATAAATGAGCTTACAACGTAGTTTCTTAGAGTCCTTATGATCCTTTTCTTTGTCATGTTTTTCCACTCCTGGGGAATCTGGTACCTCTTCTTCAACTGTTTCATCACATTCAACAGCCTATTGATTAGAAATTTCCCATATACATGTTGATTAAGTTTAAAACTAAATTATTTAGCAACTCTAAAAGACGATTGGCTTTTCTGTAAACATTAGTAAAAACAATGATTGGTTCTATGCACAGATGTTTACAAATTATTTTTCCTATTTGAAATAACATTTAGTGCTATTTAATGCTATTCTTTTGTACATAGGAATAGACATATGTCTACCATCAGCACAATGGCTGTATATCAATGTCTAGTGATAGTTTTGCACTAATTTATTTCTATAGGTCCATACATTACACTAAGTAATAGTGTCCAACTATAACACAAATGGGGAGGATGCCACACAATGTTAGCTGGAAGGAACTTAGAATTTACTCAAGTTAATTCCTCTTATTTACCATGGGAGAAAATGGGAACTCAGAGGGTAAAAATTTTTTTTTTTTACTTTCCCAAAGTCAAAGAGCAAGTTCATGGCAGAAGCAGACTAGATTTGTTCATACCTCTACCTCTTGGAACCAGTGATTCCCTTCAGGAGTATCATGGAAGCAGGAAGACTTGCATTCAAATCCTGCTTCCTAGCCTTGTGAACATGGGCAAGTCATGTTAATGTCCCTCAGTCACAGAAAGAATTTTCAGGACATAGGAAAAGTGGCCTTCTATGTATTTCCTTCCCTCGAGAGTTGCCTAGACACCTGAGAATGCAAATGACCTGTCTGGGATGACAGGAGGATGCCACAGGTAGGGCATGGCCATGGGTTTTCCCAGTCTGCAGGTCGGCTCCTGATCTAGCAGACAGAGGTGTTCCTCCAAAAGCACAGAAACAACCCCATCCTGTGCAGCTTGAGTCCATGACTTAAGTCTTCCAAAGGGAGGGGGCCTGCCTCCTCACCTTTTGACATTTCAAAATGGCTCTGAATGGATGCAAATGAAGCTTTTGGAACATCCATCTGTCATCCTTTTCTTTCACTATATGACAAACCCATGTCTTCTTTCCTTGCCACATACTGTTCTGAGAGTACGGCTGCAATTATTCATTAGTAATAAGCTACTTAACATTTTTACCTTATGTGCATCATCTCTACTAAAAAAAATTTGCTAATGGAAGACTTTCTATTGAATTATTTCCAAATACTGTATTACTTCTTGAACTAATGATTTTAGTTCAATACTCAATATGTATATTATTTCATTTTTTGTTTTTTTAATTATTTTGAGTTTTTCAAGTAATAAATATTTCATTTTTTAATTTTTAATTATTTTGGGTTTTTTTTCCAAGTAATAAGTTTTTGTTTTTGTTTACTTAATCTGTCCTTCCCACTATTCATCCTGCATCTCCCAATCGAGCAAGGAAAAAAAAGGAAAAAATTCCTCAGTATACATAGTACACACATGATAATATTACAAATATGAATTTAAATATAAATAAATATAAACACCCACAGTAGCCACGTCAAAAAGTTTATCTCTTTCTGGATATTCAACACATCTTTGCCAGGACCCCTGCTTCATCCTCATTCCTTTGGGCTCATGGTTTACCCCTGCAATATTCAGAATTCTAAAGCCTTTCAAAAATGTTTTTCTCTACGGTGCTCTCTTTCTTCTACTGACATCACTTTACATCATTCATAAAGGTCTTTCCGCTTTCCCTTGAACCTGTCTTTTTCACCATCTCTTAGGAGGAGGAACAAGCTAAACTTTTATTATTTAGTATGTGTCAGGCCCTGTGCTGATTACTATGCAAATCTCACATATTATCTCACATATTACCTCCCTACTTTACAGCTGTGGAAACTCAGCTAAGCAACTAGATCAGAGAACCACAGCTACATTCCGCCACCAGATGAAAGTTCAGGTCTTCCCAACTCTAGGCCCGGAGCTCTTTCCTCTGTGTCATTCTATTACATGCACACAGCACAATCTGTTCAGCTATACCTAAAGTAGTATACTTCCTTCCAATTTTTGGCTATTGAAAAAAAAGAGGTGCTATAAATATTTTTATACATATAAATCTTGGAGAAGAGGCATACTACTAGTATAGCTAGGACAGAGAGTAACTTTCTGGGCACACCTCCAAACTGTTTTCCAAAGAACCTACCAACAGAGCTGAAATAAACATATTTTTCCACATTTGTCATTTTCCATTTTTGTCATCTTTGCCAGTATAATACATGTGAGGCATAATCTCAAAACCATTTTAAATACACATTTCCCTAATAATTAGTGAATTTGAGCATTTTTATAGAATTGTTAGTAGTATGTTTTTCCCAATTATTTAAATTTGTATTTCCATGAAGAACATTTTATAATTATATTTATACAGTTCCTGGATGAAACTTGGAAGATATACTACCAAGTATTTTATGGTTTCTGTAATTATTCTGAATATTCTGGGCTCTTCTTATCAGATTTTATTTGTCAAAGATAGGAATGTATATAGTTTATGTACACTTATTTTATATTATTAACACGGTTTATTATTTTTACAGTACTTCTTATGTAGAACCAACCCTGCAATCCAGGTATAAATCCAATTTGATCGTAAGTAAATAAAATCTAATATGGTGATGTGGCTTACTTGTTAATATTTAAAATTTTCACAACAATATTTATTAAGAGATAGTGTTCTTTAATTTCCTTCTCTGCTTTGTCTCTTTCTGGTTTAGCTATCAAGACCATATTTTTTATCACAAAAAGAGGAAGGGTGCCATTTTAAAAAAATTATTATCACAAACAGTTCATATATTAGGCTTAGTGGTTCTTTGATTGCTTGATACAATTCACTTGTGAATTCATCTTTTTTTCTTTGGAAATTCATTTATGGCTTGTTCTGGCGCTCTTCTCCCCCTCCCCCTTTTATACTAGGTTATTTGAAGTCTCTCTTCTTTTTGTTAATATTGTTGTGAATACCTATTTCCCCATTGTTATCAATTCTGTTAATGTGTAAGTGTGCAAAAATAATTTGATAATTTCCTTTACTTCCTCGTCAATCTTTGTACATTCTTTTTCATTTTTGATAAGATTTGGTTTTGTGTTTTAAGTTAGTTTAACTGATTATATATTTTATTAGTATAATTTGGTTCTTTTAAAGAAACAAGCTCCTAGTTTTATTTATCATTTCATGATCTTTCAATTTTCAGTGAGCTTTCAATTTTATTAATCTCTCTCTTTTTTTTAAAAGTAGGCACGCCTTTGATGAAGGCTTGAGTCCAGGGTAGAGAATGCCATATGTTATCTGCCTAGAGTAGTCCAAACTCACTTTTCTGGAGCCTTAAGACTCATAAATGGCTCAAGCTTGCTACACCTGGCCATCTTGGAGCTCAGAGAAAAACATGATGGAACTGCCTTGCCTATGCTTTGCCCTCTCCCCTTTCTCCTGGGCTTTCAATCTGCTGCAGCCGCTTGTGTAAGGCAAAAAAAATCTCCATAGGACTTCGTGGGTCTCTCTGTGGATACCTGGGTTGGATGAGGATCTCAAGACGATTCCCTTTATGGTCTAATAAAGCATCCTTCTCTAAACACTATTGGAGTGAGAGCCTGCAGGAGATCACAGAACAATACCATCTATCTACCATCCCCTCTGCACACTGCTTTAATACTATAGACAACAACTTTTGTTATGGGTAATCATAAAAATATATTTAGAATATTGATGAGAATAAAAATGCATTTTTTGATCTCTGGGAACTCCTGGACTAAATGGCAAATGTCATCACACTTTTGTTAGCAAAATACTCATAATATAAGACATTGTCCAGTTACTGCAGACATCGAATCTATAGTCACTGAAGAGATATTGGAGAAGATATTAAATCAACTTTGAAGTTATGATTTGCATAAATGAAATACATACCTGATTACTGATGGTACAATTAAGAACTTTAATCCAATCATTCATAAGAGTGTCATTGTCACACTGAATTAACAGTTCAGTTCCTTGTCGTGTTTTTAGCTTGAAAGATAAGACAGGTAACAATTAAATTAGTATTTTTAAAATATGTAAAAAGGTGTGTGTTTTTTTACTTCAAAATCAGTCTAGAGGCTTCATATGTTGTTGGTCTGAGGGAAGGACATGTATGTTTTTTTAAAACAAATTAGTGCTTTCATATAATCACTAGTTAAGACTATATTCATTTTTGCTGATTAATTGATGTTATCTAAGAAGACTTAAAGAGCTCAAAACCATGGAGTTTTAAAAGGTTAAAAAAACTAGATTAATTATTTTATAGATTAAGATACCCTACACAAAGTTTCTTTTTGGAGAAATTAATGCATACCATGTTATTTTGTAGTTTTTACAATCATGTCTGCCAATACACTGACATTGTTCATTTTATAATACTTAGTGTAATGATGCAAGACAAAACTGAGGATTCAATTTTCCTTTGCATATATGCCAAGATAGTTGTTTAGGAACATAATTTTAGGATACAAATAGTCAGAATGTCTGTTTTAAGAATGAGAATCTTATATGTGAATCTGTACAGAAATAATGTCTATGACATACTAATATATAAAAGGTTTTTAAAAAGCCTAAATTATTCTTTTCTTTTGAAAATGAATCAAGTTTTTGTGGTTATGTCTTAATAAATCCCAAATCCATACAACAGAACATAATAAAATATCAAATAATTATTATGTACAAAAGCTACTAAATTGAGTGAAAATTCGTATCTAAAATGAGATACTATATTTAGTAAGAAGCTAAAGAAGTAAGAATCAATGCCATACTAATGTTAGTTCCATGTCCACAAGAATGTTTGAAGGGAAAATTCATAATGTTAAATCCCACATTTCTCATGGATGCTACTCTGACCTTTTTTGAAGAAATGCTGACAGTAACATCATACTACCTTTTCTCTTGAGGTATATGGAGGGGAGGGGGAAATTGGTCAATATTCTCTCCAATTGTCTCTCTATAGAACAGCTGCAAATAACATAATCAAGCCCTGGATAACTAAGCATTTCTTTTGTTACTGTTAGGTTTATGCTTGGGGGAAGAGGAGGACAGAAGTATGAAGGGGTGGTAGTGGTATAAGTCTACCATAGAAGGGATCTTTAATAAAGAATAAACCAACAAATTATGTAACCAAGTCTAAGATTCTGACAACATGAATTCTTTAAAAACTGAAGTATTGTTCAAAATAAAACATTTATACAGGATAACAATATTAAAATTAAGATTATTATTTTTCAAATAATTTTTAAAAAAGGGATAGGTTTAGAAAACATAAATTACCTCATATACATTTTTTTTGCTGGACTTATCCTTTGAAGCCAACTCAATTGTTGCTCCTTTGAGATCCACAGTGAACTCTGGCTTAGATTGATTACCCCCGAACTTCAATTTAGAAAAAGAAAAACAAAACTTTGATGCAGTAGCTCATTTACCTTTTTCAGTCAGACTATTTCAAATTCCAAATATTTTTAATAAACAATGAAGCATAAGAAATTATCTTCTCTTTTAAGATTTGAAATCATTGAAAAATACTGTTTCTAATTATAGGTTTTACTTGTTATCCCTATAACTATCTCTGGATAAGATGGTCAGAGTCAAACATAAAAAATAAGAACAAATTAGTTTTAGGAAGGCTATAAAAATATTAGTCTAAAAACCTTATTAACAAAAAATAATACATTAAAAATTAGGAACACAAACTTTCTCCTACATTAAAATTTCAAAACAATATTTCAAAATTAAGTAAATATATTTATTATTTATCTTTGAAACAAGTCATTCAGGAAAGTTTCAAATAAATTACTGATTCTCAATCTTAAAGTGAACACTGAGAATTGTCTTTACATGTAATTGGAAAAAATCAAATACTATTAAATGTCAATCAGGAATGAATAAAAATAAATAAATTACAGATTCTCCTCTTCTAATATTTAGAAAAATTCTCCATTTTCTATTCAGATAAGGTATTTTCAGATATAAGTTTGTTTTTCCTCTAAAAAAGAAATTTCCTGAATTATCACTAGATAAATCCAAACTTGTGAATGTCATAATAATTCAACTAATGGCAAGGAGACTTATTTTTTAAAGAAATTTATAGCATTGATGCTACAACAATTTCTAATAAAATTATTAATCTACATATAACTATTTAGGCCCTGAATCCAAATTAATTCATGTGTTTGGCTTGGGTTAGACATCCATGCTTCTTTTATGTCAACTTAGAAAGCATGCAATTACACAGATTCATTAAAGACTATTAGCTCAGGCATGAATACTTTTGGTGCTAATTTCTCTTCATCCTTTAGTATGAGCAATTTATATATATGCAATTTATATATATGCAATTTATTTTACAATATGTTAGCTGTACAGAAGTTATCAGTATCCTTCTGCGATTCTCCCAACCAAAAGACATAATAAAACTAAAATGGACTATTATTCATCAGCTGTAAAGCTCAAAGAATAGTATTATGAAATGGAGCAACATAAATTTCATTTTTCTTTAATCACACATTTTTACACTAAGAATTGGAGCAGAAGCATCAAAAATTTGATATGTTGTCTGTAGAACTAAATGACTAATTTCTAGATCCTAATGCTTTACCTGATACAAATTTCCAACCAAGTTTACTCAAAAAAGACATGTCTGCACTGCTGTATGACCATCCCCAAACTGCTCTGTTCACTATTAAAGTTCACATAACACCTTCAAGTTCTGGGGCTTAACTACAGAATTTCTCAAACTATTCAGCCACAAATTCTTTTACCCAAATAGAAGTGCTAATTGCAGAGTTCTCTTCATCTATAAAAATAGCCTGCACACAACATTCAATGTTTTTAAAAAGATACTGTACTATTTTCTCCTTAAATATCATGTGTTCAGATGAACTTAATAGCACCATGGCTGGCTTAAAAATAAATGAACAATATCTTACTACACTGACCATCATCACAATCATCTTTTTCATTACCTTAAAAATACCAAGACACTATTGATGTGGCTATAACAAGTGACCCAATGAACAACCTTCTACACATTTTCTTATTCTCTCTCATTTTCTAGTTAAGATTTTGGGCACTACAATTGTGTTCCTTTGATCCAAGAAGACTCTTCAGCTCACCATCAAAATAGAGAAGCATCCTCCAGAAGCTTTCCAAACATCCACTGAGACAAAACACAAGAACCCAGAAGCTGAGAAAAAGAAAAGATGGAAAGGAGACCCAGGCGAGCCAGCCTGCCTTTACCCCACTACAATTATTGTACTCCTCCCTGGAGAGTTCCTGCCCAAGAGCTTGGGCATCCTCTTTGGACCTCAGGTCTATCTCACAGTGAGCCTAGGATGTGAAACACAGAGCTGTACTCCTTTTTTTTTTTTTTTTGCTTAGGCAATTGGGGTTAAGTGACTTGCCCAAAGTCACACAGCCAGGAAGTGTTAAGTGTCTGAGGCTAAATTTGAACTCCTGACTTCAGGTCTGGTAATCCATCCACTGCACCACCTAGCTGCCCCTGTACTCCTTTTTAGAATAAAATTTCACCTTGACAGAACTAAAATAATTTGCCACATTCTTCCACATTGTACCCATGTGCTACAGATATTTGGCATTTTCTCTAGGAGTCCTTTGCAAATGTTGTAGAGAGGATCCCTGTTCAGAAGCAAATTGGATTAAGATTCTAATTTTGTATGCTCATCTGAATCACAGATCCAGATTGGAGGTTATGGAGTCCAACTCTTAAAGATGAGATAATCAAGGCCCAGAGAGGTGAAGTGAGATAGTATTTGCATAAGGCCTGACACAGAAGGTACTTAATAACTGGGTGTTCCCTTCTCTTTCCCTATGGAAAAGCATAGGGTAAGCAGGTAAGCAGCACAATCAGTAATCAAACTCAGGTCTTCTGGTTCTGAGGCCACCAATTCTTCCCTTGAATCACAAGGCTCCCCAGCTATTCTATTCACATTAATATCAAAAGAGCAAATACTTCAAAGCAGAACTGATAAGAGAATTAATAAACATGTGACAAAACCACCACAATTATTTTTAAATTTTCCTCAAAATTTACTTTTTGGGAATCAAAACTGTTAATACACAGAGTATGATTAGAAAAAAACTGACTCATTTAAATAGAAGCATTTCAGCAACAAAATTATGAATAAAATGACATGAAATGGAATGCCAGAAAAATTCAATTTGCTTAGCAGAATCCCTTGTAATTTTTCCCAGTCGGTCACAGGGACTCCCCATTCTATTTTTTCACAGAATGGTAGAAAAATCAAATTTGTACCTGGCAGCAATCTTGGAGATCATCTATTCCTCATTTGGTAGATTAGACAGCAGACGTACATTAGTTAAGTGACTTGCCCATGGTCACATGGCAAGATACTGGCAAAAGTGGGATTAAACACCCAGATTTCTGGGTCCAATCTTTCCACATCATCATTTTGCCTCCATTTCATTGCTGCATTTATTCTCATGAATTCATGTCAAAGAAAAGAGCATTGTTGTGTGTGGCAAGTGGCATGCAACAGAACACATACAGTGACAGCTGAGACAGGGTCAGAGTGTACAGAGGTGACAGCAGGCCGGCGGCTCACAGAATCTTTCCAAGAAGAAAGCAGCGAGAGCAGGAGCTCCGGGATTGAGCCCCGTGAGCAGAATGACTTGATGGGAAAAGGGAAGAGAGGGATGATATCATAACAATGCAAAACAGCATGATGACACATGAAAGGAAACCCCCGTGGCCCCCGACAAGACAAAGCATAATTCTACAGCAGACACGTGACACCAGCAAAACTGAATTTGGTGCTCGGCTTTTATATCCAGGAGGCAGTGAACACCACAAGGACATTCATAGGAGGCTGCTTTACAGTATGGATGACAGAAACAAAAATCTATTCAAAGAAATGTATGAGCATGAAAAATATTTATACAGAATTCAAATTCACTTTATATATCTAGAAATTTAAGATGGAATTTATTTAAATGATGCTGGAATATTTAAGTTTAAAATAACTTATCTGGCTAGGTGACAAGGCACTCTTTAAAGAATGATCTTATGAAATTAAAAATGAGTGTTTCATGTGGATAAGCCCACTTTTACTGCCCAAAAACTGTTTCTCCAAAGGAGAAAATGGAGGGAATTCAATCTGCCAGAGATTAAAAGATCAAATCTTATGAGAATATAAGATGCTCTATTATAATCAAATCTATAAATCTAATTACCTAAGAACACAAAACTATTATCTTCCAAATCTTGTTCTGTAGGATATTTTTTTATTTTTGTCTTTGTTTTTCTCTTGTACTCTTTTCCTTATATCACAGATAACTTAAGGATGAATAATTTAAGAGTATTTGTGAAGCTATCAAAGTGATTGCAGTGTTAGAATCCTGGTACTGAGTCAGGAAGATGGTTATTCTACAATGCTAGGAGCCAGATTTTTCTAATTAAAGAGTAGATTAAATATTTAGACCTTTTTCCTTCATCTTACAGAAATACATACACACATGTATGCATATATATGTAAATGTGTTTCTATATATGGAATTTGCAGATTATGATTGAAATTTATGTACAATATCATATAACTTGAAATCAAAGGTACAAATTATCAAACATTTGACATACTTACCCAACTTGTGCTACTTCCTTGGGTTTTGGTAAATAATAAAGATGAACCCTGTAATACTGCCCAGGAAGATAACCAGTTCTTTCTGCAATTACAAAAATAACCATTTATGACAAAGGTTTTTATAACCAGAAGATTGTGAACTTAAAAATTTCTTGATAAGCATATTCTAACACAATTGGTTTCCTTTGTAATCTATATATTTTATTTTATGCACTTGAAATATTATTCTGAGAAGAGGTCCACAGGTTTCACCAGACTGCCAAAGGGATACAGAACACACCTTAATCCTTCATATTTAAATGATGTACATTAAACACACCTGACATGAATTTTTATTCATATTCTTAAAAAAAAAAAAACAAGTTTACCTACACTGTAGACAAGAACAGTATCTTTAATTTTCTTTTTAAATTCTCTTTTTTTTTTCCATAGGAAAATATTGTAGATATAATTGGTGCTCAATAAATACAGGTTGGACAATTAAGTTATTCTATTACAGTTCTTTTATAACAAATCTCCCTTCAAAAATATTAAATAACTAATCCATTATCTTATTAGCCATTTTGCTTTCACAATTTCAGAGGTTTTCTTGGAAACAATTGTCTTCTTTTATTCCCCAAACTCTTTAGATGGGTCCTTTCCTAATTTTACAGTTGGACATATATGAAATCTGAATGTTGAAAGATTAAGCCTATACATTAAGATTTCTCCCCTAGGGATTTATGAAGTAGTGCTAATGAAATTATTTTTTCAGACTTGATAGAGCAGATACTGAAAAATATTTCATCTGAAAGATCAATGAGAAAATCAATGGAGATCATACCAAGGTAAACAAAAACAATACTCCAACGGATCTATGATTTCATCAATCTGAATGTTTCAGAAGAAACATATTAGCCCAGACTACAAATACTCCTGAGGTTCTTCAGCAGGCTTCTTTAGGAACCTCTTAGCTACCAAAGTCTGGGACTGGCCTGGCCCTGCAATCAAATAAGGAAAAACAACTGGAAGAAAACAAAAAACAGCCAGCTCCTTCCCACTAAAAAGAGATAGCAAGGTGATAAAGGGATAGAACGCTGGGCCTAGAGTCAAAAAGACCTGAATTAAAATCCAGCCACAGATACTTCCTAGCTGTATGATCTTAAGACAAGTCACAAGCTCAGTCTGCTTCAGTTTCCTCATCTGCAAAATGGGGATAACAAATAGCACCTACTTCCTAAGGATGTTGTAAGTAAAAAATGGCATGTTTGTAAAGAGTTTTATAAACTGTAAAGTCCTATGAATGCAAACTATTATTAGTATTAGTATTATTAAAACTTTAATTAGAACCTGAGTCTCATAATGATTCATTTTGCAAGGCTCTCCATAGTGGGCATTCCTTCCACTCTTATAATTAAAAAAATTTCCAATTCCTGATTCTCTATTCCCTACGATTCATAAACACAGTAGGTTCAGAAAGACGTTTGGTTCTTTTTCGGTCTTCTCGCGACTCTTCATAACCCCTTCTGGAGTTTCCTTGACAAAAACACTGAAGTGGCAGCTTAGTAATTTCCTTCTCCAACACATTTTACAGATGAGGAAACTGAGGCAAATAAAGTGAAGTGACTTGCCCAGTGTCACACAGCTAATGAGTGTCTCAAGCCACATCAGAACTCAGGCAGACTTTCTGCACCACAGTACTACCTCACTGCCCACAGTCAGAAAATCCCTTTATCCCTCTGCCTCTTTGCACCTTCTGCTGCTAGGCTGAAATCACTCCTCTGCCATTGTCACTCAGGAACTTCTACTTTGAGAATACACTGCCCTGCCCAAGTTCTTTGCTGCTTCATCCAAGAACCGCCATTTGTTCAATCCAGAACTCTCTGTACGCCCCCCCCCCGTATACCCCCCAACCTTGGCTCTCAGCCCAGGTGACATCAGCACTCGAGCACAGCCGGGTCTTTTCCTGGGGACCTCTCTCCCCATTTCTGCTGCACCGTGGCGAGGCTGTGCAGAAGTTCAGAGAGCTGAATGTCTTCTGACCTACTCAAGGATCTCCCTAAGCACGGATCACATCTAGTCTTCTTTCTAAAATGGAGGACTGGGTCAAAAAATAAAGCTAGGATGCGCTCTGACCAGGGCAGAGCCTAGTCTGGATGCCCGCTCACACCACGTTAACTGTTCCATGACTTGGCTGCCACCTGTTTCTAACTCCTTGAACTTACACCAACCAAAATTCTCTGTGACAAATGAACTCTTACTATTTAGATTTCCCCAAATCTTGAACTTGAGGAAAGTGATTTTATAATAAATGTGAAACTTTATATTTGTCCCTATTAAAGTTTATTTTAAGAGATCTAGCCCACTGAAATCTTTGTGAATCCTATCACTCAATATACTAATACTAACTAGCATCAGGCCATCTGCCAATCTGATAAAAACACCACCAATAAGTGCATTAATAACGATAGTAATAATAATAATATCCAGCATTTATACTGTAGCATTTTAAGGTTTGCAAAACATTTTACAACTATCATCTCAATTTATCCAAATACTCTTGTAAAGTAGATTCTATTTTTACCTCCCCGACCCCTTTTACAGATGAACAAACTGAAGCTAAGAGGCTGACTTCCCAAAGGTGAATTGGAGCTCAAGTTTTCTGACTTTATGTGCTGCTAAAGTTTTATAATTAGGAACAATAAGTGTATAAGTTTGTTCACCTTGGTATCCTCCATTACAAGTTTAGTTTTCTTTTGTCTTTACATATGTCAGTGTTTGGGAGAAAATTTCGGTTAATCAGACTTTCACCTAAGAGTTTTGTTCATAAAGGTCTTTGTAATTTTCCTGGATTCATAGAACAACTTTTAAAACTCAGATAATCCATGTTAAGTGCTTTCGAATTACCAGAAATAAAATCAAATTGGAAAGAATAACATTGTCTATGTGTTGCATTTGGAAATGGTATTAAAATTAAGATCAAAAATATTTTTCATTATCTTCAGAGTCAATCAAAGCATTTTTGCTTTGTCTTCTCATTTTTAAAAACTTTAACTGTAATGCATCTAGGTACAAATCTATATTTTATTTTTTTCTCCCCTTGTTTTATTTTTATTTATTTATTTTTCTTAAAGCTTTTTATTTGCAAAACATATGCATAAGTAATTTTTCAACATTGACCCTTGCAAAGCTTTTTGTTACAAATTTTTCCCTCCTACCTCCCATCCCCTCCCCTAGATGGCAAGAAGTCTAATACATGTTAATTATGTTAAAATAACAAATCCATATTTTAAAAAAAGTGGTCAAATAAACTTAATTATCTAATGGAACAAAATATTATTATGCATCACTGAATACATTCTATGATTGTTTTTTGATCAAGAAGATAATTCTAAATAATTAAAAGTCACACTACCTATTCTATACAATGATAACAAAGTGAATGGCTATAAGCTTGTGCTTTAACTGTCATTTGACCATTCTTTATAGAACCCCACATTCTTGAAAACAATTTGAGAAACAACATTCTACATAGCAGCCATAAACACCTACTGAATGCCTAAGCTCAACAGAGTGTTAGGTATGATGTAAAAATATAAAATGTAGAAAGCCTTCTTAGCTCACAGGTAAGCCATACAAAAAAGTCAGTCAGTTTGGCCTGGAGGTGGTAGTTTGCTGACCCCTGGATTAGACTAAAATGAAACCATTCATCTAGTACACAGATTTTTAAGTTTAGCTGAAACAGAAATCCATAATTTTATGTAACAAAAACTTAAGTTCACCAGGAGTTTGGGGTCCACATTTTTAAGACTTGTATGAAATGATTCAGTGAAGTGACCAAAATCAGGAAAATAATACAATAACATCAAAAAGACAATCAACTTTGAAAGATTCAAAATCTGATCAACTGATAAGAGTTCAAATACTGAGTAACATTAGTAGCTTTGTTCTGTTTTGTTTGGGCAAGTCACTTTTATCTTACCCTTACTTTCCTCATCTGAAAAACAGAGATAACAATAACTCTAATCTCCAGAGGTTGTGGTAAGGATCAAATGAGATCACCTATGTAAAGTACTTTGGAAACTTTAAAGTGCTACATAAGTGGTAGTTAAGAACATTTTTTTGACTATAATTCCAGTGGAATTTTGATGAGTATGTTACATTATCTCTAGACTGGTATACTGAATTCAAGATATAGAATGAGACATATTATGAATATTTGTCACAAGGTTTTTGTTTTCCTTTTTTTCAATGGAGGGCAGAGAAGCTGAGAGAGAAAGGGAGAGTTCAACTCTCCCCTATACCTCACCAAAAAAAAAACCAACAGAAAGAAATCAAACAAGAAGAACTGTGTTGAGTAACCATAATTCAAGAGGAGCAGTGATGAAGCACACTACCAACCTCCTGAAAGGTGAGGAAGAAGAGATATAACAATGAGAAATACATTTTTTACACATTATTCCCATGTGTGGATTTGGTTTATGTGTTGAAAGGGAGGTTTTTTGTTTTTTGTTTTTTTTTTTTTAAATTAGGAGGGTAGAATAGAGGTGGGAAAGTAGTGAATATCTTGCAAAAAAAAAAGTATCATTTGAAGTGACTTTTTAAATTGCACAGAACAAAAATTCAGAGGAAAAAAGACATACAGAACAATTTTGACATAAAGGTTCTGATTAATGTATTTTGAAAACCACAAGGTGTACATAAGTGAGATTCATAGTTTTATATATGCAACCCTTTTTCTTTGTTCTTTCTTTATGGAAACACTCATGTTTGCTTGTTTTGACAAGCGGGCCGAATTAGTTTGTTGAATGAATGTAGTTAAAGATTGTAAACATGTGAAGGCCAACAGAAAAACTGTCTCCATATAATTTTTCATTTTAACTTTAGAAGCCTTGGTATTTTTAGTACTCTTTCCTTGATAATTTATTGTTTACCTGATTTTTAAAAAAATATAATCTCCTAAAACTGTGCATACCATTTAAACTACCAGGGTCATACCGGGTTTGTATCTCAAAGAGACTATAAAAAAGGGAAACCCACATGTGCAAAAATGTTTATAGCAGCCCTTTTTGTAGTGGCTAGAAACTGGAAACTGAGTGAATTCCCATCAGTTGGGGAATAGCTGAATACATTATGGTATATGAAGGTAATGAAAGATTATTGTTCTATAAGAACTGATGAGCAGGCTGACTTCAGAAAAGCCTGGAAAGACTTGAGACAATTCCAATAGATTTGGGATGGAAAATGCCATTCACATCCAGAAAGATAACTGCGGATGAAATCATAGTACTTATTTGTTTGTTTGCTTTTTTACCCTACAATTTTTTCCCTTTTGTTCTGATTTTTCTCTCACATGACTAACAGAAATATGTTTAATTGCATATGTATAACCTATATCAGATTGCTTGCTGTTTTGGGGAAGGGAGAATGGTTAAGAACAGAAGGGGCAAAATTTGGAACTCAAAATCTTACAAAAATGAATGTTGAATCTAAAACCCTATACCAAGATAAGGTCAAAATGGGTCCATGATTTAGCAATATAGGGTGATACTACAAGTAAATTAAGTGAGCAAGGGATAGCCTATTTCTCAGATCTGTGGAGAAGGAATTTATATACAAAGAAGACCTATAGAATATTATGAAATGCAAAATGGGTAATTTTGATTATATTAAATCAAAAAGGTTTTGTACAAACAAAACCAATGCAGCCAAGATTAAGCAGAAAAATGGGAAAAAAATTTTTACATGCAAGGGTTTTGATGAAGGCCTCATTTCTAAAATATATACCGAAATGACTCAAATTTATAAGAATACTAGCCATTACCCAACTGATAAATGATCAAAAAATATGAACAAGCAATTTGCAGATAAAGAAATTAAAACCCTTTCTAGTCACATGAAAAAATGCTCTAAATCACTATTGATCAGAGAAATGTAAAATAAAGACAACTCTGAGGTACCACTATACACCTGTCAGATTAGCTAAAATGACATGAAAAGATGATGATAAATGCTGGAGGGGATGTGGGAAAACTGGGATACTAATACATTGTTGGTGGAGTTGGGAGCTGATCCAACCATTCTGGAGAGCAATTTGGAATTATGCTCAAAGGGCTATCAAACTGTGCAGACCCTTTGATCCAGCACTCTACTGGATCTACAGAGCAAAAAGATAATAAAAAAGGAGGACCTATATGTGCAAAAATGTTTGTGGTAGCTCTTTTCATAGTGGCAAGGAACTGGAAATTGAGTGGATGTCCACCAGTTAGAGAATAGCTGAATCAGTTTTGGTATATGGAATATTATTGTTCTATAAGAAACAATCAGCATGATGATTTCAGAGAGGCCTGGAGAGACTTGCATGAACTGATGCTGAGTGAAATGAGCAGAACCAGGAGATCATTGTACACGGTAACAACAAGACTATATGATGATCAATTCTGATGGATGTGGTTCTCTTCAACAATGAGGTGATTCAGGCCAATTCCAATAGAGTTGTGATGGAGAGAGCCATCTGCATCCAGAGAAAGGTCTATGGGAATTGAGTATGAATCACAACATAGCATCTATACCTTTTTGTTGTGGTTTGTTTGCTTTTTATTTTCTTTTTCATTTTATTCCTTTTTGATTTTATTTTTCTTGTGCAGCATGATAAATGTGGAAATGTGTATAGAAGAACTGCACATATATAATATGTATTGGACTACTTGCTATCTAGAAGGAGAGGGGAGAAGAGAGAGGAAAAAATTGAACACAAGTTTTGCAAGGGTGAATGCTGAAAGCTATCTTTGCATATATATATATATATATTTTTTTTTTAATTCTTTTTTTTTTTTTTTTTTGCTTTTTACTGAGGCAATTGGGGTTAAGTGACTTGCTCAGGGTCACACAGCTAGGAAGTGTTAAGTGTCTGAGACCAGATTTGAACTCAGGTCCTCCTGACTTCAGGGCTGGTGCTCTATCCACTGCACCACCTAGCTGCCCCCTTTGCATATATTTTTAAAATAAAAAGCTATTATTAAAAATGAATGTTAAAAACTTTCTATATGTAACTGGAAAAATGAAATCCTATTGAAGAAAAAGTAATATGTTCTGTGGGTTTCTAAATTTTGGTGAACTATGAGAATTACATATACAGAATGCTCTAGGGTGGTGGCAGCAGCAGGGGTGGTAGTGCTAATCTGAGGAGAAAAAGAAGTCCGTGAAATGTCTTCCAGCATAATATGAGTCTTGCTGGCCATTTAGTAACTGTGAAATGTCCCAGATCACTGTTTAATAATACATTCGTCCCTCACAATACTTAATGTCTGCTCTAACAAAAAGCTTGCTGATGGTCCAGCAAGAGTAGTACAAAGTTATTGGCTCTGCAATTCCAAGACCTGCGCTCGTCCCCCCTCGGGCACGTTGGGCAAACCATTTAAGTCTTCCCAGGCTTCTTTTCTTCAATCTATGAAATGAGGGATCAAACAGGATGACCAACCTGGAGTCAGAAGAGACTTTACAGGCCACTCCAGTCCAATTCCTTCATTTGACAAATGAGGCTTAGAGAGCTCAGATCTGAGCAGGGCTCAATGGCTTCCTTTCAGCTCCAGAGATGAGATCTTGTATTCTCTGTCCAATGCATCTCTCGTTTATTTCTAGAACACTAAGTATAATGTAATGTGGCTGGTGCCACAGCTTTAAGATGTGTGGATGGTATAGGGGAAAAGCCAAGGTCTTCACAAGGTATGAAATCAGTAAAAGTAAGAGGGAACATTTAAAGGTCACCTGTTCCCATCCTCCAGGAAACACTACAAACTTTGGGGTCAAAGATACTATCCAAACAAAGAAATAGTAATTCTAATAGTCAGATGCATAACAAGGTCATATTGCCTTTAAATGATTATGAAAAAGATATCCTGATATTTAAGATACAACATAATATGGGAAGATTAAAATTCATTTACAAAATTCAAAACTTAAGAGAAAAAAACAAGTATATTTAAAATAAAAAATTCTGACAATTTTAATAGGCAAGAGCTCATATGAATAAAAAAAACACCCCACACATTTTTAAGGATCTAGTTAGCTATCATTTTCTTGAAAAAAATTCACAAAATGAGTTGTAGTTCAATAAACCTAAAAGCAAATTTTATGTTTAAGTGCTTTAGGAAGTACTGTCATAAAAGATTGATTAGTATAGTTTAAACTTTTAAGTTGAAAATTATAATATATTAACCATATGAATCAAGAAAATGAAAATTCAGAGAATTTTCCTTGGCATTGTATCAGATACATAAATTTCTAAATTATCCCAAATACTTTCATATTTCTTGTGATAAGAATGTCTATAATCCTAGATAAGAGAAGATACCTTCTACAACTATAATTAGGGGAAAATTCTTTTTTGTAAATTTTATTAAAGCTTTTTATTTACAAAGCACATGCATGGATAATTTTTCAACACTGACCCTTGCAAAGCTTTCTGTTCCAAATTTTCCCCTCCCCTAGATGGCAGATAATCCAATACATATTAAATGTTATAATGTATGTTAAATCCAATATATTTATACAGTTAACCTTGCTGTATAAGAAAAGGATCAAGAAGGGGAAAAAAAAAACTGAGAAAAAAAATGCAAGCAAACAACAGAAAGAGTGAAAATGCTATGTTGTGGTCCACACTCATATCCCACAGGCCTCTCTCTGGGTGTATATGACTTTCTTCACACAAGACCATTGGAACGGCTTGAATCATCTCATTGTTGAAGAGAGCCATGTCCATCAGAATTGACCACCATATAGTCTTGTTGTTGCCATGTACAATGATCTCCTGGTTCTGCTCATTTCACTCAGCATCAGTTCATGTAAGTCTCTCCAGGCCTCTCTGAAATCCTCCTGTTGGTCTTTTTTTATAGAACATTCATATACCATAATTTATTCAGCCACTCTCCAATTGATGGGCATCCTTTCAGTTTCCAGTTTCTAGCCACTACAAAAAGGGCTGCCACAAACATTTTTGCACATGTGGGGCCCTTTCCTTCCTTTAAGATCTCTTTGTGATATAGGCAGGATAGAAACACTGCTGGGTCAAAGGGTATGCAAGGTTAGATAACTTTTTGCGCATAGTTCCAAATTGTTCTCCAGAATGGTTGGATCCGTTCACAGTTAGGGAAAAATTCTTAAGAAAATAAGGGCTATTCAACATAGCATTTTCACACTCTCTATTGATGTTTGCTTACATTGTTTTCCTTCTCAGGTTTTGTTTTGTTTTGTTTTTCCCCTTTCCTGTACAGCAAGATAACTGTATAAATATTTATACACATATTCGATCTGTCAAATATTTTAACATAATTAATATGTATTAGATTTCCTGCATCTAGGGGAGGGGGTGGGTAGTTGAAATTAGAAACCTATAGCATGGTCAATGTTGAAAAATTACCTATGCATATGTTTTGCAAATAAAAAGCTTAAAAAAGAAAAGAAAAGAAAAGAAAAGAAGGGCTATTTTTTGTAGTGGCAAGGAACTGGAAATTGAGTGGATGCCCATTAGGTAGGAAATGGCTGAGTAAGTTATTGCATATGACTATAAAGGAATATTATTGCTCTATAAGAAATGATCATCAGCAGGACGATTTCAGAAAAGTTTGGAGAAAATTACATGAACTGATACTAAGTAAAGTGAGTAGAATCAAAAGGATATTGTACAAAGCAATAAGATTATATAATGATCAATTCTGATGGACATGGCTCTTTTCAAAATGAGGTAATTCAGGTCAATTCCAAAAGGATTATGGGGATCACAACATAGTATGAAAATTTTTACAACTCTGAATCACAAAATGACCATTTCAAGACATATTCCAAATCACTAACAGAAAGAGACGTATAACTTTAATACACCCTCAGTATTACCTCACACCCAAATTAGCAAGGATGACAAAAAGAAAAATTCGGAACAATCAAAATTGGATAGGTATTAGGAAAACCAGCACACTAACTCACAGCTGTTGGAGCCATGGATTTATCAAGCCCTTTTAAGATAGTACTTTAGAATTATGCAAGAAAAAAAGTTGTTTTCAAACATGTCCAACTCTTTGTAACCCCACATAGGACTTTCTTAGTAAAAACACTGGAGTGGTTTGTCATTTCCTCCTCCAGCTCATTTTACAAATGAAGAGATGGACACAAACCTGGTTAAATGACTTGCCCAGGGTCACAGTAACTTCAAGGGCAGATCTGAAATCAGGGACATAAGTCTTTCTCACTCCAGTGCTTTCTCTAATGAACCATCTACTTGCCTATTAACTAGAGAATGGTTTAAAAAAAAAAAAAGCCAAGACATACAAATGTAACAGACTATTAGCATGCACAAAGAAATGAGGAACAGGAGGAATTCAGAGAGGCACAGGAAGATGTATTCATACTTATGTAGCATAAAACAAGCAAACACACAAAATAACCACAATAACGTAAATGAAAAAAATCACTAGATAGAATGCCAAATTCTGAACCACTAAAAACTTAAAGAGCCTGGAGAAGGGATGAGACAAATCTCCTTCTAGCAAAGGCAGAGAATTACTAGAAAAGAATGCTGCATACTTGGTCAAATGCCATCATACTTTTTATTACAAAGAAGGTTCAATTACGGGAAATTGGGGGAGGGGAGAGGTTGGAGGAGAAGGGAAGAGACTTTTTTCTCATCAGAAATAAGTACTGTGTTAAGACAGAATGCATCAATAAAACAGTTAAAAAAAAACTCAATGTTTATATCCTTAAAAAAAATTAGGGTAATTTTTTTACTTATAACTTTTTTTTAACCTCAACAAAATTTCCACTAGGTTCCCCATTTTTGATATACCTAAACGAAATGTCAAAATAGACAATTTTACTTTTGTTTTTACAATTACCGTTAGAATTAGAATACTGATTTAGATAATAAAATAATGACTCTGGAATAGGACAGACTCATCTTCAAAAACAGAATTAATCTATTCTGTGTTAACTTCCCTCATTAAAATGCTTATTTCTTTCCTTCCCTGAAATACAGGAGCAACTTTCTGTATTATTGGACACAAGATGACAGTCTAAATCAAAGGTTGCAAATAATTCTGGTTATGCAAGGCACACTGGGAGAACAAAAAAACTTGTAAGATTCCTAAGTGAATAGATCCTTCCAGTTTAAGAAAGTATTACAACTTAAAAATATTTTAAATATAGCTTATTACTATAAAATCTAACTCTTTCTAATATTTTTGGGAGAATCTTGGCCCTATTAACCATTATGTAAGGGATTTTCAATGGGTGCTGCCTCAGTATCCTCTATAATCACAAGTTTCAACTATCTACCTAAACTTATGTCATTACACAGAATTACACTCTTGTATAATTTCAGCTTTGAAATGTACAATGAAAAAAGCAAAAAGAATTTTTTTCATTAATTTCACATCAGAATAAAATCTATTATAAGCTTATATAACAAAAATATATGTGTAAAGAAACATTAAATTTTATATTAAAAACAACATCAAAGATTTAGTGTACTCACCTAACTTTTTTCCCATTTTCTGTAATTTTTGTTACATTTAACAATCCATATTTTTCTTGGCCCTAGAGAACAGAGTAAAGATTGATTACAGACATCCATTTCTGTGTTCCAGCTAACCAGCAATGAAAACAAAATCTTTTAAAATGAGCATGTAGTATAAGAAAAAGTTTGCTGGACTTTGGGGTTTTGTGAGGTGAAGAGACCAAGATCTGTGATTTTATTGGTGTGCAGAGTTCCAGAGAACTGGAAACAAGGCTGTTTTTACCAAAAGAGATCATCAATTTTTCTGCAGTTTAAAAGGGATTATCTGGGGCCCTGCCAGGTTAAGCAACTTCTCAAGATAACAGGAATGTTGAAGGCAGGATTAGGTTCTGTTATCAAAAGCACAATTATGTAGGACAACTATAGATAGTTTTCCTTTCAATTTAATGATTCTGTAACATTTTTAATAAAAATTTTAAAATGAGAAAGTTTCAAATAAAAACAAAACTCATTAAATAAATCCTCCTATTTGGATAACAAAGAGTTCAAAAGATCAGTTTTTTTTTTTTGTTTTGTTTTGTTTTTTTTTTTGCTTTTTGCTGAGGCAATTGAGGTTAAGTGACTTGCCCAGTCAAAAGATCAGTTTTAAAAGTAGAAGTGCCCTTAGCCCATTCTTTCATTTTATAGGTGAGAATGCTAGGCTCAAAAGGGTCAAGTGATCTCTCTCCAGTCCAACAGACAGAAAGAAGCAGACCCCAAATCTAAATTCTTGTCCTCTACTCCGAATTCAGGGCACTTTCTACTTGTATTTCACAGGGATGGTTTAAAAGCAGTATTTCACCTCTGGTTTGCATAATTTAAGCTACAGCTCTTCCCTTTAACCTTGTAAAATATTATCAGAGTTCAGATTTTATAATCAATATAAATTCCAAAGAGCCACAATCAAACTTTCTATATGAGGATGTCAGGTTAAATCACATGACCGCAAGATGTCCCTGTTCTCAATCAATAAGCACGTCTTAAATGCTTACACACTGTGTTAGGCACTGTGCTAATTATGGGAATACAAAAAAAGGCAAAAGACCATCTCTGACCTTTAAGAGTTCACAATCTAATGGGGGAGACAAGCAAACAAATACGTACAAATGAGTTTTAAACACAACAAATTACAAAAAATTAGGAAGGAAAACCTTTCTGTAAGAAGAAGGGATTTTAGTTGGGACTCAAAAGAAGCCAGTAGGGAAAAATGAGAAGGGAGAGCATTTCAGGCACTGGAACACAGAGAAAATGCCAGCAGTTGAAAGTTCAAGTTTGTTTGTCCAAGAGCCAGGAGGTAAGGTCACTGGATTAGAGGGCGCTTGAGGCCTAAGAAGACTGGAAAGGCAAGCAGGGACAAGGTTACAAAGGACATGGGCTCTGAATTTGCTGCTGAGGTAACAGGAAGCCACTGGGAGTTTGAGCAAGAGGAAGCACGGTCAGAGGTGTGCGTTAGGAACATCACTGCGGCAGATGAATAGAGGGGAGAGCCTTGAGCCTGGTGAGGCTAGCAGCTGCCAGGGCCACGTCCAGTGTCAGGG